>ML780055.1:1274030-1388075 GCA_009831015.1 Picea engelmannii
TGTTCATACCATGGGATTCGTAGAGAGAAGACAGTTCCACGAACACCACAAGAAAATGGTGTGTCAGAAAGGATGAACAGGACAATCATGGAGCATGCAAGGAGTATGAGATTGCATGCTGGTTTTCCCTTACAGTTTTGGGTAGATGTTGTAGATATTGTTGTTTACTTAATAAATAGAGGACATTCAAGCTCTTTGGATGGTAGAATTCCAGAGGAGGAAAGGACAGGAAAAAAGGTAAACTATTCTTTTTTGAAAACTTTCGGTTGTGAAGCATTTGTCCATATTGATAAAGAAAATAGAACAAAGCTTGAGGCAAAATCCAAGAAGTGTACCTTTATTGGATATGGTGTTAATGATTTTGGTTATCGCTTATGGGATTATGAAAATAACAAAATCATTAGGAGTATAGATGTCATTTTGAATGAAAAGGTCATGTACAAAGATCAGGTGTAGGGAAAGAAACAGGAAATAGAAAAACAAGAATACACAGTGCTTGATGAGATCACTGAAAAATAAATTCCAAAGGAACCTAAAAATCAAAATGTACAACAGCAGGAGCAGCAGGTACCTCGAACACCTGCAACTATTGTTAGAATATCTACTAGGTTAACTATACCCCCTAAACGATACTCTCCTTCATTATATTATTTATTGTTGACTGATTCTGATGAACCAAAATGTTATGAAGAGGCAATGCAAGTAGACACCAAAAATAAGTGGGAGCAAGGCATGAAAGAGGAAATGAATTCCTTAGCAAATAACCAGACTTGGGACTTGGTTCAGTTGCCTACAGGAAAAAGAGTATTGCAGAATAAATGGGTTTACAAGTTGAAGGAAGAAGATGGAGGAGAAAAGAAGTACAAGGCTAGACTTGTTGTAAAGGGGTTTGCACAAAAGAAAGGTGTAGATTTTGATGAAATATTTTCTCATGTTGTTAAAATGACTTCAATTAGGACTATTTTAAGTCTTGTCATAGTAGAAGATTTGCATCTTGAACAGTTAGATGTAAAAAAATCTTTTCTCCATGGGGATTTGGAGGAAGAGATTTATATGCAGCAGCCATAGGGGTATGAGGTCAAAGGGAAGGAGAATTTGGTATGCAAGTTGAAGAAGAGCTTATATGGCCTAAAAAAAGCCCCAAGGCAGTGGTATCTGAAGTTTGACAGGTTTATGATAGAACAAGGTTATAATAGATGTCATTCTAATCATTGTGTTTATTTTAAAAGGCTAGAAAATGGATGCTATATTATCTTGCTATTGTATGTAGATGACATGCTTGTTGTAGGGTCTAATATGCAGGATATAAATGTGCTCAAGAAGAAATTAGCCAATTCATTTGCGATGAAGGATTTGGGTGCTACAAAGAAAATCCTTCGTATGAGAATAACAAGAGACAGGAAAAATTGCAAGCTGACATTGTCTCAGGGTGAGTACACAGAGAAGGTGTTGGAGAGGTTTAGAATGCAGAATGAAAAAATAGTTAGTACACCTTTGGCCATCCATTTAAAATTAACTAAGGTAATGTGTCCCAAGACACAGGAGGAGATAGAATACATGTCCAGGGTCCCATATTCATCAACAGTTGGTAGCTTGATGTATGCAATGGTTTGCACAAGACCAGATATTGCACATGCAGTGAGAGTTGTGAGCAGGTATATGAACAATCCAGGTAAAGAACATTGGGAGGCAGTAAAGTGGATTCTCAGGTATTTGAGAGGTACTACTACACATGCATTATGTTTTGGAGGTTCAGACACTTTTCTACAGAGATATGTTGATTTAGATATGGTAGGTGATAAAGACAGCAGGAGGAGCACCACGAGGTATGTTTTTACTATAGGTGGAACAACAGTAAGTTGGATTTTGAAACTGCAAAAGGTTGTTGCACTTTCAACAATAGAGGCAGAGTATGTTGTTGCTACAGAGGCTAGTAAAGAGATGACTTTGTTACAAAGGTTTATGGAGGAATTGGGAAAGAAGCAGGAGAACAACAGGTTGTACTGTGACAGTCAGAGTGTCATTCACCTTGCAAAGAACTCACCCTTCCATTCGAATAATAAGCATATATAGTTGAGGTACCACTTCATACAATCCACTTTGGAAGATGGAAAATTGAAGCTGGAAAAGATACACACTAGCCAGAATCCTGCAGACATGTTAACAAAGGGAGTAACCAGGGAGAAACTGAGTTCTTGCTCAGTTTCAGTTGGTCTTCAAGAATGAAGATGAATATGAGAAATTTGTCAGGTCCAAGAAGGTTCAAAGTCCAGCATATAAAATAGTGGTGGAATTGTTGAGATCAATCTCCAAGTGGGAGATTGTTGGTTGTGGAGCCTAATTATCTTCCTGATTTAGAGGTCTTTTACTTTCAGCCGTGTTTATACCCCATGAAGTATCTACACCCCAGAAGTATGTACACTCTTCCAAACGGGGGAGTGCAGAGGGGGGGTACCCCCTCTATGGGGGCTATCCCCTCGACTGGGGGGTCTGGGGGCAAGTGGGCCCCCAGCGGGGGTTCGGGGGCAAAGCCCCTGAAGCAAAAATTGCCTTGTAAAAGTATATTGTAATTTCATTGTAAATATGGACCATTCATTATAAGGTCGCAGATCTAACGATAGAGATTATGTTAGGGTTTTTTTCCCTAGAAGGAAACCCTCTTTTATGAGGGAAATGTATTGCGACTATGTAGGTTGGTGAGTATTGTATTTTGAGAGAGGAGATTGCGAGAGAAAGAAGAGGAAGTTACAGTGGGTTTTTCTGTAGGTTGTATCCCTTCATTTTGTTGGATAATAATAAAGAAAGGACTTGGAAATTTTTCTGGTGGACATAGCCCACACTGGGTGAACCACGTAAATCTGTGTCTCTCTTGTATTGTGTATCTTCTATGTTTTATTTCCACATTTGTTTTATTTTATTGCTCCGCGGTCCTATTTTTCTAACATGAACCACATATATTTGTGTCTCTATTATATTGTGTATCTTCTTTATTTTATTTCCGCATTTGTTTTATTTTATTGCTCCACGATCCTTTTTTTCTAACAACTGGTATCAGAGAAAAAGGTAACTCATAGGAAAAGAGGGTTCATGGTTCGAGTGAGAGAAATGGTGGAATATGGAAAGTTTAGGGTTGAGAAATTTAATGACCAAAACTACCAGTTATGGAAGATGCAGATGGAAGATTATTTATATCAGAAGGATCTATTCCTACCATTGGGTGGAATAGAAAAGAAGCTGATGGCCATGAAGGAATAAGAATTGGAGGTTCTTGATAGAAAGGCACTAGGAACGATACGACTGAGCTTGGCAACATCGGTGGATTTCAATATTTTGAAAGAAAAGACAACGAAGGAGCTTATGGATACATTGGATAAACTATATGAAAAACCCTTGGTGTCCAATAAGGTATTTGTAATGAAGAGATTATCTAATATGAAGATGTCAGAAGGTGGTTCTGTTGTAGATCATTTAAATGAATTTAATATGGTTACTAATAAACTAAGTTATGTAAAAGTGGAATTTGATGATGAGTTCAAGGCTCTTCTAATCTTGTTCTCATTGCCAGGAATCTAGAATGGCTTGGTCATGGTTGTAAGTAACTCTGTCTCTGGTTCAAACACTTTAAAATTTGATGATGTTGTTGGTGTTATCCTTAGTGAGGAAATGCGAAGGAAAAACACAAATGAAACATCAGGTAATGCATTAAACATGGAGAACAGGGGAAGACAAAAGGATAGAGGAAAGGGCTCAGGTAACCGTGATAATTCTAAGAAGGGAAGATCCAAATCCATATTTGGAAAGATAATGTGTTGGAATAGTGGGAAGAAAGGACATCTGAAGAAAGAGTTCAGAGCTCCAAAGAAACAAAGAGATGGACAGTAGGAGAAAAATTGGGAAGCAAATGTAACAAGTGATGTGTTACAAGATGCTTTTATTCTTTTTGTAGATAATATTTCTGAGTCTTGGGTAGTAGATTCAGGGGATTTATTTCAGTCCACACCCCATAGAAAACATTTTCTAGATTATGTTCAAGGTGATTTTGGATAGGTTCATTTGGGTGATGATGCACCATGCAAAATTGTTGGAATGGGAAAGGTAAAAATAAAGCAAAGCAATGGAAACCAATGGTTGTTGAAATAAGTAAGACATGTTCCATATCTAAGGAAAAATATAATTTCAATAGGGCAGTTGGAAAGTGAAGGTTGTATAACCATATTTATAGATAAGGTGTGGAAGGTCACCAAAGGATCATTGGTGATAGCAAAAGGAGAGAAGGTAGGTAGCCTGTATTTATGTACTGGTAATACTGACTCTTCTATCTCTTTAGCTTCTACAGAAGTGGATACAACACTGTGGAATCATAGGCTTGGACACATGAGTGAGAAGGGTATGCAAATACTTCACAAAATAAATTTGTTTCCAGATCTTAAACAAATCAATTTGGATTTCTATGAGCATTGTGTTTATGAAAAACCGAAGAGAGTCATATATCTCAAAGTCGGAAAAGAAAAGAAGAGTGAAAGGTTAGAGCCTGTGCATACAGATGTATGGGGACTAGCTCAGGTATCATCTCTTGGTGCCTCTCGTTATTATGTTACTTTTATTGATGATGCAACTAGAAAAACTTGGTTTTATTTCATTCGATAAAAATTTGATTTATTTGATACTTTTAAGAAATGATAAGCTTTGGCTGAGAATGAGACATGAAAAAGGTTGAAGTGTCTCAGATCAAAAAATAGAGGTGAATATTGCAGCAAGGATTTTGATGACTATTGTTCATACCATGGGATTCGTAGAGAGAAGAAAGTTCTAGGAACACCACAAGAAAATGGTGTGTCAGAAAGGATGAACAAGAAAATCATGGAGCGTGCAAGGAGTATGAGATTACATGTTGGTTTTCCCTTACAGTTATGGGAAGATGTTGTAGATATTGTTGTTTACTTAATAAACATAGGACCTTCAATCTCTTTTGATGGTAGAATTATATAGGAGACATGGACAGGTAAAAAGGTAAACTATTCTTTTTTGAAGAATTTTGGTTGTGAATCATTTTTCCATATTGATAAAGAAAATAGAACAAAGCTTGAGGAAAAATCCAAGAAGTGTACCTTTATTGGATACAATGTTAATGATTTTGGTTATCTCTTATGGGATTATGAAAATAATAAAATCATTAGGAGTAGAGATGTCATATTCAATGAGAAGGTCATGTACAAGGATCAGTTGCAGGGAAAGAAACAAGAAAAAAAATAACTAGAGTACACAGTGCTTGATGAGATCACTAAAAAAAAAAATTCTAAAGGTACCAGAAAATCAAAATGTATAAAAACAGGATTAACAGGTACCTAAATATCCTGCAAGTGTTGTTAGAAGTTCTACCAGGTTAAGTAGACCCCTTGAACGATACTCTCCTTCATTGTATTATTTATTGTTGACTAATTCTGGTTAACCACAATGTTATGAAGAGCCAATGCAGGTAGACAACAAAAAGAAGTGGGAGCAAGGCATGAAAGAGGAAATGGATTCCTTGGTAAATAAACAGACTTGGGACTTGGTTCAGTTTCCTGTAGGAAAAAGAGTATTGTAGAATAAATGGGTTTACAAGTTGAAGGAAGAAGATGGAGGAAAAACACAGTACAAGGATAGACTTGTTGTAAAGGGGCTTGCACAAAAGAAAGGTATAGATTTTGATGAAATATTTTCTCCTGTTTTTAAAATGACTTAAATTAGGACTATTTTGAGTCTTGTGGTAGTAGAATATTTTCATCTTGATCAGTTAGATGTAAAAACAACTTTTCTCCATGGGGGATTTGGAGGAAGAGATTTATATGCATCAGACATAGGGGTATGAGGTCAAAGGGAAGGAGAATTTGGTATGCATATTGAAGAAGAGATTGCATGGACTAAAGCAAGCTCCAAGGCAGTGGTATTTGAAGTTTGATAGGTTTATGATAGAAAAAGGTTATATTAGATGTCATTATGATCATTGTGTTTATTTTTAAAAGCTAGAAAATAGAAGCTCTATTATCTTGCTATTATATGTAGATTACATGCTTGTTGCAGGGTCTAATATGTAGGATATAATTGTTCTCAAGAATAAATTATATAATTCATTTGTGATGAAGGATTTGGGTGCCACAAATAAAATCCTTGGTATGAGAATAACAAGAGATTGGAAAAATCATAAATTGGCATTGTCTCAGGGTGAGTACATAGAGAAGGTGTTGGAGAGGTTTAGAATGAAGAATGAAAAACCAGTTAGTACACCTTTGGCCAACCTTTTAAAATTAACTAAGGAAATGTGTCCCAAGACACATGAGGAGATAGAATGCATGTCCAAGGTCCCTTATTCATCAGCAGTTGGTAGTTTGATGTATGCGATGGTTTGCATAAGACCAGATATTGCACATGCAGTGGGAGTTGTGAGCAGGTGTATGAAAAATCCAGGTAAAGAACATTGGGAGGCAGTAAACTAGATTCTCAGGTATTTGAGAGGTATTGCTACTCATGCATTATGTTTTGATGGTTTAGAAATTGTTCTACAGGGATATGTTGATTCAGATATGGTAGGTGATAAAAATAGTAGGAGGAGCACCACAGGGTATGTGTTTACTATAGGTGGAACAACAATAAGTTGGATTTTGAAACTGCAAAAGGTTGTTGAACTTTCAACAACAAAAGAAAAGTATGTTTCTGCTACAAAGGTTAGTAAAGAAATTATTTGGTTACAAAGGTTTATGGAGGAATTGGGAACGAAGCAGGAGAATATTAGGTTGTACTATGACAGTGAGAGTGCCATTCATCTTGAAAAGAAATCAGCCTTCCATTCGAAGGCTAAGGATATACAAGCCAGGTACCATTTCATACGATTCATCTTGGAAGATGGACATTTGAAGTTGGAAAATATACACACTAGACAGAATCCTACAGACATGTTAACTAAGGGAGTAACCAAGGAGAAACTGAGTTCCTGCTTAGTTTCAGTTAGTCTTCAAGAATGAAGATGAATATGAGAAATTTTCCAGGTCCAAGAAGGATCATAGTCCATCAGATACAACAGCTATGGAGTTGTTGAGATCAGTCTCCAAGTGGGAGATTGTTGGTTGTGGAGTCTAATTATCTTCCTGATTTAGAGGTATTTTTTTTTTCAGCTCTTTTTATACCCCAGAAGAATGTACACTCATCCATGTGGGGGAGTGTAGGAGAATACCTCGAAGGAAAAATTTCCTTGAAAATGTATATTGCAATTTCATAGTAAATCTGGACCGTTCATTCTAAGGTCACAAATGTGACAGTAAAAGTTATGTTAGGGTTTTTTTCCCTAGAAGGAAACCCTCTTTTATGAGGGAAATGTATTGTGGCTATGCATCATTGCAAATATTGTATTATGAGAGAGGATATTGTGAAAGAAAGAAGAGGAATTTATATCGGGTGTGTTCTAGGTTGTATCCCTACATTTGTTGGATAATAATAAAGGAAGGACCTGGAAATTTCTCTGGTGGATGTATCCCACACTGGGTGAACCACATATATATGTGTCTCTATTGTATTGTGTATCTTCTTTGTTTTATTTCCGCATTTGTTTTATTTTATTTCTCTGGGATCTTGTTTTTCTAATAGTCATGGTCGCATGGAAGCCATGTGGCCATGCCCTAACACCAAGTCTAGATCCATTTGAAACCTCTTGGAGCGTGCACCCATTGATACTGTTAGATCCTGTGACTAGTGGAAAATTGTTGTTTTTTGAAACCTCGCGCACTAGCGGTAGTGCTATGGTCATGTTGTAAGTGGTAAGTCCAAGGGTTGGGGCTAAGACCTGGCCCGAACTCTGCCCGACCAAAATTTGGTGCAAAGTTAAATTAAAGTTTTAAGCATTAGGGATAAGAACTACATGGCAGGTGGGATGGTAATCGGACCTATGCCAACATGTTGCCACTTGCCTCGAGGTCATGGGTTTGACCCCTGTAGGCTCCAAAATTTTAGACTACAAAGGGGTGCTATGTTGTAGCCTATGGCTGGGCCATGTGGCACCATACCAATTTTCCATCACCATGACAGGTTTTGAACCCAGATAGGTCCACTTCATGTGCCAATCACCTGCCACGTCACCACTTTCCATGTGTCAATGCAATCACTTGCCACGAGTCAGTATGGTCACCTGCCACATCACCAGTATGACCCTGCCACATCACCAGTATGTTCCTGCCACATCACTGGCATGACCCTGCCACATCATCACTGTACAGACTGTATGGAATGTACAATCAGCAAAATTTTGCTTGTTTGGCAAATTCGACAGAACATGATATCTATTGCATATGATGTTCATTTGAAACCATTCAAGTTGTGTTGGGATTGTGAGGATGAGGCCTACATATGAGTCCATTTTGAAGAAACTCCGAGCACTTTGATTTTTGAGCATACTTTGATCCCCTGGATCACTATGCTATTGCCAA
This sequence comes from Picea engelmannii, assembly GCA_009831015.1. NCBI lineage: Eukaryota > Viridiplantae > Streptophyta > Pinopsida > Pinales > Pinaceae > Picea > Picea engelmannii. Next base: position 1,282,487 of record ML780055.1, read on the forward strand.
ACCATCCATTAAGAAACAATTATTGTACACTCCTCTTCCTACTCCTGATAGGCCCTGGGAATCCATCTCAATTCACTTTATATTGGGCCTTCCATTCACCAAGCAGAGAAATGATTGTGTTTTTGTGTTTGTTGATCGCTTTTCCAAGATGGTGATTCTGGACACCTACAAGAAGAGCGTCACAACAGAGGATACTGCCAAGAACTTATTTTAACTAGTGTGGGTCCACTTTGGGATCCCACCGACCATTATCTCAGATTGGGACAACCAATTTCTTATCACATTTTGGTCAATAATTTGGTCACTACTAGACACCGAGATCACTAATTCCACTGCCTTCAATTCTCAGATGGATGGCCAAACCGATGTCATCAATTAGATGATTGTGCACATCCTGTGCATGTACAATTCCAATCACCCCCACACCTAGGATGAGAGTCTTTGTTATGTTTATCATAGCTACAATAGAGCCATATATAGTGTTGGCATAGGGGAAGACCCAGGGTTTGACTCCAAGAGCACACCAACAAGCCCTAACTACTGGCCCTTTCGGAAACACCTACGAAGCAGATGCAGTCTCACCCGAAGTAGCTATGGAGGGGTTGCACGATAGAGATGTATAAAACCAAGGGAAATATCAAGTGGATCTAGAACAATGCAACATGCATATATCACTTAACATCCTTGATCTACTCTGCACACTGTAGATTTGATCTAATACAACAATGTAAATAACAATATAACAATGACAGATATTAAATCATCAATCACACAAATGACACAAAATATATGTGGTTCACCCTCTCTCTAGGGCTACATCCACAAAACTGTGCTTCTGATATATTAAGATAAATCATATAGTTCTTATCTGTGCTCTCAGCTAGCATATCTTCTTTCTTTTTCTCTCTTTCTCTCCCCTTCCTGCACACCCAGCTACAGGACTTGACCTTCGCACACAGCTGAAGATCTTACAATACCAAAAGGCTCTCATGCTCAACACTTCTTTCTCACAATACAATAATCTCTCATAACACACTACCACTAGATCAACAACAATATCATACGAACTCGACCCAGGTCCTCTTGACCTTTATTTATACATTTACAATAGCTCACTGACAACCTTAGGCCAAAACTTAGGTGCCAAAACCCTAGATACCAAAACCTTAGGTGTCTAAAACCCTAGGTCAACTTGGCCCACTTTTTCTGGGCTTTGCCAACCTATCTTTCATTTCTCCTCGTGCGGTGCTAACGATGGATTTTTCCACTTGTTGAGTTGTCCTCGATCCATCTTCCTTAATGATTTTTCATTCTTTATATTCTCATCCAACAAATTAATTTTTCATACTTCGCTCCATCGTTTCTTCTCTCTTTCTCACTTCAACCTAGTGACAGTCATTGTGTCTCCCGCGAAGTTCACATTTCACTTTTTCTTCCTTGATCTTCACATTCTTCCATAACCAAGGGCCAACAGGCCCCCAACACTCACCTGTGACTCATCCCGAGGCACTTCAGATCTGATCCTTCTATTTTTCTTCGACGTTGGGCTACGCAGTGCAGCCTTTACTTTCTGCTCTATGTCTCCTCTACATCCTTGTGCAGACTGGCTTTTCTGTGTCTGGTATCTAGTTTCAACTACACCTAATACCTAGACCATGTTCGTTATTCTTTTGTTGAGAGTTGCAAGGAAGCTAGTTGTCATAGTACAACTTCAGCCAAATCCCATTCACCAACCCTTCCTTCCATTCTCCTTTCAATGTCTTCAGTTGCACAACTCCTCCTTCTGTTACATAGGTGATCTCATATGGCCTGAGCCAATGCATTCTAAACTTCCCAGGATGTTTCAGGAACTTACTGTCATACACTAGTACTAGATCTCCTTGCTTGAATGCCTTCTTTCTGATGTGTCTGTCATGATAGGACTTTTCTCTTCCCTTCTCAACCTGCTGATGGAATCCTGCAATAAATATGTCTTCTTCCAGTTCAACCAACTGTGAAATCCTCTCGTGAACAATGTTAGTATCATCCATATCTGTAAATGCAGTAATTCTTAAGCTTGGCACCAAGTATTCCATCGGGACAATAGCTTCAAGGCCATAAACCAATTTGAAAGGGGTTTTCATTGTTAACTTCTTACAAGTGGTTCGATAAGCCCAAAGTACTGCAGGTACTCTTAAATCCTAGTCATCCCTATTCACACTGCAAATCTTTATCAGTGTTTTCTCTAAGATCTTGTTGAACGCTTCAACCGTCCCATTTGCTTATGGATGGTAAAGTGTTCTCTTTTGATGGTGAACTACAAATTCCTCAGTCAGGGATTCGACTATTTTATTGATGAAATGTGTGCCTTGATCACTCATAAGGATCTTGGGGCATGCAAACCTGGTTATTATGTCATTAAATATGAAACGCGCAACTCTAGTTGCACTACAGTCCTCAACCGCTCTAGCTTCGACCCATCTGGTTAAGTATTATGTTGTAGTAATAATGTACCTTGCTCCTGTGTGCTTTCCTGGTGGGTTTATGGGTCCCACAAAGTCAGTGAACCACTTTTCAAATTCTTGTAGGGTCATATGCAGTGCTAATGGAATTTCATCTCTTCTGGATGGTTTCCCAACCCTCTGGCATACATAGCAGGCTCTGACATAATCTTTAGCATATTTATGTAAGGTAGGCCACCAAAGGCCAGGTCGTAGAACCTTCTACACAGTTTCTTTCCCTACGTAATGTCCTCCTGCGATGCCTTCATGAGATTCTATGAGGATCAATGGTCACTCTGTCTCCATAACACACCTCCTTAATATCTCATCGGGTCCCATCTTGTATAGTTGTCCAGCTATAAGTGAAAAGTATATAGCGCACACCACTAGATGTTTCTTCTGGGGAATTGTATACTCACTAGGTGTCATTCCTGTTGATAGGAACTGGATGATGTCTATAAATTGGTCATCGATATTTCTAATGGCTAGCATTTGTGCATCCGACAGTGTATCCTTCAAAGTGGTGGGTTCTTCGCTATGTTCTAGCCTTGACAAGTGGTCTGGACCCTTTTTCATTCTTCCTGGCTTAACGACAATTTCAAAATCATATTCCTGAAATAGCAGCAACCATATGCATATTATCCCCCCCAACACTAGCTTTTTGACTACGTACTTCAGTGCAAAGTGATCGGTAAACATTTTAGAGTGTCCTCCCAACAACTACTGGCAGAATTTCTACAGTGCATACACCATGGCTAATCCTTCTCTCTCTGTACTGGTGTGATTAATTTCAGCTGTCAATAGCTTCCTTCTAGCAAAAGATAACGGATGGTTGATATCCCCTTCTCCAGGTTGTGCTAGCACTACTCCTAATGCAATAGAAGATGCATCGACATGCACATGAAACTCCTTACTCCAATTTGGAAAAACTAGAATAGGCACAATAACCATCTTTTGTTTCAGTGTGTCGAAGCTCTTCTAGCATTCTTATGTCCAACTAAATTGGTAGTCTTTATTCAAAAGTTTATCCATCGGTGCTATAATATGAGCATATCCTTTGATGAATTTCCTGTAATATCTAGTGTGTCCCAGTGCAGTGCACAGTTGTTTAACTAAAGTGGGAGGCGGAAAATCAACTATAATTGCAATTTTAGATGGATCAACCCGCAATCCCTGATTGCATACAATATGGCCTAATAGAACTCTAAATGGTGAGAAGAAGATGCAATTCTTTAGATTCAAAGAAATTTGACACTGCCTACACTTGTTCAACATTAGCCTTAGACATTCAATATGATTTTTCAACAAACTAAAAACAGTCCAGTCATCAAAATATGCTTCTAGAAATTTATGCAAAAACTCTTTGAATGCTTCGACCACCACCCTAGAAATGATGGTTGGGGAATTCTTTAATCCAAATGGCATCACTGTATATTGGTAGGATCCCCATTCTATGGCAAATGTGGTCTTATGGCGGTCCTCCTTGGAAATCTAGATCTAATGGTATCCTGAAAATCCATTTGTAAAAGAATATACTTCTTGGCCTCCCACATTATCTAACACTTCGTCAGTGAATGGTGTAGGGAAGGGGTCATGTAAAGAAGCATCATTTAGCTTCCTAATATCTACACAGATATTGATATCACCTGTCTTCTTGTCTTGCACCACCATAGGGATGATCCACTCTGACTCTTCGACAGGTTCTATAATCCCTGCTTCTAGCATTCTGTCGAGCTCAATCTTCACTTTTTCCTTGTATTTTAGGTTCAATCTGTAGGGTATTTTCTTGATTGGCTCCACACATGGTTTCAAAGGTATCCTCATATCTCCCATAGGTCCTTTGATTCCCTTCATATCAATGAACTTGGTCAAAAACAAGTCCTGATACTCGTGCAACAACTTTGTAATATTGTCAATGGTAGCAACATCCCAGTAATCTCTGGCATTGGCAAGCTTCGATGTCTCTTTTGTCCCAATATTAAATTTTTTAATCTTGATTGGATGACCAATAAATGGTAGCTCAACTCTTGTTCCTTCCACATCTCTCTATCCTTCTATCTCTGCAATGTTCACCTTCCTCAGATCATCGTCTTTATCAACATTGATGTTGTAACAACTTTGCAGTTTCTGGAGGGGCGCAGTCCATTCATCCTCTTCTTGTTCCAAAGGGAGGCTAGATGCCTCCTCAAATACTTTTTGTCTTGCAATCTTTAATTCTTGGTCTACTGATTGATATTGACTTTCAAATAAAAAGGTGGTTACAAAATTCTAAATCATACCTTCCCAATCTGAGGTGATGAGGTGGAACTCTGCTTGAAGGTACCAGTTAATAGAGGTCGTATCCAGCGTGTTTATGAATTTGTGCACCCAGTGTTCTCGATCGATATCTCTCCAGGCCTCTTCACATCTTCACACATGGTCCTTTGGGCAAATTCGACCTGGGTACCTTACTTCGCAATGTTCTGCTTGTGCTGAGAACCATGTTGTCATCAAAGCATGACAGTGTATCCAGTCTGTGATATTTCTTTTATGTGTCCCCCACCATCTTGTTGGTGTGGCTTTCAAGGCCTCATCCATTACCAACAATCTCTGTTGGATTGGTACACTTGTTTCAAAGTTTGATAGGAATGCTTCTAAAGGGTTCAAACCGTCAAACGTGGGTAAGTTACTCACTGTTGTGCTGATCCAGCGAACCTCTCTGGTTAATCTAGCACATCTTCTTGTAGATACTTCATACATATGGTTCTACCAGTTCTCTAGTGCTTCCTCGGAATCTGATGAACATGCATTGTCACTTCACCAACTTAAGTGCCTGTCTGTTGTAGGGTTAGTGTAATCTTGTTGTCTGGCTTTCAGTTTGTATATGTTTTCCAGTTCATATGCATAGTCCTTCTCTCTGATGGGTTTTGTGTATTGTTGACCTTCATCTAGATCTAAAGGTGCGATGAACCTAAGGCCATCCCTTTCAAATGTCATATGTCCTTTCTTTAAATCAACCACAGTGGAGTTTTCAAAGGCCCAATCAATTCCTAACAACATCGAGTAAAGGCAGTTTTCATAAACTATCTCAATTACTTCAAAATATGCAAACGTTCTTACTCCATCGATGTCCACAGGGACATTCTCCAACCATACAAATGGGATGACAGCTTGTTGGTTAGCCATCCTAAGCATGATAGGAGAAAATATCAACTTGGGTTTTCCCATCAGTGCCCAGGTTTGCTTCATCATGACATTGACCTCCGACCCTAAGTTGAGGACCACATAATCTATGTCATACTCTTCTATTTGAGCATTCAAGTGTAATTACTTATTTGTCCTTATCCTTCTTGAAATTTGGTGTACTTCCCTATTCAGTAAGGGGTCTATCTTTCCTATCTCATACTGCCTGATTAAGTTCTGTAGTTCTTGTAAAATGTTCTCATACTAAACTAACTTAATACAAGTGTGTAAAAATTCCATGAGCTTACTTACCTCTTTTCCTTCTTTCTACGAAGCTGACTGGTCAAATGCCTGAGGCATTCCATATTCTCTTACTTCGGGTCATGTCTTTGATGAAGACCCTTGGTATCCTTTGAACTCTTTTCTTGCCTCCTAGAATATTTGTCTTTCTTTCTTTGCATCAAAATCCTGAGTCTTTTCCGTAGCTTTCTTGATTCCTAAGTCCTCTGTAGTCTTTCCTTGGATCAGTCGATCCTCTCATGTAACAACGCCTCCTTGAGTAATAATAGTGACTCTAGGTTCTGCTCCACATGGTTCAACATATATCAGTTTCACTTGCAGGTTCTGCTGAGGTCCTCGTCTTTCCTAAAGCTTAGCTAGTAGCACATGACATTCCTCTATAACATGTTCGAAAGAGTTACAATAATTTCAAGTGGTACACGGATTTTGATAGTCTCTTGCTAAGTGTCCTAGCTGTGCGCAGTTATAACAGATTATCTATCCTCGGCCTCGACCCATACCTCCTCCTCATCCTCGTCCTCTGAATCCACAATGAGGATTGAATTTTCCTCTTCCTAGAGAGTTATAATGCGTAGTGTTTCCTTCTTGATATACTTTGCCTTGGATCTTGTATATTTCTCTTGACATTCCATGCATGAGATCATAAGCTCTACAATCTCTATCATCATGTCCTACTGACTTACAGAATGTGCAATACAATTTTGTGGGTGTCTGAATGTATTTTCGCATGTAATAGCACTCACCAGGGTGATGTGTGTTTATGCATACTTTGCACCAGGTGTTAATGTTGGAAGTCACTCCTGGATTGCGACAGGAGCAGAGCCCATTGCCCATCAGTTTTATGTCATGATAAGTTCAATGGATGATCAAATGGTTAGAGACCCAGGACAGAATCGCTCTAGCTCAGGGACTAGGCCTGGTATGTAAAGAACAAAGGAGGTTTTGATCTAACTTCAGTTAGTGGGTTGATTGTAAAATGAGCGGGTGGAAGACTTGGTGGGAGGAGTGAGCAAAACTACCTCGGGAAACAAGCCTTTCAGTAGTTTGCAGAAGAAAAACTCTAAATGCAAGATCCTCTTGGTTCAGAGTTTCGGGGAACTGAAGGGGTGACTTGACTGGATCCTCCAATTCCAAGTCATTTAGCGTTGAGGAAATCACAAGACCGATTAGAGACAACGCAACTATTACAGTGATCCAACCTACATCATCCTATAATAGCTACAACTTGACTAGATCCTCCAATTCCGAGCTGTTCTAACACAGTGAAAACAAATATATGAAAGAAACTGACATTCATAAGGCAAGAAGTCTCAAGAGTCAATGCATAACCAGAATAACTAGTGCTTTGTTAAAGCTTTTACAATCAGGAGCCTTGCTCAACCATCCCTCCCTGAAAAATGTCAAAACTAAGTACATATACTCCTAAACATTTTCCCAATAGAGGCATCTTGGACTTTCAGGATGGGGCGTCTCTTCAATCAAATCTGCCCTGCACTCCTTTGTCATACACCATCTTAACTTTGTATGGCTCATGCTAAGGGGTAGTTGAGTCCTTAAATGTTGAATTAGGGTGTGCAGTCTTTTCTGGTGAGTCGAGGACTCGGCATGGCTTCTGTGCAAAAGAACAGTACAAAGGACCATCTCAGGAAAACTTCTTGTTGAGACATCCATACCTTGCAATTAATGAGTGAGGCGAGGTTTCAACCACCCCCTCTCTTCTTCATTCACTCAAAGAAGGTATCGGGATTGAGATCAAGTCAAATTGGCACCTGGAGAACACAATGCCCCCCTTCTGAAACTCAACTTGGCACTTTTGGCCCCCTTTTTATAGCTCTTTCCTTTTCCCCAAGTGACCACGGGCCACGACCCTGTGCTTTTCCTCAAAGGTGTTTTTGGTGCTTCGGGGTTCGGGGCTTCGAGATGTGAAATGCTAAGGAGCCCTTATCTTTTTAACTCCCAAATGCCGACATGACTTGATCACGCACCACACATCCTTTTGGATGGACAGCTAAGATTACGTCTTCGACACTTTCACTATGAACATCCCGAAAGGCCCCACCTATGGCTCAGATCTTGTGCCACGTGTCCTTCTGATGAATGGTCCTGATCCTCTCAGCAATACTATGGGCCCAGGTCTGGAATGCATTTGGCACTTCGTGTCTCGCAGATAGGAAGAGTTTTCTCCTTGTGCTTCAAAGTTACGATGGGCAAAAAGGTGAGGAGCCTAATCGCACACCACATGTCCCTTTTGGTTGGACAGTTGAGACTGCTCCGTGATACTGTGGGCCCTGGTCCGGGATGCCTTCGACACTTTACGTCTCACGAATAGGAAGAGGTTTCTCCTTGTGCTTCAAAGTTGTGATGGAAAAAAAGGTGAGGAGTCTAATCGCGCACCACGTGTGCCTTTTGGATGGACGGCTGAGACTGCTCCGTGATATTGTGGGCCTGGGTCCGGGACGCCTTTGACACTTCATGTCTCTTGGATAGGAAGAGGTTGCTCCTTGTGCTTCAAAGTTGCGATGGGAATAAAGGTGAGGAGCCTAATTGCACACCACATGTCCCTTTTGGATGGATGGTTGAGACTGTTCCATGATACTGTGGGCCTGATTCTGGGATGCCTTCGGTACTTCGCGTCTCGAAGATAGGAAGAGGCTGCTCCGTGTGCTTCAAAGTCGGGATGGGTGAAAAGGTGACGAGCCTAATCATGCACAACATGTCCCTTTTGGATGGATAGTCCTGATCATTTGATGAATGTAATATAAGCACTATCCATCGCACTAAGTGTGGCGCAACTCTGTTAACTGTGATTTCCCACCAACCGTTTATCTGCTTCGCCAATTGATCCTTGTTGTTGAAATTAGATTGCTCGCTCACTTGATTTTAAAACCTGAAATGGACTTCTCCTGTGGGCTACACTTGGTCCTTAGGCTACGTCCTTGGACTAGAATTCATTTGATGGGTTTCCACACCCCATTTCTTTGCATTCTACATCAAGGGTCTAAAATTGGGAAAAACACCCCGCTTGCAAGAATTGGTGCTAACATTAGGCTCCATGGGGGATAGAGTCATCCCTATGATGCTCTAAGAACTCATTTTGCAGCTTCAGTGCCTTCTGTTGGGATATGGAGTCATTTACTAAGCCAAAAAATAAAAATGAAAATAAACAAAGAACCAAAAGGACAATATTTACAAACAAAGGAGCTGTCTAAGGCTTAAACAAAACACTTCTTCAGAAAATGCCCATTTACTAGGTTGTTGAAAACCTCTTCACCCTCCAAATCCTGCAACCTGTATGTGTTGTTCGAGAAAACCTTGAAGATTTTGAACGGCCCGATCCATAGGGTGTCAAACTTGTTGTGTTTTCCCTTATCCTGTATGGGTGCATCCCACTTAAGCACCAAATCCCCGATCTCAAACTCTTTCTTCTTAAACTTCCTTTCAAAATCCAGTTTGACCTTCTGTTGATGGTCCTGAATTCTATCCATTACCTTCTCTCTGGCCTACTGGACTTCCACTAGTTGATGAACTCTTCTGATCATGTCATTAGGCTCTTCTTGATAATCCTGGAAGAACTTTGCTATAAGAATGGCTAGCTGAGAAGGGAAAACATCTTTTGCTCCATAAACTAATTGGAAAGGGGAGATGCCTATAGATCTCTTTTTGGTCACTCGATAGGCCCATAGAGCGAATTTCAAATTTGAATACCAAGCCTTTTTGTTGTCCTCCAATAGTCTTTTGATGATCCTTATCAGGCTTTTGTTGGAGGACTTTGTTAAACCATTGCCTTGGGGATAGTATGGAGTGGAGTGAATCAATTTGATCCTGAAATTCTCACAAAACTTGGCTAACGACTCAGCCTTGAAAGAGGTTGTGTTATCAGTGACAATCTTGCTTAGGCAACTGAATCTTGTGATGAGGTATTCCAGGAATCCAATGATTACCTTGTGGGAAGCACTCCTAGTGGGAATAGCTTCTATCCATTTAGTAAAGAAATCTGTGGCAGTTAGGATCCATCTGTGTTTCCCACTAGAAGCAGTGTGGATTTCTCCAATAAAATTTAGGCCCCATTGCTGGAAAGGTCCCGAAACAACCACAGGCTTTAAAGGCAAAGACTTGAGTTGTTGTTTTCCTACAAATCTTTGACATTTGATACATGATCTGACCTTTCTGGAGACATCAGTGAATACGGTGGGCCAGTAGTATCCATCCCTAAGGATTTTGTAGGCTATGTCCTTCCAAAAATGATGCCCTCCACATTGGTTATCGTGAAATTCAACCATGATCCTATCAGCCTCTTGTGGATTCATACATTTCAAAAGTACCCCCAGGGGATATTTCCAATATAAAACTTGATCGATAAGGTAGTATATGACTGCTTTGAGCTTCATATCTCTTGCCTTGTTTCTTTGCAGGCCATCTGGAGGCCACAACTCCTACAAAAAATATACGACATCCATATACCAGGGACATTGAGCCAATGGGGGTTCTTCTTGAGGGTCTATATTAGACAACTGATCCTGTTGATTTTCTAAGCATTCATTGATGACACCTACCCCCAAAGCTTTGCAATTTGTTTCAGCCAACAACTTAGCTAAACCTTGACCTTTGATTAATTTGGTAGGCCTTATTTCTAAGTCAAACTCAAGGATCTTGGCTATCCACTTACTCCTCCTCCCATTTATGTCAGGCTGAATAAGAATGTCTTTAACAACGGTCGAGGGGACATAGACAATGATTTTTTACTGCAAGACATAGGTTCTAAAGTCTTTGAGATCCTTTACCAGGGCATAAGCCTGCTTCTCCATAATGTCATACCTGACTTTGGCATCCCTCAGAGCTCTGCTAAAATAGGCAATAGGCTACTCTAGCTCGGCCTCATTTGTCTATAATAAAACAACAGCCACTGTGTCAAGTGAGGAAAAGGAGAAAATAAGGAAATCCTTTGAGTAATCTGGACTGATAAGCACAAGAGCTTCAGTTAAGGCCTTCTTTATCTGCTCAAAGGAATTTTGAGATTCAGCAGTCCACCTTACTTCCTTTCCCTTTCTCAACATGACCGTTATAATCTTTACCACCTCAACAAAGTTAGAAATAAACCTCCTTAGAAAATTAATCTTACCGAGGAAACACTGGACCTCCTTCCTGGATCTTGGGATTGATAAGGCATGTATTGCCTCAACTCTGGTAGGATCAATCTTGACTCCTTCGGCTGATACTATGTGACCCAATAACTTTCCCTCCTTCATGGCGAATAGGGATTTCTTGGGATTCAATGAAATTCCAAAACTCCTGTATTTCAGAAAAACCTTCCTGAGATGAAAACAGTGTTCTTTATCAGATTTGGAAAAGATTGTTATGTCATCCAGGTAGATGACCACAAACTTATCCCTTTCCCCAATGAAAGCTATGTCCATGGCACATTGAAACATTTCCCCTACATTCATCAATCCAAAAGGCATTTTAGGATACATGAATGTGCCCCATGGAGTGGTAAATGTTGTCTTTTCCCTATCGTCCAGTAGGACAGAGATTTGATTGTAGCCAGAGAAGCCATTGATCATGGAAATCCTAGATGCTCTTTTTATCCTCTACAATATATGTTCCATTTTTGGTAAGGGGTAATTATCCTTTCATGAGCTCCTACTCAGGTTTCTAAAATCTACACAGAGTCTGATTTCTCCATTATTCTTCCTTACTGGGACCAAGTTGGCCACCCACTCTGATTATCTCAGTGGCACGATGATCTGGTCCTGTAGTAGCTTCTTCACTTCCCTCTCCATGATAGGCAGCAGCATGGGATTGATCTATCTTAGCTTCTACCTAAATGGATTTGCCTCCTTTTTCAATGGGATTTTATGCTCAATGACAAAAGTGTCATATGTTTTGAGATATTCATAGGTCTAGGCAAAAACATCAACAAACTCCCTCAATAGTTCAGCGTATTCAACCCTCTTCTCCTTTGTCAAAATTCTGGACAATTTAACAAAATTGGGTTCATTCTCAGTGCCAATGTTGCACTGAGTTGTACCAACATCATCCTCTAATATTTTCCCCTTTAATTCCACATCGTTCCTATCAAAAATCCTTTCCAAATAAACCAGTCCCCTTGGAATATGATTGCTCGGCAGCTGCACAATGCTATGCTCCGAAATCTTATTTAGAAAATTACCCCCATCAATCCTTTCTTCAGAGACAGAGTCTTGGTCAATATGCATCTCTAAAAATTCTTCGATGGTCTCCAGGAATCTTTTGATCTCAATATCATCCTCGAACACCTTCCAATGTTTAACATTGTCAGGTATGGAGGGCCTGTATTTTAATTCTACATCGTATCTGAATTTGGGTGGCAAGGGCACTTTGAAATTGCTTGTTGAATGTAGCCAAGGATGTTACACATTATTTTCATCATCCCTATGACCATTAATGATGTAAACCTTTATGTTTCCTTCAGAGGGGTCAGTGGCCTGAGTTCCTGAAGAGAGAAGTGAGAAGAACTTTTCCTGAGAAAAGAAGTTGCATTTTCCCTTGTAAAAACCCTGTAAAAAAGGAATTTCACAGGTTGCTATATAGGCAGGGTGCAAAAATGCATGATTCTTGCAGGTTGCACCATAGTTAGGTTGCAAGAGGTTCACAGGTTGCTCTATAGGCAGGGTGCGAGAATGCTTACACGTGGGAAAAATGAGCGTTTTCTCGAATCTTCTAGAAGGAGAAACTTCCATGGTGGGGTGGCAACCGAATGGTTTGGATCTTACTCGCTTTCATGATTTAGTGGGATCATCCTAACCTCCTCACCTTATCCTATTCAACTTATAAAAGGAGAGGAGTTCTCATGGAGAAAGTTAGCTTTTGAGATTTGGTTAGATTGGAGCTTTGGAGCTTTTGCTAAGTTGGATTTGGCTTGGGATTGTTAACTTGGTTAGAGTGGCTTTGAGATTTTCTTTGTCAAGATAGATTGTAAATACTATCAGATCTGTGCTCTCGAAATTCTTGGAATTAAAGTGTGTGAGGAACAAAGGATAGTTGGCCTTACAACATCAAGGCCATGGTTGTAATCTCTCTTTCACATTTAATATGATACAGTAATATGATTCTTTCCTATAAAGCTTGTTGTGTTTTATTGTATGATTCCTTGATCACATACATAGGTTTATATTGAGTTTATGCTATTGCTATCACTTTGGTTGGTTGCATTCTTTTGTAGGTTCATCATTTTATGAGCATTGGAATGGAGCTAGGATGGCGATGGCCAGAGGAAGAAACATTTAAATGGTATGTCACCCATCCCTCTTTAGTTAGTAAATTCAATATTTAAAACTTAAGGAAAGCATCATGTTCTGGTGTGTTTTGTTCTAGATCTAGGTGGATCTAGGGAGATCAGTTAGTGTCTGCACCTACTGATTAGTCTGATAACAAAATTGGTGACTCAACTGGGGATCGGATTGTTTTCTAGTTAGTCTAGTTTCCCTTGCTTTGATTGCTTGTTTTCTGGTCTCTGAGTCTGTGGGAGATCCATCCAGATTCTCTGGATTTGAAAGTTCACTCAAATTTAGTCCTTTTTCAAATTTTTGCTTGTTTACAAGCATTCTCACACTGTACCCTTTAGTGGCCTGCAAGAAACACTTGAGTTCGCACCCTGGTGTTAATTTCAATGTGAACCACTCGCAGTCAACCTTTGTTCAGCCTGCGAGAATCTTTGATTCTCGCACTGTAATACACTGCCAGCCTGCGAACTTGTTTGTAAAAAAATTTGGATTGGGTCTTGTCATTTTTTGATGCCCAGTTTTTCTTTGAACAGTTGGATTGAACTTTTGGAGCCTATATTGATCTGTTTATAGTCTTGTTGACATTCTTTGAGTTTCTTTTATCCATCTTTTCTTTGTTTGGTTTTGAAGGATTAGTCTCTTGCTTTGAGTGTCTTTCAATTACAAAGCATGTGTTTTCTTTAGAATTGTTTAGGGAAAGATCAAATTTCTTCTGAATAGTTCGCATTAAAAGAAAACTATTAGTTTAGGTTTCTTTGTTTTAAGAAAGTTCATTATTGCTTTTAGTGAAATTTTTGAAACAAAAAGATTTAATTTCTTGCTTTATATTAGATTGGGGGCATCCTTGTATTTGAAGTAGCAAAATTGCATGATTCTTGGCATTTTTTGATCTTAAATTATGAAAAAAATTCCCCCCTCATGGCCCGAGGGGGCCATGAATTGTGCATTGGTGTACAGTACCTTTTTCTCATTTCTTGAGGATATTGATATTGATGAATTTAATATATTTTGGGACATTGTGTATATGGGAATGATAAATGTTTCTCCTTCTCGTAGCATAGCTTTCATCGAAATGAAAAGATTGCATCTTCATATCTTTGCATAATTTTTGAGTCAGTCAAAACACCATATTGTCCACGCCATCTCCCTTTTGAGTAACAATAGCTATAAAATAAATCGCTTATAAAAATTGATTAGACATTTTTATATTTTATGGTAGCAAACCTACATTATATTAGTTGTAGGGCTTTGGAATAGGTGTGAAAGATAACTTTCCAAAGCTCCAAACAAACATAGTATCTTGTGATAGGGAGAGTTAAATCCACTTACTTCACTTTGTCCTGGGAATCCCTTCTAACACAAGGGTCAATCACGAGGTCGCATTGAGACTGGCAGAGTTACTCACCCTGCTTTTTTGGTCTTGGTGTAGAGATTGCATGTATTACGGAGGTCACTTGAAGGTATATCCACAATGATGAGTGGAAGCTTCTCAAGTTGATTTTGGGCTAGATACCCTGCCCTTGCGTGTCGATTGGACTGTCGACTATCCCCCCAGGATTTATTGTTGTCATTGGTAACCTTAGTGGCCTATCTCTTTAGGGTCTTTACACAAGGTGACTGTGGAGGGGCAAGTCTTCACGGTACCTGGAATCAACGTCGGCCAAACTCACTCGGGCTCCTTGGAGGGTATACCCATGATTATGTGTGGGAGCTTGCACCAGGGTGTAAGTCCGTTAAGAAGGTCATCAACGTAACTTTTCCACCCGCTCTATCTCATCCCCTTCTTATGTTGTTCCCGCGATGTTGGATTTTATCACCAACTAGTGCGTTCATTGTGAGAAGGTTTTGTTTGCTTGCTTGCTTGCTAGATTTTTAGTGTGTGTTGTTTGTTTTCCTTAGAGGACTCTAGATTGGATTTTTGTTTTTAATGGCGTCAGTTCCTGAAATGACCAATGAAGGAACCTCTGCTCTAGGGGAACCTTTTTTTTTTCCTTCTTATGGAAACATTGGTCCTCCTCACATCGCTACTTTGAGCCTTCTAGGTCTCACAATTGGATTGTCAGTGTGGTTGTTTTCCACTCAAGTAATCATGAATGCAGTAAGTGCTTCAGTCGTAAGCACTTCCCCCAAAGAACATCAAAATCATGTTGATCCTTCAATGTCTTCACCAATAAGGTCTTATTCACCTTCTTCTCTTGCAAGGTCGCCTTCTGTTATATCTTCTTCGTCGAGCAAAAGTTCTAAAGCTAGTAACTCGGTGAACAAGAAGAAGAAGAAAAGGAAGAAGAAGAAGAAGAAAATTAAGCAAGGATCCACACCTCCAACCACTGTCAAACATGTTGGAAAACAACCAGTTACTATTACTCATGATGAGAGTGTTGATGATGTCAAGATCACCCAAACAACCCGTAAGCCCAAGTACCCTTGCAGGCTTTGTAAGGGTAGCCATCTTCTTAAGGATTGCCCTGGTCTATCCAAGGTTATAGAAGCATGGTCTACACACCCTTGCCAACCCATGTCGTTAGCGTCTAAGCAACATGTTGACGACCCCCCGTCAACCAGTCATGATACGATTGGGAAGAAGAAAAGTAGAGTCAAGTTCCCATGTATGTTATGCAAAGGGAGTCATCTCACTCACCTTTGTTCTCAAATGGATGAAGCCTCAAAATTACTGGAAGACATGATTGTTTCATAGCCTCAACTTCCAACTGCTTACTGTAATCTTTCTCTCAACCCTCCAATAGTTGATGGAATGATCACTCTGATCCCTTCATCGGTTAATATGGTTGATCATGTCATCAATATAGTCACATCCTTAGTTGAACCAGTTGAAAAAGTGGTTGATCCGATACCATCCTCGGTCAATCCCGCTCTCCCCTCAGAGAGTGAAAATAAATCAGTCGATCCAATTCCATCCTTGGTTGATCCCCCTCTCCCATTAGAGAGTGTCATCCAAGTGGTCGATTCGTTTCCACATGTCGACCCCATTATCCCTTTGGAGAATGTAACCCAAGTGGTAGATCCGGTTCTGTCATCGATCGATCCCACTCCTCCTTTGACGAGTGCTAAAGTGATTGATCCATTCCCTTCCTCGGTCAATCCCACCCTTCATCTGAAGCATGCCAAAGTGGTTGATCCGATCCCATCATCGGTCATTCCAACTCTTCCTCTGAAGAGTGCCTACGTGGTCGATTCAATCCCATCATCGATCGATCCTACTCTCCCACTCGAGAGTGAACCCGATACTGCCCACATTTTTCTCATTGATATAGACTCTACCATGTCGAGGGGTATTCCTCCATCTCCCATGGAACCCCTCTAAGTAATGAGGCCATCCATTTTGATTAGGGTGTGCTAACTAGCCCTCGTCTTCCCTCTCACATAACGTTCCAGATTACAGTGCAAGTTTGTGGTTGGGATGTTCCTCAAACGTTGATAGATGAAGGTTCATCTATTAGTATTTTGTCCTCCATTGCTTGGAAAGCTTTGGGTTATCCTCCTCTTGCACCGGTTACACAAAATTTGTTAGCTTTTAACAGAAGAACTAGTCAATCTTTAGGGACCCTTCCTCGATTTCCTGTAACTTTGGGAGGGAAAACTATCTTCATTGATGTCATGGTAGTCCAAGACCCCTTGGATTTTTATTTACTCCTTGGGAGAGATTATGTCTATGCCATGAAAGCTATTGTGTCTACTCTTTTTCATGTGATATCTTTCCCTCATGATGGAATAATTGTGACTGTTGATCAACTTCCATTCATTGACCCTGATTGGATTGCCTCCCTAAATGGTTCTTATATGTAGATGGTATCACCCCTTCCACAGGTCAATTATGTAGCATTTTCGCCCATGGCTTCAACTTCTGATGACTTAGATCCAGTAGTTGACATGGTGATCTCTTTGATAGGGTTGTTAGAGCCTGATCTCTTTACTGCTGTCATGACCCTCAACATGGTGTCCTTCCAGTGAAGACCTCTTGGAAGCCATGACCGAGTTTTTTCCCTTGACATGGTCTCCTTCCGGAGCATTGTCCTCTTGGAATCCATGATCAAGAAGGTTTCGAGGATAGTTTTTTGTGTCTCTATAGCAACCTCGTTAAAAAATGAAATAGGGGTTCCGAGGATAGTTTTTTCATCTCTGAGGAAACCTCGTTAAAAAATGAAACAGAGGTTATGAGCATAGTTCTTGTTTCTATGTCAAGCTCGTTAAAAAATGAAATAGTTTCCCCCCTCTCTATTTGAGTCAAGTCCTTCATCTAGTATTTGAAGCTTCATTTCCTCTGCCTTTGTCGTTGGATGAAATGAATCTTGGGGGGCAATACTTCCAGCCTCTGGACTTCATGTTGAAGTAGAGCCGCTAGTTTCTTAAGTTGGGGGATAAGTACCAACCTTCCATGTGTTATGCATTGGGAAGTCACAAGCATAGTTTTCTATGGTTCAATCTTGTGTAAAAATGAAACCACCTACCTCAAGCATAGTTTCCTCTAGTTCAAGCTTATGTAAAAATGAAACTAGGTCCAAGCATAGTTTTGTTTAGTTTTTAAGATTGTGTAAAAATTAAAATCTATCCCAAGCAAAGTTTGGTTTTGTTTTAAAGCTTGCATAAAAATGAAAACAATCCTGAGCTTAGTATTTGTTCTTTCTCATGCTCATAAATACATGAGAATAAGTTACTGAGCTTAGTCTTTGTTCTTTCTCATGCTCGTAAATACATGAGAATAAGTTACCGAGCTTAGTATTTTTTCTTTCTCATGCTCGTAAATGAGTGAGAATTTAACCGAGTACACTTTTATCACTTTTTCGGACTCATAAAGGTTATACGAAAAATGAATCCCTTGGAGTTCCCTTTAAGATCTTTTTAGACTCTCTAAACATGAAAAGATTGCCAAGAGATCTTGTTGTTTTCACGCTCATTAAAGTATTTGAAGAAAATGTCTGTTGAGCTATAGTTTATCTCTTTTTCAGTCTCATCAGACTACTTTACAAAAAAGGAACTGAGAGATTTCTTTTTCAAGTGTTTTTCCAGACTCTATAATCATGAAAAACCTTCGAGTTTTCTATCCTTGGACTCGTTAAACAAGCATTGAAAGGCCCATATGGGACCAAAACACTCCTTCTTAGGGTTCGTTAAATATACTCCGAGGGACTCATCTGAAGGATGAGCTTACATTTCAAGCATATGTTATCCTCCTCAAGCTTGTGTAAAAATAAAGAGGTACTTGCCAGAAATGATGGGGGAAAAATTGGGAAAGAAATGTATCTAAACCTGTATTTTGTGGAAGAGTCGCTTTTGAACATGACACCCTTTCACTCACCTTGTGTCTAGGTTGGAAAATCCACTTGTCTCCTAATCATACTCCTATAAAGATTACAAATTGGTTTGTGATCCTTTTTGTTGAGTTAGTATTTCCAAGACAGTTGTTGTGTCGTCAATATGTTCAAAGAGAAATTCAACCCGAAAAGCCTTATATTGCATCGGCCATTTCTGCAGTCTTTAAGCCTTCTATTGCGTTGGCCATCCCTAAGTCAGTCCTAAATCACTTGTTACTCTGATCTACATCAAATCTTGTTACTTGTTTCATGTCATTGATGTGGGATACATTAAGGCCCTCTTGTGATGAGTCTTTTCCTGTCGACTTCAACTCATTATCCAGGAATTAGACTTAGAAACTAATTGGTACCTCGAAACTTGCATGCCTCAATGGTAGGTTTCCTCACTTTCAATAGTGGGTTTTCATTATTGACCCATGATCGGGAGATTCCGCCGAGTGTTTGACTTCATCTCATTAATTCACATTTGTTGGATTGTACTAGTGTACCTTGGGATTCATTGACATTAATGGTGATTTCCCATGCGCTTGTTAACGGTATACACTAATGACTAGTAATCAAGTGGTTTCTACCATGTTCGACTTCAACACATGTATTCACATGGTTAGATTCGTACTATAGAGTGGTGGAGACGAAGACCCTGGATATTTTCTGATAGATCCAGGTTGCGTTGGAGTATATTTAGTTTGTACTATTGCATAGATACACATTGTATGTCTGGTGGCTATGTTCAAATTTGAGTCTTTAACACATAGATCCAAAATGTATTTTTGGTGGCTATGTTTAGATTTGAGTCATATCGGCATGGATCCACAGTGTATGTTTCGTGGCCATAACATGTCTTACTTGAAATAGATCTTTGCATGTCGGCATTTATGGTTTGATTCGTTTGTATTCTGAGTATGGGAATGCCTACCTCAGTGATGATATATTATTGTACTGTAATTCCTTGTTTGTTGGCAGGTTTCCGACCGACTGTTCCTTGTTCCCTACACACATCAACAAAGTATTTCAGCTATCACTCTGTTCTAACTTCATACTTTGGGGGGCTCTCTATTACACATTATTTTCTCATCCCTATGACCGTTAATGATGTAAACCTTTTTGTTTCCTTCAGAGGGGTCAGTGGCCTGAGTTCCTGAAGAGAGAAGGGAGAAGAACTTTTCCTGAGAAAAGAAGTTGCATTTTCCCTTGTAAAAACCCTGTAAAAAAGAAAGTTCATAGGTTGCTATATAGGCAGGGTGTGAGAATGTCTGATTCTCGCAGGTTGCACCATAGCTGGGTTGCGAGAGGTTCACAAGTTGCTCTATAGGCAGGGTGTGAGAATGCTTACACGTGGGAAAAATGAGTGTTTTCTTAAATCTTCTAGAAGACGAAACTTCCATGGTAACATGGCAACCGAATGGTTTGGATCTTACTCGCTTTCATGATTTAGTAGGATCATCCTAACCTCCTCACCTTATCCTCTTCAACTTATAAAAGGAGAGGAGTTCTCATGGAGAAAGTTAGCTTTTGAGCTTTGGTTAGCTTGGAGCTTATGGAGATTTTACTTAGTTGGATTTGGCTTGGGATTGTTAACTTGGTTAGAGTGGCTTTGAGATTTGCTTTGTCAAGATAGATTGTAAATACTATCAGATCTATGCTCTCGAAATTCTTGGAATTAAAGTGTGTGGAGAACAAAGGATAGTTGGAAGGGACCTTACGACATCAAGGACATGGTTGCAATCTCTCTTTCACATTCAATATGATACAGTAATATGATTCTTTCCTATAAATCTTGTTGTGTTTTATTGTATGATTCTTTGATCACATACATAGGTTTATATTGAGTTTATGTTATTTCTATCACTTTGGTTCGTTGCATTCTTTTGCAGGTTCATCATTTTATGAGTGTTGGAACATAGCTAGGATGGCGATGGCGAGAGGAAGCGACATTTAAACGATATGTCACCCATCCCTCTTTAGTTAGTAAATTCAATATTTAAAACTTAAGGAAAGCGTCATGTTCTGGTGTGTTTTGTTCTAGATCTAGGTGGATCTAGGGAGATCAGTTAGTGTCTGCACCTACCAATTAGTCTGATAACAAAGGAATCTTCCACTGTGTTCTTCTCTCTTGTGACAAAAGAAATGTTAAAGGTTGAGAAGAAACTGTCGATTAGGTCCCATACCTCATTTCTGTAATTCCTGAGTCAAGGATTCTTGGCTTGATAAGTGTTTCTGATCTGCTGGACTACCAATTCTACATCTCCGAACACTGCTACCTCCTGAATTCCCATTCCCTTTACAGCTCGTAATTCTAGAACAAGAGCTTCATATTCTACCACATTGTTGGTTGTTTCAAATTCTAGCTTGTATGACAGAGATATGGTTTCCTGAGCAGGTGACACAAAAGATACTCTGGCACCTGCGCCTTCCCAGGAAGAGGCTCCATCAAAAAACATTTTCCGCATGGAGCTGATGGGGGAAGAAAATTCATGAGAAGTGGTGGGTTTCTTTCTGAGTTTTAGAAAATGCTCGGGAGAATTAGTGAATTGTAGAAAACTAGAACCTAAATCAGTGTCAAGGGAAAAGATAGGATGGTTGGTAGGATTGGCTTCATCACTGATTATATAGGCTAGTTGGGCTTCTCTATATAGTCTCTTATGTTCTCCTCCGAACACAGGAATAGTAGCATAGGTTAGGTCCATCTGCAAAGTTCCCCCCAATATTTTTATCCAATATTTTGATAACAACATACCAAACTTGGGGGGGAACATCAGCCACTACAATGTCCATAACCACACTTTTCATGGGAAATTGAAATAAAGAGACCACCAAATCTTTGATGACTCCAAGACATTGCACCCTCTTTGAATCAAAAGAGTACAAATCATGATAAGCCCTTGTCACTTCTAGTCCCAACTCTTCCATGACTATTTTGGGCATAAGGTTGTGGGAAGCTCCCAAATCCATGAGGCAATTATGCAACACTTTATCATGTATGTTCAAGGAAGTGTAGAAGGGAGGGGATGAATCATCTTTGTCTTCCACCATGGGACCTAGGATGACTGTTGGATTTTCATATTGGAGATTGATTGAGTCCATGGAAGGCTGGGGGGGCTCAGATTATAGCAGCTTGGAGAGGGATCTTTTGAAATCTTCATTTTTAACTAGTTCGGATAGGGGAACAGGAATTCTAATATTCTGAATCTCATGCTCAAAAATAAAGGAGGGGAGAGACTTAGGAGCTTCCCTTACCTCAGAGGCGGGCTCCTTGGCTACCAGCAAAGCATTCTGAGATTTCTTTTCTTTAGTAGTAGTTGTTGTAGCTTTAGTAGGCCTTTCCGCTATGATGGGTTGATCCTGGCTATCAAAATTTCCTTCTTTCCTTTTTGACCTGAGATTGTATCTATTAGGGGTGTTGTTGGCCTTTTCCCCTTTACTCAACTCATTGATTTGAGTGTTGATAAGGGATTCTTCATATGCAGACTGAGTCAAATGAGGAAACGGGGAAGTGTCTAGATTCAGTGGATTTTAGGGTCGAGTTCATCCACCTCCTTCCCTTCCTCGTGAGCAACTAGGCTATTCTGGAGAGGACTCTGAATCCTCTAATCATCCCTATCTCTACTTCTTTGTTCCTTTGGCAAAGTCTATGGAATATGGTTACCAGGCCTTCTGAAACATCTGCTATCAGTATTCTGAGGGTTTCTATACACGAGCTTCACCTCTAACTCCCAATTATCCATCCTATCCGAAAGGGATTTCAGTATTTTAGCCACCTCATCCGTCTGAAGGGGAAGGGGAGAGGAATGGGATGAGGAGGCCTTTGTTCTTCTCCTGGATATGTCTCTGCCAGCCTTATTCCTAAGTCGATCAATAGCCAATATGTTAGACTCTACTTCCACGGCTGCATCCTACATGTGAGCCAGGGTGGTGGCTCTCCTTTCCCTCATTAGGAGGTAGAAATCAGAATCAAAAGAATTGGCATAAGTGATCTTTGCAGAGGCTTTGGAGGGCTTTATCTCAGTGGGGATCTTATTGTACATTTTATTAAATCTTTTGGAGAAGTCAGAGACAGACTCTCCTTCCTTTCTCTTCAAAGACCCAAACTTAGTCATGTAATACATGAAGTCCTTTTTCTCTCCCCGTTGTCTCAAAAAGGCACTATCCAAAGCCTCAATCCCATCAATAGATCTAGGAGGCAGGGCCCTAAACCATTTCCTAGGTTTGCCTTCAAGACTATAGATGAAAATCCTCATCCATACATCTGCATGCATGATAACATGATCATCTGTAAAACTATAGTAGGCTTCAAGGTGTTCTTCTGCAGTTATGTCCCCCTTGCCTATAAACTTGGGTAGTTGCTTGAGGTAACCATTTTCTGGAAGAGCATTGAGAGGTTGAGGTAACATAAGGGGAGCATACCTAGCAACTATAATAGCCTCCATTCTGGTCATGGGGGGATTTGCTCCTACCATAGGAATATTAGGTGGAGGAGAACTCAGAGGAGAAGGAGTTCAAGAAGGGGATACTAGGAATGAGCTTCCAGGAAACAATGGGGGATTTAGAGAGAGGGATAACAAGCTTGAGTCAGTAGATTCTCCTCTTTGTGCAGAAGTGGCAATAGTAACAAGAGGAGGAGTGGTAAATCTAGGAGTGGGGAAGTCTCCTATGGTCATGGGTCTATGCTAAGGTACATTTTTAGGGGAAAGAGGAGTGACAAGGATTTCTCCCTCCAATCCTAGACCGAGAGGGGAAAACTCAGCAGAAACGCTCCCGAAATTCAGGAAACAAGAAACTTCAGAAAAAAGTCTACTAGGAAACTGACGAGAAGAAAATGGAGTTTCTACAGAAGGAGATGGCAGATTACCTAGTTCTACAGTGGAAGTTTCTCCTTTAGAGACCTTTCATTTTCTAAAAATCACCTCCAGATTAGCTACAGGTGTAGCTAGAGGCAACTATGGATGGGACCGTGTATGTCTGCCTCTGGAAGCCACAACTAAAACAACAAGTTTGCTCTAGTGGATTCGTCACAATGGAGTCACCAGGTGCATAGTAGCAATCTTCAAAGGCTCTAATGCCTGATGCACCTTTAGAATCAGAGGCTCAATGTCGTTCAATCCCAGGTAAAATTTTCAACTTCGTCCTCAGCAACAGTTCCATAAATGTTAACGTTGGAATTCAATCTCGGATTGCGACAGGAGAAAATCCCAATGCCCATCATTTTTATGTCATGATAAGTTTAATGGATGATCAAATGGTTAGAGACCCAGGACATAATCACTCTAACTTAGGGACTAGGCCTAGTATGTAAAGAACAAAGGAGGTATTGATCTAACTTCAGTCAATGGGTTGATTGTAAAATCAGTGGGTGGAAGACTTGGTGGGAGGAGTGAGAAAAACTACCTCAGGCAACAGGCCTTTCAACATTTTGCAAAAGAAAAACTCTAAATGCAAGATCCTCTTGGTTCAGAGTTTCAGAGAATTGAAGGGGTGACTTGATTGGATCCTCCAATTCCAAGTCATTCAGCATTGAGGAAATCACAAGACTGATTAGAGACAATGCAATTGTTACAGTGATCCAACCTACATCATCCTATAATAGCTACAACTCGACTGGATCCTCCAATTCCAAGCTATTCTAACATAATGCAAACAAAGATATGAAAGAAATTGACATTCATAAGGTAATAAGTCTCAGGAGTCAATGCATAACCAGAATAACTAATGCTTCTTTAAAGATTTTATAATCAGGAGCCTTGCTCAACCATCCCTCCCTGAAAAATGTCAAAACTAAGTACATATACTCCTAAACATTTTCCCAGCAGAGGAGTTATGGACTTTCAGGATGGGGCGTTGCTTCAATTAAATCTGGTCTGCACTCCTCTGTCATACGCCATCTTAACTCTGCATGTCTCATGCTAAGGGGTAGCTGAGCCCTTAAATAATGAATTAGCATGTGAAGGCTTTTCTGGTGAGTCGAGGACTCGGCATGAATTCTGTGAAAAAAACCAGTACAGAGGACCATCTTGTGTAGACTTCCTACCAAGACATCCATACCTTGCAATTAATGAGTGAGGCAAGGTTTCAACCACCCCCTCTCTTCTTCATTCACTCCGAGAAGGTATTAGGATTGAGATCAAGTCGAACTGGAACCTAGGGAACACGGTGCCCCCCTTCTGAAACTCAACTCAGCACTTTTGGCCCCCTTTGTACAACTCTTTCCTTTTCTCCAAGTGACCACGGGCCGTGACCCTGTGCTTTTCCTCAAAGGCATTTTTGGCGCTTCAAGGTTTGGGACTTCGAGATGTTCAATTCCAAGGAGCCCTTACCTTTTGAACTCCCGAATGCCGACATGACTTAATCGTGCACCATGCATCCTTTTGGATGGACGGCTAAGTTTACATCTTCGGTGCTTTCACTATGAAAATCCCAAGAGGCCCCACCTGTGGCTCAGATCTTGCACCACGTGTCCTTCTGATGAATGGTCTCGATCCTCTCGACAATACTATGGGCCCGGGTCTGGGATGCCTTCGGGACTTCATGTCTCACGGATAGGAAGAGGCTACTCCTTGTGCTTCAAAGTCGCGATGGGTGAAAAGGTGAGGAGCCTAATCGCACACCATGTGTCCCTTTTGGATGGACGGCTAAGACTGCTCTGTAATACTGTGGGCTTGGGTCTGGGATGCCTTCAGCACTTCACGTCTCGTGGATAGGAAGAGGCTACTCCTTGTGCTTCAAAGTCACGATGGGCGAAAAGGCGAGGAGCCTAATTGCGCACCACATGTCCCTTTTGGATGGATGGCTGAGACTACTCCGTGATACTATGGGCCTGGGTCTGGGATGCCTTTGACACTTCACATCTCGTGGATAGGAAGAGGCTTCTCCTTGTGCTTCAAAGTCACAATGGGCGAAAAGGCGAGGATCCTAATCGCGCACCACGTGTCCCTTTTGGATGGACGGCTGAGACTGCTCCGTGATACTGTGGGCCTGGGTCTAGGACGTCTTCGGCACTTTGCATCTCAGATATAGGAAGAGCTTTCTCCTTGTGCTTCAAAGTCATGATGGGCGAAAAGGCAAGGAGCCTAATCGTGCACCACATGTCCCTTTTGGATAGACGATCTTGGTCAATTGATGAATGTAATATAAGCATTATCCATCACGCTAATCATGGTGCAACTCTCTTAATTGTGATTTCCCACCGACCGTCGATCTGCTTTGCTAATTGATCCTTGCTATTGAAATCAGACTGATCACTCGCTTGATTTTAAAACCCGAAATGGACTTCTCATGTGGGCTGCAATTGGTTCTTAGGCTGCGGCCTTGGACTAGAATGCATTTGATGGGTTTCCACACCCCATTTCTTCACATTCTACATCAAGGGTCTGAAATCGGGAAAAACACCCCACTTGCAAGAATTGATGCTAACACCAGGGTAATGTGACTTGCTTCAAAGGGATCGGAGCTCCTGAGGCCAAGTATTCATGAAACAGGGGACAATGCTCCTTGTCATGGCATTCTGATTTGCATCTAACACACCATATGTGTTCTCTTTTGTCTTTTCCCTTATCCTTTTTCATATCTTTGACCTACAAAGACAAACTAGTTAGCTGACTTAAGATCTAGCTCATACCTAAGCTGGATTCTCCCATAGGGGTTGACTCGAGCTTCATGGAAATTTCCAGTGCCTCTGACTGTGAAGCAATCTTCTGCTACATCAAGGGGACTCTGATGTGTGGTAAAAGGGAAACAATGAACCATTCTTTGTTCTGCTCATCTGGGATTTGAAAGGTCAATCGGCCTGTTAGGGTCTTGAATCTTTGATCGAACTCCCAAATAGGTTTGGTTACCTTTTGTTTGATCTCTTTCAGCTCTATAATACATTGGGACTCTGACTTAGGTTTCTTAAATTCTGCAATCATTGCATTATTGATCTCATTGAATGGCTTAGGTTGTGCAATTCCTTGGGCAAGCTTCATGTACCAACTCAGTGCGTGATCCCTCAGAGTGGTACTAAACTGAGTTATTTTGATAGCCTCATTGGTGACATTCCTAATGTTCCACACAACCTCACATAGGAACCAATGTTGGTTAGGATCTTCAGATCCATCGCCCCTAAATATAGGGAGCCTCATCTCATCTGCCATAGATCTCCCTAGGCTTCCTGACTGAGTATGTGGTGGATTACTAGTGGAATTTCTTTGAATGCTTTGATGACTCTGATTACTTTGATTTCTTAATGTTGTTGAATCAATGAGAGGAATAATAATACTTACTTCAATAGTCTGCATAGTTCCTGAGGTTTTTGGCTCGTTCCGGCGAAGTTCTTTAGCTTCTCCCTCCTCTGCTCTAGTGGGTTTTGGATGTTCTTCGTCTGTCAGATCTGTGTCTTCTCCACTGTAGAAACCCTCTTCCCTGTAGTTTTTCTTAAACAGGTTCTCAAGGTGAACCCCTCGAAATACTATACCACTGCGCGTATGCCCAACTTCTATGTTGTTGTTGCTGTCCTAATTTTTTAACATTAGCTTTCTTAGATCTAACCAATCTACTGTATCTTCAAGAAATTATTTTCATGCAACAACATCTTGATTCTCATCTTCAGAAAACGCAAAAAATTTCCTCTGGGTCCTTTAAAAAATATCTCTCAGCTTGGCTATATGATTCTACTTTGTCAACAACAAACTCAGTGATATACCCTCC
This sequence comes from Picea engelmannii, assembly GCA_009831015.1. Taxonomy (NCBI): domain Eukaryota; kingdom Viridiplantae; phylum Streptophyta; class Pinopsida; order Pinales; family Pinaceae; genus Picea; species Picea engelmannii. Next base: position 1,309,700 of record ML780055.1, read on the forward strand.
AATGGAACTATCAAACCAGTGATCTACTGCTCATGATACAACGTTATTGACTCTTTTAACCTTATTTATCAACACCGATGTCCAAACCACATGAGGTATAGATCTGATCTCAAATTGGGTATCTGCTAATCCATCTAACCACTCGTATAGCTCCTGATGTATTCCTCCAAAGAATATATCATGTATGTTGGTGAAGATATATCCTCCTAGCCAATATTCTATACTCATATTAGGGTTCTTGTTTTGGGCTTCAGTGAAGTCCCTCTCTTGATCTTCTATCCACTTCTGAAGTTCTATCTTCGATGGAAACCACCTTGACATTCCCTCAAGAAGATTCATGTCCCAACAACGAAACCATTTGTTCACACAGGGGTAGACCTAGGGTTCGGCTCCAAGAGTGCACCAACAAGCCCTAACTATTGTCCCTTTCAGCAACACCTATGAAGAAGATGCAGTCTCACCTGAAGTAGCTATGGAGGGGTTGCAAGACAGAGATGTCTACAACCAAGGGAAATATCCAGTGGATTTAGAACAATGCAACACACATATATCACTTAACAACCTTGATCTACTCTGCACACTATAGATCTGATCTAATACAACAATGAAAATAACAATATAACAATGACAGAGATCAAATAATCAATCACACACATGACACAAAATATACGTGGTTCACCATCTCTCTAGGGCTACGTCCACAAAACTATGCTTCTGATATATTAAGATAAAGCATACAGTTCTTATCTATGCTCTCAGCTAGTAGAGCTTCTTTCTTCTTCTCTCTTTCTCTCCCCTTCCTGCGCACTCATCTACAGGACTTGACCTTCACACATAGTTGAAGATATTACAATACCAAAAGGCTCTCACACTAGGCACTTCTCTCTCACAATACAATAATCTCTCATAACACACTACAACTATATCAACAACAATATCGTACCAACTCGACCCAGGTCCTCTTGACCTTTATTTATACATTTACAATAGCTCACCGAAAGCCTTAGGCTAAAACCTAGGTGCCAAAATCCTAGATACCAAAACCTTAGGTGTCTAAAACCCTAGGTCAACTTGACCTTCTTTTTCTGGGCTTTGCCAACCTATCTTTCCTTTCTCCCTGTGCGGTGCTAACGGTGGATTTTTCTGCTTGTTGAGTTGTCCTCGATCCATCTTCCTTTTTGATATATCATCCTCGATCTTCTCATCCAATGGCTTACTTTTCCGTACTTCGCTCCATCTTTTCTGCTATTTTTCTCACTTCGACCTAGTGACAGTCACTGTGTCTCTAGTGAAGTTCGCATTTCACCTTTTCTTCCTTGATCTTCACGGTCTTCCATAACCAAGGGCCAACACATATCTCAATCGACCACAACCCCTTTCAGGTGGGGTTGGGATTTCAACCATTGGGTCCCATGGATGTTGCACTACCCCTTGCGGCCATCCAGTTAGACTCGTCACATTATTCAATAGGAGATGAAAAAGCCAATCGGTTCATTGAGTAGATCCAACACATCTACCAATAGGTTCAATATATTTTACATAAGTCCAATGCCAAGTACAAGCAACACCATGATCAACACCAGGTGCCACACCAGTTTCAGGTGGGAGACAAAGTTTGGTTGCACTAGCAGAAAGAAAGCCTTATAGAGCCTCATCGAAATCTTTTTCCACTTCGTTATAAACCTTAGACTATCACCAAGTTTGTGGGCGACAATGATTTTGAGCTCAACCTTCCCCCAATCCTTGGCTTGCACCCAGTATTCAATGTGGACCTCCTTCGACCTTATTTTACACCATTAATGGACACCTTGGAGATAGTAGAGTAGTTGACACCAATGGACCTCAAAATCATTGTCACCCACCTTGTCCAACTAGATCAAAGAAGGTCTTTGACAACTTACTATGTTTAGCAATTTTTTGGTTTCTGAACTTTTGGGGCCAGTTTGAGGGCCTAAATGACACTTTTTCACGATAAGTCACCTCAATGATATTCAAAGTATCTCATTGATCCCCATAAATGAATCTCCTCATCCATACCTTTCCAATGAGCTATCATGCACCCTAAACGAAGATCGTATGCAAACGTTACAACCCCAGGAAGTTGATGTACTAATTTACCAAAACGGGGCCCACATGACTTTTGGTGCTTCATCTCCTATGGTTAGGTTTTTGGATGCCTAGTGTTAGAAATAGGAATAACCCTTAGATTGCAGAGAGGATAATCCCAGTACCCATCAGATTATGTGTAAATGTAAATGAGTGTTTAAAAGTTCAAATGGACAAGGCTCAGGATAATAATGTCTTAACTCGGAAATCTAGGCTAGCATGCACAAGAAATTGAGGTCTTGATAAAACTCAATCAGTGAATGGGAGTAAAAGTGAATAGAAGGAAGACTTTTGTGAGGGAAATGTAAAGTTATTCTATTGACATCAGGTCTTCAAGCAGCCTAAGGAGGAAAAAATCAAACACAAGATCTTCTTGAATTCAAAGTTTAAAGAACATTGAAGAACATCATAGCAGTACTATAATCAAACATTCATCATAATACAACTATAACAATCTCATGTGAATCATTAAATCATGAAAACTTTAGTATAAGAGGCAACAATATGGAATAAGAGTAACTAACTTGTATTAATAAAAAATTCTCAAGTCCAGTACATAACCAGAGAACCAATATGATTAATCAAAATATTACAATAAGGGAAACCAACTCAACCATTCAAACCCTCTAAAACTTTTGGAATATCTATTTATAACAAAACAAAGGGAAGGAGATAGCTAGAGGTGTGCGCTGGCCTTCCTCCCATAGGATTCTCCAAATTAGTTATTCAATCTAACACCTGTGCTAACAACTATTTAACAAATTGCTATAAAAAGGAAACATGTTAGCAACCAATCCAACAAGATTTAAATGACATTGTCTCCCTTGATGCACATTCCTTTCCATGCCAAGTTTCCTCCAGGGGTTGTATGTTGTCATCATGCTGCCACCTATGATCCTCGATCTTCTCCACATCATCATCCACCCAAAAGAGTGATGAATTCGAACTGCTTGATTCTAGGTGTCAGTTCATAGCGTGATGGGTAGCGAGTTTTTGTATCACCCTTGCAAAATACTTTGCACATTTCGTAGTGCCAATCCAAAACAAGCCTGTAGTTTCTATAGCACCGAACCTGTATTAGAATTTGTGAATTTGGTAGTTCCACACTTCAAATAAACTTTGCAGAATTGGTATCCATCATGAAAACAAATATGTGGATTTGGTAGCGTCACTGTGATACAGTCTTGCAGAATTTGTAGCGCCACTATGATACAGTCCTACGGAATTTGTAGCACCATCGTTAAGTTCATCTTAGGAGATTTGGTAGCATTATGTAGAGATGGTAGTTCTATTGTGTACTTTGGCTAGGAGATTTCGTAGAAATTTAGGTAGAAAAATGGCAAGACATGCTATATAGATGATTCCATAATGCCATTGCACTACATAATGCTTGTGTTGTTTCTATATGATGAGACTAATCCCTTGGAGAGCACAAAGAACTTTGAGATGATAGGTTAGAAGCCTATAGATGCCTGTATAGGTGGCAAAAAATATACATCCTTGTGTTGGATTTACTTCACACACACCTAGGATTTCTTTTTCCTAAGGTTTTTCCTTGTTTATTAGTCATAATTAGTCATTATCCAATCTCCTATATTTTAGGGGAGAATATTCCACCTGGAGAATATTCTCTTCAGTTGACACTTCAATTTGACTAGTTGAGTTGAGTCTAGATGTTGGATTGGTTTTGTCACCATGCTAATGCGTACTTTCCTTGGTTTCATCACCATATTGGTGCATTACCCTTGATTCCTTGATCTACTCCTCACTACACTTTGTTTCAGTCAGTTAACTGAAGATGGATTGACTAGTTAACTCAGCTAGGTGGCAGTTCACTCTCGTAACTACTTGAGAGACTAAAATAGGTGGCAGTTTACTCTTGTAACTGTTGGTGTGTGTCCAGATCACTCTAGAACACCACTATGGCTCATTATTTACTCATGTATCCTATATCTATTGTAAATTATTCCTCTTTGAGTGTGGGATACGGTTAATGAGATTTCTTTCATTCTTTCTCTCCTTCTTCTTCTTTCTCAAATTCTCTCTGCAAATGTGTGTATTATTGTTTAGCTAGATATATTTTATGCAGGTTCAACACATTTACATGGTATCAGAGCCGACAGACTGCTAAGAAAAATCTACACCAATTTTTTTTGCAGGTACTGAAGATTGAATAATGCAACAAAGATGGAATCTATGTTTTACTCATAGAAAATACTTCTCACGCCTCATAACTATTTGGAATGGAAGCCAAAAATTATGCTTCATCTCAGATGTAGAGACTTGTACCAAATAACTATGACAACAGAAGTAGAGCTTGATTCTGCCGATGAGAAAAATGACTTTCTCAATAGAAAAGATATGGCCATAGGAAGTATCTGCGCGTTTGTTTCTCCCAAACTTTTCCATCAAGTATATGAAGAATCGCAAGAATAAACTCCAAATGAATTATGGACCATATTGGAGGTTCTATTTGGGAATAAATAAGATTGTGAAGATTTCATGCAGGAGGTTGAACAAATAGATCCAGAAGAGAAGCCATCAGAAGATCAAGCCTCTTATTATGAAGAGTCTTCTACAAAAGTATTTGCCCAAATTTGTATCCCATTAATTGAAGACGGTGTCTACTCCATTTTAGGTTTGTTTTCTGAATTTCATGTGGAATATATATGGCATGCATCTCTGGGGTCACATGCAGACACTTTTCCATGTGCAATGGATGCATCTCAGGAGACAAAAAGGGAGTTGCGCACATCAGACTCAATTATGATAATTTATAAGAAAAATTTGTAGAAAAAAATTGGAGATTTGAATTCCACTCGGGAAAATATCCAATTTCGAAAAAAGAATCATCCAAAATGGAGTTTGGGAAGTAAAGTTATGATCATTTTAAAATCAACAAAATTTTAGTGTTTTTTCTGGAAACGACCGCACGGTTTTCAAATTTTCATCCAAACTTTATTTGGATATTTTTCATTACAAGAAGAGAAAGTGGATATGTGTGGACATCTCAATGGTGCATCTACTTCATCAGATCCATGCATACATCTACATATTCAACAAAATATTCAACGAGCACAAACTTGCACATTTGAGAGGTCTTCTTGGAGTGAAGGACAGGGTTGCTTAGAAACTATTTTTTATTCCTTTTCATTTTTTTTATGCATTGTAATTTGAGGGGGGTGTTTTCCCTTGAGGTTTTCCCTCTTTCCTCATTTAGTTCAGTGTATCTTTTGTATTTGGGTACCTAACATGTCCTCATTACCGTGACCCATTCTTTATTTTCACAATAGTGATGTTCAGAGGGGGTGTTGGAGTTACTTCACACACACCTAAGAGTTAATTCATAATTAGTCATTATCCAATCTCCTATATTTTAGGGGAGAATATTCCACTAGAGAATATTCTCTTCAGTTGGCACTTCAGTTTGACTAGTTGAGTTGAGTCTAGATGCTGCATTGGTTTTCTCACCATGCAACATTGGGATCTTCACCATGCTAGTGCGAACTTTCCTTGGTTTCATAAAAATATTGGCACATTACCCTTGATTCCTTGATATACTCCTCACTACACTCTATTTCAGTTAATCAACTGAAGACTGATTGACTAGTTAACTCATCTAGGTGGCAGTTCACTCCTGTAATTGCCTGAGAAACTAGACTAGGTGGCAGTTTACTCCTGTAACTGTTGGTGTGTGTCCAAATCACTCTAGACCACCACTATGGCTCATTATTTACTCATGTTTCCTATATATATTGTAAATTATTCACTCTTTGAGTGTGGAATATGGTTAATGAGAATTCGTTCATTCTTTCTCTCCTTCTTCTTCTTTCTCAAATTCTCTTTGCAAATGTGTGTATTATTGTTTAGCTAGATCTATTCTGTGTAGGTTCAAAACATTTACACCTTGATCAATTACTCTTGCAAAAAGAGACCATTCTAAAAAATGGAGCTTATATCCCCCAATTATTTCATCAACCTAGCACTCCTCCTTGTTGAAGGAGAACTTCCTTCTAACACAGGAGTGCGTTTTTCTTTTGTAGTGATAGGATTCTTGACTGCAGGTGTGATATTCTTCACTACTAGTTCCTCTCTTTCAATGGAAGACTCTACCTTGAGTTTTCTATTTTGAGACTGAAAGCCTTTGTTTTGCCTGTAGAGGTTCTTAAGTTTCTTATGGAGAGGATGGTCTCTTCTTGTTGCAAATCTTTCCAAATCGAGGGTGTTTTTGTACATATCCATAAGCTCCTTCATCTTAATTCTTTGATATAAACCTTTTTCTTTCAAACGAGCAACCTCCTTCCTAGCCTCCCTGAGCTATCTAATCAATATTTTGAAGGTGTGATTGCTTGGTGGAGTGTTGATGTTGATAACCTCAACAAGATTATTCATGGATTCACCTTCATCTTTCTACTACAGAGGGGCTCTATCTATCACCTCAATAGTCTTCTCAATGCCTTTTCCCTTATATTTCTTTTTCTTTAGAATTGAAACATTGGGTAGGAATCATGTTTCAACAACCTCCTTGAGAGCTGATGACCTACTAAAAGGATTCTTGACCTTTTCGCTAGCTGTTGGAGAAGGTGAAGAGAAATGTAATTTTCTTCCCTTCTTGGTTGTGGCTTTAGTGAATGAAGGGACCTATTCCAATTCAAGTGAAAGAAGAGGTGAAAAGTCTCTCTGTGATGAATGATAAGCCTCCCTCTCTGTTTCTTCAGTTTCCTTGATGACCTCTTGGTCTTGATTAGGGGCTTTGCTCTTTATTTTTCTGCTTGTTCCTCCTGGAGAAATACTAGTATATGGAAAAGGACTTTGCATATTTGACTGAGGAGTCAAAGATATCTCCAACTTCATGTGAGAAGAAAGAATGAATTGTTCCTAAGGAATGTTCCTCTTCTTAAATTCTTCCAAGACCAACATCCTGATCAATCCAGGGTGAAAGACACTAGTGTCCAGAACCTTGGACTTGGCTTGGGCTCTATCATACATTTTCCTCATGCTCCTCAACAAGTAGAAAGGGATATTCATCTCATATTTACTAGTAAAATGAAGCAAAAGCCTTATATGGTATTGGTATAACATATTAAATCTTCCCTCACATGTAAAGTATCTTTGGATTATCTTCAACATCTTGTCAAAATATTCAACTAGATGACTTCTAGGCACTCCCTTGGGCAAGTTGTCTTTCTGATAATATGGTTTGAGGAATTCCTTGGAGAAGGAAGCATTTAAGGTCATGCATTTAAACCACCTCTCACCAGTATTAGAAATCCCTGTGGCTGCTGCAATGGAGGCTTCAGACACCTCAAACTCAAGGTCTCCTACCTTAGTCTTAAGGCCATCAAAATGTAAGGCAAATTGCCTTGCCACTCCAGGATGTCCTCTCTGCATGTTTTGGAAAAAAGAGAGGCATCCCACCCTTTGAAAAAAATCCCTAAACATTGGCTCTACATCAAATAGGTGCATGCCTAAGGGTTCAGTTCTAACCACAGTTCCTCCCTTGTGAGATGTCTTCTTCTGAGGTGTCTCCATGGGTAAAGACAAGGGATTACAAGTTATGGTATAGTGAAGGCTAAGGGAGAAAACAGATCCAAACTTCAATGTAAAAATGACAATGAATAATGGCTGCTCTCTCCTAAGATTCTCCTCTAACTCACCTTGTTTTGACAGAACATTGTTTTGATGGCTTGTGAAAGGTAGGAAGTGCAATTTTCTTTCGTTCTCTTACTGTTTGTAGATCTCAAGCTGAAGAGTGATGATATAGTGAAAGTAAAAATTGTTGTAGGGGTATTTAAATATCGACAAGTAACACTCCAATCTAAGTAAACTACAATGTAGGGAAAATAGGGGAAATGTAGCAAGGTTTCATCAACGTTTTTTTCCAGTAGCGCAGTGTGCACACAAGGAACATGTGTTTTCACGAGCACTCAAAACTCAGGATTAGAATGAATTGGTGTCTTTGATAGCTATAAACCAAGTGACAATGGCAACAAGTTTGTGAGAGGGAAATTATGGATGCAAAGGAATGAAGGAGGGAGTGGTTTGTAGCATCGTTCGCTACCAAAACTCAAGAAAGAGATATCCTAGGAATTTATTATGCAATGGAAGGATCTCACGGAATACCTGGAGGAGTAATTGACAATATGAGGTTGTGCAACTGATTAGGAGACCACCATGACCACCTCAACTTCCAAATCAACCTTAGCAGTTGATCCCATAGCACTGCCTGCAACTGGTCTGAACTAGTGGTTTTAGCAGTGTCGAGTTTGAGAAAATTCAAATCTTTGAAACCGTTAGCAATTCATTAAAACCAAATCTTTGAATCCATGTTTTAACGAACCATGGTGCTGAAAACAGTGTGGATCATGACCTAAATTAATAATGATGAATCATGGCAAGGATCAAAGGACAAGGAGTGTGCTACAGAAACTCCTAATGAGTTGGCAGCACCCTTTTTTCAAAAAAATGATTTGACCCCCCTTTAATTGGACAAAGGGACAACATGGAAAAGATAAAGGATATGAGTGAAAAGAGTGACATGTCAAGTCATGAAGGTCGTGGGATAGGTTATTCTTGGTGTCAAGTCTTGAGGTGAGTCAAAACCATAAGCCATAAAATGAACCTAGGCTTAAAATCTATCTGAGGGCCAAAAATGAGCCAAAACTCAAGTCTTTATTTTTTCAAGCTAACCTAAGCAAATCAAAAAAAAAAAAAAATAAAGCAAATTTGAAGTCTAAAGGATAAAAATTTAAACCTAAGGGATAAAAGACCCAAGGCAACTTAGTGTGATAACATTGGCTCCACAGAGGATGGCATGCTCCCTATGAGCTATCAAGAACAAGCAGTTGTGTTATCCTAGGGCTATTCTTTCTATGCATATGAATAATATATCTTTCTCTATTTTTATCAAATTTATTCAGGTCAACTCTTTTTTCTAACTGTACCCTAGCTTTCAGACTAGGACAAAATCTATCAAACATACCTATATTCATGCTTTTGAAACACAAAATTTTCACTTATCTTATTCTATCAAATCACAAAGATTTACCTCTTTCAAGATATTACCTCTTTTCTTCAGAAGAACTTACTCTCTTGGCACAAATCTTTGCAGGTCAAGTAGAGTATTGCTCACTACAACAACAGATCTACACGCAGAATTTCTCTTTTCTTTTAGTTCCCAGCAATCACAGTTTCAAGTTCCGGCAACAGAACCATTTGTTGGCATAGGTGCGGACCCAGGGTTCAATGATTCAACAATCCACCGACAAAACCCTAACTACCAACCCTTTCGGCAACACCTGCAAATCAAGCGAAGTCTCACCCGAGGTAGAGGCAGGGGGGGTTACAGGACTCAAGTGTCTGTAACCAAGATGGGACGCATATTTGTGATTATAGCACTTCGAAGCATACTTAGGAACAACACACATTAATTCATTATCTTTATTCACATCACAGATCAAACCCTAAGTACAGATCGACATAGAAACAATGACAAAATATACATCGTACTTAGCATCAGAAGTTAGATCTAACACATTCAACATAGAAAAAGAACTAATAATTCATAGATCTATATATCATTCATAATAATCAATGCACTAAGCCGATCTACAACATAAATATCATAGCACAAAGAAAACCATCAACACATGATATACGTGGTTCAACCCGGTGTGGGGCTACATCCACCAACTGCTTCTTCTTCTTTATTAGGCTTCAATCTCTTACATTCTTTTTCTTCTATGCACAAATCCACAGAGCCAAACTTCGCACCAGATAGGTGATCTGTTCACTGTGCACCGGATCCATCTTCCCAAAATCAGGTCAAGGCACAAAGCCAACTCCTCTATGAGGCACATAGCCTTACATACATGATGTGTTGCACAAAGCAACTCAGAAATACCTGCCTCTTGCACTTAGCTAGATACTACTGCTTCTACATTACATCCTTACATATTTATACTTTTACATTCCTTACAAAAATGCCTAATCATGGGTAACCCCATGGGATGACATCCCATACCCCATTACATAAACCCTAATGAACCCCTTACTAGGTCCACAAAACAAGTGAGATTTCACGATCTCAGCTCCACCTGGGTGCTCCATATTTGACCAACCTGTCGAAGTCCAAAAGTGGTCAAACCCGACCAATGTTTCCTCAAAACTTGGTTGAGGGCCAACAAATTTCCTCATGGCTGCCATTATTTTATGGTTGTTTAGTATTCTTCACCCACTTTTGAATGTGTCCCAGCTTCTCAGAACTTGAGCTCTGAGCTTCCATATTTTCAAAATTGTCTTCCTTCCTAGCTTCGTGTGTTATTCTTGTCATGCTATATGAATAACTCATCATGGACTATCTTCTTGTGTTCCAACAATCCCGAGATTTGTGGCCAAACCCACTACAGCTATAGCATCTCATGGTGTGACAATGAGCAACAATGTGCCCCACTTGATTACATCTCCAACACCTTAAGTTGTTATGAAACCTTCCATTATCTTTCCTTGCATAATGTTCGCAATCCAAAGCTTTATGATAATATTCGTTACATGAGTAGCAGTGGCCATGAAAAACATTTTCATACCTTTTCTTTGGTGTCCATCTTGAAGGTGTCTCTCTTTTGAATTTGCTTTGAGGTGTAAATATAACTTCTTTATGTCTTCCTTGATTTGTTCTTTTGAAAGTTTCCTTGCTTTGTGTAGATGGTTGACTTGCAACATTACTTCCACCTTTTGAGAATGAAGGACTGACCTCATGCTTCTTAGAAGTGTTATCTTCAAGATGTATAGCTTCCTTGTTGTATCCAAGACCTGATTTATCATTTGGATATCTTTTGTTATCTAGGATATCATCCAAGATTGTTGAGATGTTCATGAAATTGATGTGAGTGTCTGACTTCTCTACTTTCTTTATAAGATCAACAATTTCATATTCCAACTTATGGCATGACTCATCCTTTTCATTTACTGGATTCTTCAATAGTTCCTCTATTCTTTTGGCTTCTTCAATTTTGGTCTTAATATTGACATTAACTTCAAAACTTTTTCTAAGCTCATCATATGCCTTCTTCTTTTCTTCTATTTCATTCTTTATTCTTTTGATCTCTTCTTATTTTTCTTCTAATTGAGTCTTTTTACTTTCTTCTTGTTCTTTGAGAATTTACTTTAGTGCCATGGTATATCTTGGGTACTTTTCTAGGAATTCCTTGGTGTATTTTTCAAGATACTCAAAAGCAATTGAGTAATTTCCTATTTCACTGCTAACATTATCTAACTCAGATAAAACTTTATCTTTAAGCTTCAACAAATCTTCCTCTTCATCTATAGGATAACTGTCATCTGATTCTACACAAACTACTTCTAGATTGTCTTCTTCACTTGTAGAGAAACATTCAACATCATCACACTTAGAATTATTGAAATCAGAGGATTTTGGAGACTCTTTACCTTCATTGTTCTTGATGTAATTGTCTTCAGTGTCTTCCTCTTTTTCTTGATATGTCTTCTCTGGTTTCAACCATAGATCCTTGGCAGAAGTACATTGTCCCATGCTTTCTATGACATAACTTAAGAGTTCATTGAAAATGGTCTCGAGAGCCAATGCATCATTGTTCTTTTCTTCCTTTTGAGCTACAACCTTTGACTTATTCTTCAAGGTAACTGATCCACCAATAGATTCTTTCCAAACAACTACTCCTTTTTCTTTCAAATACCCTTTGATTTCTATTCTCCATGCTGAATAATTTTTCTCATCAAAGATTGGAACTTCATAATCCATTTGTGTGTCCATGGATGTCCTCTAATATTGTTCAGGATTATAGTGAAGGCCTACTATGAAACTAATTCTTGGACAGACCGATCACACTGAGAGGGGGGTTGAATCAGTGTGAGGGATATTTTTACACTTCTCAAAAAATAGGTAGCAATCACCATTCACAACATCATTACTTGTTAATTTCATTCATACTTAGTTTATTGCATGTAAATATATCTCAATTAAATACATTAACAATAAATATCTATGCGCCATCACAATAAAGAACACAAGGAACACCAGATATATGTATAAGTTTCTTTGTATTACGGACTACAATCCTTGGGTTTTATCAGCACCAACTCCAAGAGAGAACCAACTCTCAATGCAAGACCCAACCTACTTATCTCAGCACAAATTGAGATGTGAGGAATCCAACCCTCAAGTGTAAGACCCAGCTTGTAGAAAGAAATAAATCTGTCAAATTGTACCAACAGTCTATACCAATACAAGTGCATCAACTATGCACAACCTGTCACAAAAACCTGTCACCTCAACCTATCTCATCAATATCATCATCTTAATCTGATATGTAACTCTGTAACATACCTGGTTTATGTGATAACAAACCTACAAACCTTCCTTAACTTCAACAACAAGAAACTAGCATTTTCATCAAAGTTTACTTTAGTCTTACATGACTAATTTTGGATTAGTCAACAACCCTAACTTGCAACAATCATAAATATGTACCTATAATTAAAAAAGGTATGAAAAATGTACACAATGTTATTCAGTGTATTTTCTACAATCCCTCTAGGTTTCACTACGTGAAACCTCCCAGAAAAGGAGTTATACCAAAAATGGCATACCTTGTTGAATTCTGGATTATTCTATAAAGCAAAATTTTAGAGCATGCCCTGCATGGAATAATTTTTGTATGTATCAGAAAATGGTACAAAACATACTACAAATTGTACTCTAACTAATACATTTGGTCTTACTGAATTTGGAACTGTTATGAAGAAGTTATGACATTTTTACCCAAAACACCCATTTTAGACTAGTTTCAGGACTAGCCACAAACCCTATTTTCTACGGAGTGTATCTACAAAAATATAAAGACCCACAAGTGAAATTTTTTATCATAGTTAATTGGATTTTTTTTCTCAATAGTCTCCATATTTCTCTATCTGAATCAATCTAGAAAAAACGTTATTGTGGAAATTATGAGATGACCTGTAAATAACATACCTTAGAAAGCATCATCAAAAGACTTTATCCTCCCTTGAATTTAAGCCTTCTTTACTTCACCTGCCCTCTGAAATTCGCCTTAGATATCCTTTGGTTACCTCAGTCACTTGTAGATATTCAATATGCTCAATGGATACAAATGTGAGACCCTTTTTTTCTTATTTATACTCTCCAAGTAGCTTCCTCTAGAAGTATCCACTTAACCACTTTGTCCACTTAACTTAACCAATTTCTACAAATAGTAAGTTCTCCACTCCTACTTGCAACTAACTTTATTATTTAATTACTTTATTTTGCAACCACTTTGACTTATCCATAAATAGTAAACTCACCACTTCTTGTTGCAACCACTTTATTACTTAAATAATTTCTCTTTGCAACCACTTTGACTACTTTATGATTTAAATAATTTATCTTTACTCAAAACTTCTTGTTGCAACTAACTTTTCTATAATTAGTCAATTCATAACTTCTTTTCCCTTAACTAATTTCTTGTTCACTTAGCCACTTTGTCCACTTAACCACTTTATCCACAAATAGTAAACTCTCCAATTATAGTTGCAACTAATTTATTTTTAATTGTTTTATTGTTGCAACCACTTAACCCATGACTAACCACTTTAACTGGTCAACTTCTTCTAGAAGCTTCTAGAATAATTTGACTTCTTTGACTTTCTAGAGGCTTCTAGATAACTCATGAGTGTTCTCCAACTTCACATGGCCATAACTCTCTAACCGTGAGGAGTTATGTGATGTTCCACATATCATCGAAAACGACATGACATACACTATCCATATGGGATAGTTTCTCATGCAAATTCATTGATATTCATTACATTATTCCTTAATCAAACTTGGGTTCCCTAACCACACAGTTGGGATACCTAACCATTTGGACTTCACAAAGCGTCTTCTCATGAGGTCTTTCACCATAAGGGACCACTTTGGAGTCTATCCATTTGGTTATTCATATCAACCATGACAAGACAACAATGACCAACCTTTACATCATCTTGTCTATACATCAATTCATGACAATACATCACTATGACACCGCTTGACATCTTTGAAATCAATTACATCTATGAAAACATAGACCATGAATCAATACATCAATAATACTATGACAAGACATCAACTCTTTGACACCAATGACAACATAATCCAACAATTCTCCACTATTATGAATTAAAGAACCACTTTTCCTAAAGTCATATGCATTTCTTAAAGTCATAAAACACCTTTATGACTTTTTCCTCTTGAAATTAATCAAAACACAAAATAAAATAAAATAAAATACCAAAACCCTAAAAGTAATGGCTAAACTTGATACAATCAAATAATAATATTTTATTACCATGACCATGTCAAGTATAACCACTATTTTTCTTATAAATTCAAGAGGTCACCTCCATTTTCCATATCATGCCCATTGAAAGTAACTAGAGATTTATTCATTCTCTTACACAACATATTTATAAAATATGCAACAAGGGTTACCGAATCTACAAATCTAGTTTTTGTGCTAGATCATAGACAAATATAATGAAAACAAAACTAGAAACACTAGATTTAAATGAAATCACTCATTCTCCAACTCATGGTATTCATTAGGAAAAGAAACAACTATAGAAAATAAATAAAACTCAGAACAAGAAGTTTATAAAAGAAGGAATAAATCTCTCATTACCCAATGGAAATATTTTTGCATGCACTTGTGAAGGATTTCTTGGAGAGAATGGACTACTTGGACTTCTCCTTGGGAGGGTTCTTTGTGCTTCCTTAGTGTGTGGCTTCGCTCCTATCCTTATGGATGAAAGTGATAGTGGTTATTTCCAAAAAATCTCATGAAGCACAATGGATGACTTGGATCTAAAGAAATTTCAATAGAATTATGTTACTATCAATGTATGTGATATGGAAAATCAAGGAGACCTTTTGAATACATGATCATGGTAATAAAATATTATTATTTGACCATATCAATTTTAACTATTACTTTTAGGGTTTGGGTATTTTCCTTTATTTTATTTTGCTTTCTAGTTAATTTCAAGAGGAAAAATTCATAAAGGTGTTTTATGACTTTAGGAAATGCATGTGACTTTAGGAAAAGTGGTGTTTTAGTTCATAATAATAGAAAATGATGTAAAAGTGGGTTTAGACATATGATACTCATACTATGAATGGTGTATTTCAGTAAACCTATCATTTTGGTCTAGGTGATCGACTTTTGGGTGATAACAATAGGCATATGATTTTCTACCCTTTACACTATGTCATCATCCCACCACCTCATATATACTATATATTTATTTGTGATATTTTCCCACCACTCACCTACCCCTAAGAATATTACAACTAGTTCCCACTCTCTGGTTGCTTCTACCTACCATGATATTTATCAAAAGTTGATTCACATGGTTTTGTTTAGGCACTTATCTCCTTCTTTATACCAATTGTACCAATTTATTCATTCTTTTTGAAACCATTCAAAGTGCTCCCTATCACACTCACAAATATATGTGATATATTTTGGGAAACTACACTCATCTCATTTTTTTAGATCATTCTACGTTGAGTCCCTTTGGAGTATTATTAGCCGTCCTCTATCATTTTCCCATTTCATTGACCTCCTTGAGTCTCATTTATTTCAACTTTCCTTTCTTAATCATTAGCCACAATTACATCCAAAGTTTTCACCATAAAAATCTATTTTCAATTGTTTCCCATCTTCCTTGAAGTTTTTTGTTGCTACTAGGCTAGACTTTCATTATGCTATAAACAAAAGAAATATTGAGTCCATCACTCTATGTTACACTAAATATTGGTCCTCCTAGTTGTTTGAGTGGAGTTGAACCATTATCATTAGTTATGAAATTAAAAATCACTTTTATAGCCTAATTTACCTTTTAAAATAACTTTATTTACAAAAATATTTCTAAAAGTGGCTCTTAAAACTATGCAAGTACAATTCTCAAGTTAGATCTTGAATCATACTCTTGTAGAGCCATGATCTCTCTTGGAAACTAAAGTGAGGATCCTTTTTTCCTATAAAGGAAGGGTCGTTATTAAGGTTGAGAAAGAGAGAGTTGGTGAGATAACATCCTTATGATGGTGGAATCGGGTTAGACTCTCATTGATCTAGCTTTGACCCATGTGATATTTGCTTATGAAGAGTGTTGCCTTCACTCTTTAGTACAGATATTTCCTTGAGGGTATTTTGTGGATCTATAGTATTTCACCTCTTAACGTGTAAGGACACGATCCATATCTTGTTGGATATATTTTATACATGTGGCTAAGGAAGGAAGATCCCAGAACTGAGTGATGCACCTACAACAAGGGTATATTTCGATTGGTTGATGTACAATTTTTATTCATAAATTAGTAGGTGTATCTTCTTTTCTCCTTTCAATTCATTTGTAACTCTATTATGAATTATATTTTAGATCTATGAATTGATTGTGAATTTTCTTTGAATTATATCCACTTGAGAGGTACATGTTGGAGAAAGGGTTTGTTTTGTTCTTTTGTGTGCATATATAAAGTTAAATACAAATATAAAGGTAGAATTGGATTAGATATGCATCAACTTCATAAACAAGGTACATTCTTTCTCCTTCTTTTCAATTTTCATTTATAATAAATTATCTTAGGGAAGGTTAGATTTGTTATGTACCTATGGTCTGCGGTGACTTTCCAACCCTTTGACTAGGGAATCCTAGATCTTAGATTAGGAAAAAAATACCTATAATAGAATTGGTGACTGGACTAGGGAGAATTCATTTTGAAATTCTATTTTTTGGGGGTTGAATCTTAGTTCTTTGGTAGTTATAGTATTTAGATTTTCTTTTCCTACTATCTATCCTCTCAATTAAGCTAAATAGTTTGAAAATATTATGTTCTATTCAGACCTATCAAATTTTCTTAGCATCCTACAAGACATTTGTGCTAGACTTAGGATTATAGTCTAGCACACCTTTTCATGTGTGTGTTTGTTGCTCCACTGAGACTCACGCATACACATCAGTTGTTCCAGTGAAACTAGCACACCTGTAGGTAAACTGACATTTTTTTTGTTTTTCTAAAACAATAATTAAATCTTATCCTTTATATATAGATATAAGTTCTTTTCCTAATGAGTAGAAACTAGATACAACCATTTCATTTATTTTATTGTTGTTTGCATGTTGTGCAAGTGAGAATTTTTTTTTTAGGTCTCGTTGTTTGAGAAATTATTGTTGAGGGTTTAAAAGAATATTTCCGATTTGTTTTTTTGTGATGGAATCATATAGAGTTCTGAAACCAAAATGAAAGGGAATTTGGAATACCGTATTTGGTTTCATTCTTCATGTAAATTTTAGGAGTAGTATCAAGCATTGCATAATTTTCACTTGAAAGAAAAAGAATTGAATGTATTTTTTTCTTCTTCTTTTAATTTCATTATTCATTATGAAAATACTTGAGTCATAACCCCATTAAGTTTCATTCCACTACCTTTTGAGCAAGAAACAACCCTAAAAGCAACATGAAATTAAAAACAACTAGACTTGTATTTCTTTGATAGTAAAACCAACATTAGTCTAGGTGACAGGGCCTTGGTTATAGGTTTGGAGAGTAAATTAGCTAAGATCACTAAATAGATTTGTAGCTTTCTTATATACATGATATCTTAAGTTTACCTCAAACAAGGCATGTTCAAAATGATGATCTAGCAACTAGAATTTGGACTATTTATTGGAGCACTCACCAAAACAAAACAACTTGGTATTAGTGTGATGATAGGATTCCTAACACTTCCAGTTAGTGATTCAAAGTACCATGGTTCATCGGCTATGTGCCTCATAGAGTCTGCATAGATACGAATAAAGTAGCATATACTAGTGTCTACTATGGACCCGCAAGTTGAATAATGGTGATCAATTTCACACCAAATAAACTTATGGATTTGGACTCTATTGATTTGCACCTCTGTATTCTCTTGTACACCAATAAAATAAAGGCATCTTGGTCATTGTAGCCATAAATATCTCATATTAGAGGGATTCATTATGTGACGGATGGTAGTACTCATAAACCATACCCTTTATTTCCTCCTAGATGTAAGATTGCCCCTGTATAATTTGTATTCCTTCTTTAGACATAACATCAACAACTATATTTATTTCCCTAAGAACATGATTGAATGAGAGAGAGTGAAAAATAACACTGCACCTTCAAGTTGTTTTCGAAATATGTCATTATTATAAGATCATATGAAATTTGCATAAGTGCCTTTTTTGTGTCATGTCTAGGAAGTTATTGGTTTCATCATTTCCAAGTATGGGATCATGGTGGATCCTTTTAAGGTTGATGCAATACTTCATTTGCATCTCACAAACTTAGTTCATCAATTTTGTAGCCTCCAAGACAAAGAAAACTCCTTGCAGTGGTTCATCACTAATTATGTTGATATTACAAAGGGATTCATGCACCTTTAACAAAAAGGAGTTCCATTTATATAGTATGAGCAAGCACAATGATCATTCAAATATTTTTAAAAATCTCTTGTATCAACCCCATTGTTGAGTCCTCTAGACCACAATAGTGTTTTCCTTTTCAAAATAAAACATAAAAAATCAGTGTGTAATTAACTTCTTAGGTGAGTGAGAAAACTTAATTAGATTGGTTATAATTAGTAATGTTAGATAACTTTTGAAAAATATATATAAAAAAATAACCAGAGAAGATAAGTTTTTTTAGCATATTTAAGTTTGTAAAATTAATGCAAAATATAAGTATATAAAAAGGGTAAAATATACTAAGTGTGTATAACTCAAGTGATTGTGGGATGTAGTGTTATCCTTCTCACCCAAGTTTTATTTCCATGACATCCTGAGCTCATAATAAGTATATTGTTGAAACAACTTTGAGTCTAATTATTGACTTGACCTTGTGCCTTAAAAAATTTTGTTTTTACATAAATACCATCCTGAAGACAAAAGAAAATACCCATTTTGTTTCCAAATAAGATATCTAAAACAAAATAAAAAAAGATATATTTTCTAGAACAAAAAAATATCATTTTCATCATACTTTGAGATATTAAAAATAAAAAATACACATTAAAAAATACTCATAATAATTATATAAGAAATAATGATGAAAAGAAAACATAAATGTTGATTTGACAAAAGCCCCATCACCTAAAACCATGTGAAATTTACACATTTCTCACTGATATAATGAATGTCATTGATTTTTCATGAAAAAACTGAGGGGTTCATATATATTTTTTTCCAGCTAGTCCACACAATGGAGTCAATTTTTCATGAAAAACTTAGGAGATCATATTTTTGGGGATAATTCACACAAAGTCCACACAATGGAGTCAATTTTTCATGGAAAACTTAGGAGATCATATTTTTGGGGATAATTCACACAATTAGATGAAATTGGTACCAAAGAAGTCCTTGTAAAAGTCATCATAAGATATGGCTTCAACCGTTGAATTTACAACATACATTGACCAAGTGAAAGAAGTCATTTCATTTTGTATATTCCACCGTATTCCACCATCATATCTATGGTTGCCAAACATTCCTCACAACTTTCACATGTGCCTTTACTCGGTGGAAGAATAATGGGTCTCCTTTATTTGTTCGGTGGCACTTGTGATATATTAAGAGCTTGTCGTTAGAGTCCATCACGTTCACGTTCACATAAAACTTATTGAGCATATCTCATAGAAAACACTAACTAAACTTTTATAAGTGTTGTCGCTTCAATAACTTCGAGTCAAGTCCAAGTAGGTGCCACACCTCATTTTATATGATTATATGAACACTCTTAGTTAACCACTTCATTATTGTGTCATATACAAAGTAATTAATATGAACTTTACAATTATATATCTTAATATGCTTCGATATCAATCGAATTTGGACATGGAAGTGGTTGGTCTTAGAGGGCCATAACCTCTTGTCTCATCTATTTAATGTAATGATAAACATAGAAAATTTATATTTCACTATACTACTCCTTTACGTTTTACAAATAGTTCTATACAGTGATTTCTATTCTTTAACTAAATACACTTGTTCCTTTATTTATTTATTTATTATATATATATATATATATATATATATATATATATATATAAAAGAGGAACAAATGTATTAAGTTAAAGAATAGAAAGCATGGTTTATATTGAATTATGATGAGTCATTATTATATTATTTTGAGAAAAAAATAATTTATAGTTTAAAAAGTATGATAACAAAGAATAAAGATAAACTTGCTTAAGTTTTTTGGAGATAAATTATGTATGGGATTTTGAAATGTTCAATGTTTCAGATGGACACTCTTCTCATCATCAGGGATAAATAAAGTTTGTTAGGATCCGATTCTAATTCCTCTTAGTTGGTTATTAGTTAGCATAATATATTTTCCATGTAATAAAGGTCGACATTAGTTAATAAGGCCTATTAAATAAAGTTGAACAAGTCAATGTAAGAAGATCTAATAGAAACTTCCACTTCTAAAAAGATCTTCCTCTAGAATGTTCTTTAGAAGATAGAAGTAGTATAAATAAGAGTTGGAGGTATGAGAAAGTTTGTCTTGAGTATTATTGTAAGAGAGCTCTGCTCATTTTGGAGGTTTCCCCCTCGAAGAGGCAAATGAACAAAGCTTTCTTGGTGCTATCAATAATATATGTCTTCTCTCTATTAAATGTTCCTATTATTCCTAGGGTATATTTGCATGTTGTGTTACTTGTTTCAGGCTAAGCATATTACAAGTGGTATCATAGCTCTTTCCCAGGCCAGCACAAATCCATTGTTTTTTAGAAATTTGTAGTCTAGAGATGTGTTCTGACGTCTTTAAACTACATGGATCTTTTGTTCAGTGGATAAATTTGAGGTTAGGGATGCATACACTCAGGAAATATGAGATGTTTTTAAGCTCACATTGTTGGACACCCTTGTAACCCTTGTTGGTACCCCTTCGAGTGGTAGTGCATTATACAACACATGTACACAAATTTACTCATCCTTGTACCTATGGTATATTGAAAGACTCCAAGGATATCCTGAAACGATCCTATTGGCACCAGGCCGAAGTGGAAAGAAGGATGATCATGGGAAAGAAAGCGTGCAGGAAACTGAAGTGACAACAGGAAAAAGATCAGCACGCGTGAATGCAAGAAAGCGTGCACAAAGGAAAGCAACAGTTGGAGGAAGAACAACATGCGCATGGGAGAAAAACCTAGCGTAAGAAGGGTTAGGGTTTTGGTAATATTGTGTAAGTGGCTGAAAATCCCGAAATGTATAAAGATAGATACTAAAGTATCATATAGGGTTGATCTTATGTTAGTTTTGATGGGGATTACGATTGTTAGTGAGTGATTTTCCTAGTACTGTTGTTACTTTAGAGAATAGGCAATACGTGAAGGGTTCTGAGTTGTATGAACTGAGTTATGTAAGATGTTGAGAAAAGAAGATACGAGGGAAGGTAGATCTAAGGATTAGACCGTAGGCTATGGAGCCTGGTGTGATCTAGTTCGCCTCACATAGATCTTACCCAGTTTTGCATAGAATTGTAAGCGCGTGGCGTAAGGAAATCAAGAACTACCATAATAAAAGAGCCAAGAGCCAAATCTTTGTGGACATAGCCCAGGGAGGGGTGAACCATGGTAATATCTATGTAATATGATGAATGCATGCATGTTGTTCCTTTTTGTTAGCAATTAATGGTTGAGTTTGATGAACAAGTTAATACATTGTCGTGGATCTGTTATACCTTGCTAGAATTATACTGTGTAATATATATGTGTGTGTGTGTGTGTGTGTGTGATTTCAAGGGACAAGTAGATTGCAATACCAGTTCGCAAAACAGGGCCTTGATCCAGAAACCCTTTATCCCCTACTCTGTCCTAGACTGTAAACACATGAGTCTTACAGTCCCCCATTTAGATCTATCTTGGGTGAGACTATGTGGTACCTTTTGGGTGTTGTGTTGCCTTCTGGTTCACTAGGAGGGCGGATAGTTTTAGAGGCTTTGTTGGAATCCCGAATGACATGAACCTTAGGTCAATAACTTAGATAACCCAAGAAATGGTTCTGTTGTCGATAAAACCAACAAATGGTTCTGTTGTCGTGTTAAGAGGAACAAGATAGGACTGAGTAGATGAGATAGAGTGGATAAGAACCATCGAAGAAGTAATGAGCTGTTAGAAGGGAATGTGGAGACCTTGGAACCCCATGAGAGAAGAAATCGAGGGTTGTTTGAGAACTAAAGAGCTAGAATTCGCACACAAGGAAAATATAAACCCTAGAATCACATCGCATAGATACCTGGATAAATACGTGTTTATGGATTTACATGAGATCTTTTTCTGTGATTTTCCACATCTACTACAGGAGTGGATCTTAAGGTTAATGGATAACCACCCGACAAACTGGATTCAACAGCTAGATTGGACTCCAGTACAGATTCAGCAGCTGCAGCAGGTGAACAACAAATTCACCTGCGCAGTAGACTTTTGGCTTCACAGTATTGTGGCAGGATTCACCACAAAGTTTGCGGTAGACACAACAAAGTCGTACAGCGCAGCCAAGCAAGAATTTTTACGCGAACCTAGAGGAAGGTACATCTGATCCATGTATACTTCTATCAAGATAATGCTATATAACAAAGGTGTAATGACAATGGAATCAGACAATTAGACTTCCTTGTGCACATGGGGGAAGGGGGGAAGCACTAATAGAAAGAGGAGGAATGGAAGGAGGACAAGATAAAGAGAAGAAGGAGGAGGAACCCTTGGACTCGATCTTGATGGATGATGACCAGCTCAAGTGGATCTTTGTGTCCTCTGGGACGACGCGTAGTGGGGCACCCTACCAATATAAGATAAACACCAAGAAGAGAGTCATAGCCGAAAGGGAGGTCTTGGCGAGCGATGAGGAAGAGGATCTTCGAGCTATGGAGAATATTGAGGAAATCATGTGCACCATCTATGAGAGGAAAACAAGAGGCCCAAGAACTGTAGGAGAAGACAACCATCGCTTTCACATCAATGTCAGTGTGGAACCCATAAACCCATGTGTGACCAATACACCAAAGAGAACACCACTGTTTAGACAATCGAAGTTTGGAGGAAGTCTGACAACAGAAAGTCTATCTACACAAGGGACCACAACTGGAGGAGCCAGTTCAGGTAATATTAGTCAAGTATCCACACCGCATGGAGGAGGTAGTAGTTCAATATTCATAATGGCAAGACATGACCCTATTATCAGATTACCAAAGTTTCAAGGAGAAGCAACAGAAGACCCTGAGAAGAATCTATTCATTTGTGCCAAGATCTGGGAAGAAAAGCAGATCATGGATGACAACACCAAACTCGCACAGCTAGGGATCACACTAAGAGACCGCACACTAGACCAGTACATGAGTCTAGACATGAACAGTGCTCTCGAGACGACAATGTTGGTTGTGGAGCCTGATTATCTTCCTGATTCAGAGGTCTTTGCTTTCAACCGTGTTTATACCCCATGAAGTATTTACACCTCATAAGTATGTACACTCTTCCACGTGGGGGAGTGCAGAGGGGGGGTACCGCCTCTGCATAGTCTGGGAGGGCTATCCCCCTAGCTAGGGGGTCTAGAGGCAAGCGGGGGCCCAGCGGGGGTTCGGGGGCAGCGTCCCAAGCAAAAATTGCCTTTTAAAAGTATATTGTAATTTCATTGTAAATCTGGACCGTTCATTATAAGGTTGTAGATCTAACAGTAGAGATTATGTTAGGGTTTTTTTCCCTAGAAGGCAACCCTCTTTTATGAGGGAAATGTATCACGGCTATGGTTGATTGTGAATATTGTATTCTGAGAGAGGAGATTGTGAGAGAAAGAAGAGGAAGTTACAACGGGTTTTGTTGTAGTTTGTATCCCTTCATTTGCTGGATAATAATAAAGGAAGGACCTAGCAATTTCTCTGGTGGGCGTAGCCCACACAGGGTGAACCACATAAATCTGTGTCTCTCTTGTATTGTGTGTCTTCTGTGTTTTGTTTCTGCATTTGTTTTATTTTATTACTCTGCGTCCTGTTTTTCTAATAGACAAGGACACTACACGACATTAAGGAACTTTTGATAAATGAGTTCCAGAAGCCGAGCTCAGAGGATCGGTATATGAATGAGATGATTGAAATAAGACAGAAACCAAGAGAATCGGTATGGGATATTGATCAAAGGTTCAAGCGATTAGAAGGGAAGTTAAAATATCTTATGATCGAGATGCAACATTGGCACTTGCTTGTCAATTCACTCCTCCCACAATTAAAATATCCACTACGATAAAAAAAGTTTCAGACATAGGCAGAGGCTCTACAAGCAGCATTGCAATTGGAAGAGAATCAGTACCAGCAGACAGACTCGTCTATCAAAGAATTGAAAGAGGATCTGAAGAACTTAACAAGGAAAAACGAGAAGTCGTTTGGTGTACCACATGTAGGACAGAAGGACACTACAAGAACGAATGTCCGATGTTCACACAGTATATGGAAATAGGGATGCCAAACCCGCTACCACAGGGGGGTTTATGGTGTGAAATATGCAAGAAACTGGGTCATGACCCTTACCATTGTACGATGATGCAGAAATACCAAACAGTCCCAACAAACTCATACTGCACCTTTTGTAAGTCAGTCAGCCACGACGACAAAGATTGCAGAACTATGGAGCTGATGCGGGAAAGAACATCAGATGCATATAGCGTACAGGCATAAATGATGATTGGGCAGGCAGCACCACAGTTTACTCAAGCCCCAGCACCATACAACACTACGCAGCAGTAGTATAATACTACGCAGTGACCTTACAATAATGCGCAGCCGCAGTATGACCCGGCACAACCCCAGTACAATTCCACACAGTATAATTAGGGACTACAATATAACATGCCACGAGGTGATTGCATAGCCTATAGAGGAGCAGGACGAGCTAGAGGAGGTTTCGGACGTGGGAGAGGACCAGTCACATGTCACAATTGCTAGCAACCAGGACATTATGCATGGGAATGCCCACTACCACTAGCGACCTGTATGTATTTTTGCACATCAGACCATGATATAGAGGAATGTCTGACATTACTCATAAAGATCTAGGAAAAAAGGAATCATAATAACCAGAACGTTCAGTGAATTTCAGCCAAAGCAAGGGATGATGGACGAAACATCAACATAGTCACTCTTTGAGGAACAAAAATAGGAAATGACGCAGTTCGACAAGAACCAACGCACAACCAGTAGGTAAATAAGAACACTGACTCCAAGAAGAAGTTTGATGCACATAAGGAGAAGGATATCTTTATAGAAGCTTGACAAGAATTCCAAAAGGAGGACATAGCGTCGACCGCACAACAGAGCAAGGAAGCTTTAGAATACGAAATGCCACCATCATTGGACCATACCTGCAGAATACAACCTAAGGAACAAGTAAGTACTATAAAAGACTTTTTTTAATCATGCATCGAAGTGTTAAGTGATCCTTCATCTGTCAAAATATTGCAAAACATCCTAGAAAAATGTAGCAGCGAGACGGAACAAAAGCCAGAACTAAAAATTGTCAACCACTTACACATAAGAAGAAGAACAAGTAGAGAATTTAGGCTAAATGCCAACATTGGGGATTTCAATATGGGAGATATTATACTCGATCTAGGATCCGAAGTGAATGTACTACCAAAAACTACATGGAAATGTATGGGAGAACCTACACTGGGATATTCAATTGTTCAATTGAATCTAGCAAATCAACATAGAGTCATCCCAATAGGCAGACTAAAAGGGGTAATGATAGATTTGGATGGTGTGTGCACTAAGGTAGACTTTGAAGTCATCAAAATAGTAGACAGCACAACACCTTACCCAGTGCTACTTGGTCTGGATTGGGCATTCGACAACCAGACCATAATTAACTTAAAAACCAGAAAAATGACATTTGAGTCAGGGGAATACAGGGTCATAGCCTCACTCGACCCATCAGAAGGTGAGAGGTTCATAGAACCCACTTGCCTAGATTTAGAAGAGATCGTCCAGTTGTACAGAACAACTATGCATGATACGAACTACATAAACCCAGCTGTAGATGGGGTACTCAGTTGGTGGAGCATTACTTCATGCACAACAAAATCGGACACTGGGATAGAAAACTAGCAGCAAATACTACATGAAGTATCCATGAGAAGATTTGCAAGAATAGACCGCGCAATAAGATGGATTGGCAAAGAAATCAGAGAACCACCTAGTTTTAATGGGGTAAATGATTTGGAAACTTTATTGGCATAATATGAAGACGAAGTATTAGAAAACCAGCGACTATTAGAACTAGATTTAGCACTAAAGGCTACACCTGCAAGATGGTGGGTTGCACACAAACAGACTATCACGGATTGGTACCAATGAAAATGATTACTGTGCATACGGTTCGACGCAAAATAGATATGGAACCACCGACAGAAATATGATGGACTAGGAACACCAACAGAACATTTGGAGGCATGTAAAACGTTGTGGAAAATGACACCACCAAAAGAATAGTCTCACCACTTTATTCATACTTTAGAGGGCATACCAAGGAATTGGTATACAGACCAAGAAATGCGAAAAGGAACCAAGACATGGATGACACTCCAACAGAAATTTGCAGTCACTTTCTCCTTCAAACATGAGAACCCCAACATAGACACGGCCCTAAAACAGATCAAAGACATCATATTCATTACAGAACCTGAAGTGGAAATTATCACAGAGAAACAAAAACAAAATAAGCAGACAGTCAAGAAACTACTATCATGCTACCACGTACAGGAGGAAGCACTAGATGAAGATGATCTGTGTGACATTCAGATCGAAGAAGTCGAAGGCGAGAGAGATGTAGAAGGTCCACCCTTATAGTCAGAGGTCATCTCTGTGCCAATCAATATAAAGAAGGTTAACATCGGGACCGTCGAGCAGCCCAAAATGGATAGCATTGGGGACTACTGGGATGAACAGACACTAGAACAGAGTTGTTGCGTGAATACATCGACCCTTTTCCCACAACCTTTACAAAAATGAAAGGAATAGTTGGAGAACTAGGAGAAATGAAGATACCAATCAGATCTAATGCTAGACCCATTAAACAACAACCCTATAGACTGAACCCCATCTATAAACAGAAAGCTAAAGACGAGATCGAAAAGATGCTCAAGGCTGGCATCAACTAACTAGTCGAAGAATCAGAATGGATAAGCCCTATCATAGTACAGGACAAGAAACAGAGAAGAGGGATTAGGATATGCGTCGACTTGAGGAAGTTGAACGATAGCGTATTCTCATCTGGAGGAAACTAAAGTGACAACTGGAAAAAGATCAACACATGCGAATGCAAGAAATCATGCACAAAGGAAAGCGACAGCTGGAGGAAGAACAACATGCGCATGGGAGAAAAACCTAGCGTAAGAAGGGTTAGGGTTTTGGTAATATTGTGTAAGTGGCTGAAAATCCCAAAATGTATAAAGATAGATACGAAAGTATCATATAGGGTTGATCTTATGTTAGTTTTGATGGGTATTATGATTGTTAGTGAGTGATTTTCTAAGTATTGTTGTTACTTTAGAGCATAGGCGATACATGAAGGTTTCTGAGTTGTATGAACTGAGTTCTATAATCTGTTGAGCAAGGAAGATACGAGGGAAGGTAGATCTGAGGATTAGACCGCAAGATGTGGAGCCTGGTATGATCTAGTTCACCTCACACAGATCTTACCCAGTTTTGTAGAGAATTGTAAGCGCACGGCGCAAGGAAATCAAGAACTACCATAATAAAAGAGCCAAGAGCCAAATCTTTGTGGACGTAGCCCAAGGAGGGGTGAACCACGATAATATCTGTGTAATATGATGAATTCATGCATGTTTTTCCTTTCTGTTAGCAATTAAGGGTTGAGTTTGATGAACAATTTAATACATTGTCGTGGATCTCTTCTACCTTGTTGGAATTGTACTGTGTAATATATATATGCGACTTCAAGGGACAAGTAGATTGAAATTCTAGTTCGCACAATAGGGCCTTGATCCAGAAACCCTTTATCTCTTACTCTTTCCTAGACTGTAAACACCTAAGTCTTATAGTCCCCCATTTAGAGCTATCTCGAGTGAGACTGTGAAGTACCTTTTGGGTGATGTGTTGTCTTCTGGTTCACCAGGAGGGCCGATAGTTTTAGAGGCTTTGTTGGAATGCTGAATGACATGAACCCTGGGTCAATAACTCAGATAACCTAAGAAGGGAGTCGATAAAACCAATAGATCCCTAGATCAATTTATCGATTGCATGACTGGTATAGTGTCACCAAGAACAACACTCGGTAAGATACTCTCTAGTACCTGTGTAATCGAGTAGTACAGTTGAGCCTCCTTAGTTGGTTCCTTGAGATATTGAGTTGAGTACTACTGTTCGACCCAACATGCATATCAAAGAGATATAGAACAGGTCAAACCCTTATCTGTAAAAGCCTTGAAAACCCTTGCCTCTTTCTTTCTGACTGTGAAATTACTACACATTTTTTTCCCTTAATAATTTGGGCATTTTGACACTATAGTATTATTCAGAATGGAGTATAACTCCATAGGAAAAAAAAATTATAGTGGTCCCACCAACACCCTTATTTGGGACCTCTACCATTGGCTCCTCTCTTTGTCTTGATTGTAATTGTATATATCATTTTTAAGCCTATTTTTTTCATGGGCCCGACCCCCCTTCCAGGCACCCTCATTTGGGACCTCTCCCATTGGATTCCTCTCTTTTTCTTGATTGCAGTGATACCTATCACTTTTAATCCTATCTTTTCTGTGGACACGACCCCCCTTCCCGACACCCTTATTTTCCACCCAACCCAACATACTCACTATATTGTGTTGATTGTTGAGGTATCATTCTACCTAAGCCTCCACAATGGCCCCTACCACCCATGCATAGAACTTGGAAGAGTTGGATAGGGTATCAATTGTTTATTGAATAACTAATGAGGGTTATCCTCTTGAACCTTGAGAAAGCTGAAGGGATGAAAGATATAACCCATTTGGGAGAATGGCTTCTTGTCCATATACCATAAAGTATGGGGAGTTCCCTATAGCTTCCTTGCATGTTACTTTGTCTGCCCATAAGGCATTATGAACCGAGATATGCCAATTCCTCTGATTGTATGCAATTGTTTTCTTTAAGATCCTCACTAGGTTCTTATTGGTTGATTTTTCCACCCTGTTTCCTTGTGGATAGTAGTTTGCATAGTATCTGATTATGATTCCTTTGTCTAGAGAAAAATATGTTAATAGAGTGGAAGAAAAGTAAGCAGCATTGTCAAAAACAAGAATGGAAGGCATCTCAAACCTTTTGATCATTTTTTGTTCTATGAATTGGATTACCACCTTTTCATTCACTAGAGTCAGAGGGATGGCCTCTTCCCATTTCGTAAAATAGTCTATAGAAGTCAATATGTATTTATGTTGTTTTGAAGAATTCGGGGTAATCTCCCCTATAAATTCTAACCCCCATTGCTCGAATGGTCTGCTTATGTTCAATGGTTGGAGTGGGACAATTTCTCTATTTTCTCTCCTCGCACTCATTTGACAAATTTTATAGTTTCTAGCGTATGTATGAGTGTCTCTAAATAGAGTAGGCCAATAATAGTTGGCTCTCAGTATTTTGTGAGAAGTGTTATTCGCTGCAAGGTGTCCACCTGCAGGACCATCATGGATCTCCCTCAGAACATTTTTCGCATCTTCACGTTCGATACATCTCAATAGTACTCCATCATGATTCACATGGAAAAGTACTGAATTTATGAGGCGATATTGTGCAGATTTTAGCTTTAGGGATATCCTTTCCTTAGGTTTTAGGTTTTATGGGAAAGTCCCATGATGCAGAAGGTAAAAAAAATTTCCATACCAAGACTCTTTCCCTAGTTTAATGTATAAAGCTTCACTACACCATAATGCTAATTCATTTTCCCACCCCAGGTCTTCATTTATTCGGTCATGGGCTTCTGCAGTGAGTTTACATGGTCCTTGTCCCTTCACTAGTTTGGTAGGTTTTATATCTAGATCAAATACTTGGACAAATTTTGTTATCTCCTCAAATAACACAGTCAAATTTGTTTATTTAGGTGATAGGAATTCATTGAAAAATACATTTCTAAATTTTTTAAGGTTCATTTTTGAGAGCCTTATGTTTGTAATAAAGATTGAAAAACATTGGATTTGGTTTTTACTTCAAAAATTCAAATTACAGGTTTTGGTGGCTAAGTGCCTCTCAAAACGTTCTTCTAAGCCACCAAAAACCTTAGCTTTTGGCAACTTAAACGCAAAATTCGGGGCTATTTTAGCCAACGAAAGTGCAGAAAAGTTTGTTTTTACTATGTTAAGTCATCATTTTCAAATGCTGATTCTGAGCGACTGGAGAATCATTTTGACAAACACGCAGAGTTTTTTGTTGATAACATGTCAAAGAATAATAACCTCTCTCATTTTTTCTACATGTGTCATATATTGGGAGAATCGAATTCATCTCTGAGCCCTAATTTTCGGATCTCAGAATTTCCTTGTTTGAAACATGTTTTTGAAATGAAGATCTCGGGAAAATGAAAATGAATATCAAAGACCTGAGAGAGGTTTTTCCTCAAAACAGACTAATATACAAAATACCCTTCCATTTTGTACTCAACAGTTTGTTTTTTAGAGATATGGGTCAATCTTTGAGCAACATATTTCCAGAAATTTCTGTCTTTTCTAGCCACCTCACAAATTCGAAATTGAGATAGGAGAAGAGGTTATTAGATCCATCTTTTGAGGATATGGAGCTGCTTTGTAAAGGATATAAAGCATGTGCTTCTATATATGGTTAAAGAGGGGGGAAACAGTCTGAGGACTGTGGTTATTTTCTTGAAGACTTGTATTTTTTCATCCTTTGGAAGTGTCTATGAATATATCTTGACATCGAGTTTCTTTCACTTTGTTGTTCAGTTTTCATTTCCTTTCTTTCCAGTTTATGTATACTCAATGACAGAAGGTTGTCATCCCATATATTCATTGGTATATTAGACTTACATACTTTTCTTCTTATGTTTGTCTTAGGGCCGATAGTTGTCATCCTATCAGTGCACTCATAAGCTTAAGCTGCAATTATTTACTTGTTATGTCTGGGCATCTACTATATACAAATATTATATATGTTTCTGTTGGTATCAAGAAGTATCTTACCTATCATCACTGGCCATTCACATATGCTTTTGTAGGTATTTTTTGCTAAAATAACACAGTCAAATTTGTTTATTTAGGTGATAGGAAGTCATTGAAAAATACATTTATAAATTTTTTAAGGTTCATTTTTGAGAGCCTTATGTTTGTAATAAAGATTGAAAAACATTGGATTTGGTTTTTATTTCAAAAAGTCAAATTACAGGTTTCGGTGGCTAAGTGCCTCTTCAAAGCGCTTCTAAGCCACCAAAAACCTTAGCTTTCGGTAGCTTTAACGCGAACTTTGGGGCTATTTTAGCCATTGAAAGTGCAGAAAAGTTTGTTTTTACTATGTTGAGTCATCATTTTCAAATGATGATTCTGAGCGGCTGGAGAATCATTTTATGAAACGGGTGGATTTTTTTGTTGATAATATGTCAAAGAACAATAAGCTCTCTCATTTTTCCTACAGGTGTCATATATTGGTAGAATCGAATTCATCTCTGAGCCCTAATTTTTGGATCTCAGAATTTCCCTGTTTGACACATGTTTTTGAAATGCAAATCCCGGGAAAATGAAAATGAATCTCAAAGAACTAAGAGAGGTTTTTTCTCAAAACAAAACAATATAAAAAATCCTCTTCCATTTTGTACACAAAGGTTTTGGTTTGAGATATATGGTTCAATATTTGAGCAACATATTTCAAGAAATTTTTGTCTTTTCCATCCACCTCACAAATTCGAATTTGAGATAGGAGAAGAGGTTATCATATCCATCTTTTGAGGATCTGGAACTGCTTTGTAAAGGCTATAAATCATGTGCTTATGTACATGGTTAAAGGGGGGGGGGGAACAGTCTCAATGTTGTGGTTCTTTTCTTGAAGACTTGTATTTTTTCATCCTTTGGAAGTGTCCATGAATATATCTTGACATCGAGTTTCTTTCACTTTGTTGTTCAGTTTTCATTTCCTTTCTTTCCAGTTTATGTATACTCAATAACAGAAGGCTATCATCCCATCTCTTCTTTGGTATATTAGACATATATAATTTTCTTCTTATGTTTTTCTTAGTGTCTAATAGTTGTCATCCTATCAGTGCACTCATAAGCTTAAGCTGCAAGTATTTACTTGTTATGTCTAGCCATCTACTATATACAAATATTATATATGTTTCTGCTGGTATGAAGAAGTATCTTAACTATCATTACTGGCCATTCACATATGCTTTGTGTAGGTATTTCTTGCTAGCTTAATGAGCCTTCTCCATGTTTTCACACATTGATTAAAAACTTCTGAGTAGCATAGTTGAAAGCCCTGGTCTTTCAAGTGACCCATGTCTTTCTAAATGGATGTGAGTTTATAATTCCATATGATCTGATCCTCTTTTCCTCCACATTATTGATCTTTTTGAAGTTACCAACCTTACACCCTTCTACAGTCGGGGAGTGATTTCTTGGAGTGATAAAAACTTCCATCCAATTTCCTATTCTCTCCCCCATCTTTTGTTGAGTGAATAGGTACCATCGGACTGCGGGATGAGGCATGATGAATTTGGTGTGATTTTTTAGGATGTAAGATCTGAAATGTTTTATTGCTTTGTACACAGCATAAGCATGTTTTCTATGGAAAGGTAATTCAATTCATCACCTTGGATATTAATGCTCATTAATGATATTGATGCCTCATTATAATCATCATCCTTCTGGGTCAAAACTGCAACTAAGGATTGGTCAGAGGCAAAAGTATAGAGGAAAACATATTTACTAAAGTTGGGACTTCACAGCACCGAAGCTTGAGATATTGTAGTCTTGATATTGTTGAAAGCATCTTTTCTCTCATCATCCCACTTAAAATTGACATTCTTGCAGATCATTTTTTGTAAGGGTTTGATAGTTTCAGTGAAATCGGGTGTGAACTTCCTCACAAAATTAATTTTCCCAAAGAAGGATTGCATAGCCTTTTTGTTGTGGGGTAAGGGAAGCTAAGCTATTGCCTTTATTCATTCTATATCTATGTGAATTCCTACTTGAGATATAATATGACCTAATAATTTCCCTTCCTCAACACCAAAGATAGTTTTTTTAGGGTTTAAAGATATTCAATATTTCCTACACCTTTCGAAAATATGGGTTAGATGTTGGATGTGGCCCTTTTTGTTTTTTGAATATATAGTCACATCGTCCAGGTATACTACTACACATCTATTAATAAATCCCCGAAAATATACATCCATGTCCCTTTGGAAGGTTGTTCCTGCATTAATCAACCCAAAGGGCATTTGTTTATAAGAAAAAGTTCCCCACTTGGTTCGAAAGGTAGTTTCCAATCAATCTTCTTCTTAAACTAGAACCTAGTTGTAACGTGAAAAACCATCTAGAAGGGAGAAAATATTAGATCTAGACATAATCTGCAAGAGTTGTTGCATCAGTGGGACTAGGTAGCTATCCTTTTCTGATGCTCTATTAAGATTTATGAAATCTACACACAGGAAAATTTCCCCAGACATTTTCCTAAAAGGAACCAAATTTTCTACCTAGGAAGAGTGTCTAACCTGAAAGATAATTGTAGCATCTAGTAATTTCTTTAACTCTTGATACATGAAGGGTTCAAAAGATGGATGGTACTTCCTAAGATTTTTTTGAAAGGGTTTTACTCTAGATTTTAACGGGATTGTGTTTTGAATAATGCGAGTGTCATAAATTTTCAATTCTTAGTAGGACCATGCAAAAACATCTTGATATTCCCTAAAAAGTTTGAGATAATCTGTCCTTTCTTCTTTAGACATTGTTTTGCCTAGATTTATATTCTTAGGGTTTTTTAGGGTTCCTATATTTATAGTCTCGTATATGGGACACCAACTCCATGTCTTTGTGTTCGTTGACGCTTTAAATCTTTCCCTCATGTCGAAAAGGTTCTCCAAATTGGGTACCCCTTTTGGTATCGTGTGAAACCTTGGTTTATTACTAGAGTGATATGTTTCTACCTTTAATTCATGGAAATCAATTTCTGCTAGTTGCACTTGGAATACTTCATCAATAGCCAGATCTTTAAAATTTTCCTGATTGGTTAGAAAGTCTATAATTTTTTCATCTCCTTCAAAAACCTTCCAATTAGAAATATTGTTGGGCACTGATGGTTTGTAGAGTAGTTCCACAGTGAACCTGGAGGCTTCATAGTCTTTTAAATGCGATAGTCTCAAGGTCGTAGTAGCTAGGGAATCAACAAGAGTATTCTTTGTCATGGGAACCATAGTAATATTAAAGGCCTCAAAATGTTCTATTATCCTATGCACTTCCTATTTATAATTCCTCTGGTGCGGTGAGTTGAAATGTATAGTATTCTTTACTTGTCTAACAATAATTTCAGAGTCCCTAAAAACTTTTATTTCTTTAACGTTTAAGTCTATGGATTTATTTAACCCCTGCACCAAAGCTTCATACTCAACAGTGTTATTAGTGCATTCAAATTCTAGTCTACAGGACATCAAACTCTTCTTCCCCTTTGGGTCCATGAGGATACATCCTGCTCCTAACCCTTCTTGCGATTTAGACCCATCAAAGTACATGGTCCAAACATGTGAGCGAAATTTATCAGCTTCTTCATGCCTAGTTACTTCCTCCTCTCCACATACCTAGTATGTGGTTTCCAATAGAGGTTCTTGGAAGAAGAGGCTTTCTTCCACCGCTACCAGTAGATTCACTTGAAAATCCATTTTGGAGTTTTTAGTGAGAGGTACATTAGATGAGAGAGGAGAGAAATTGCCGAAATTAGAATCACAGGAGTAGTTTCCTAGCACAGAGAAATCTGTCAATGAGGGTTCATTGAAGGCTTCTAAATCGGTGACAATATGTTTGAGATACCTTGTTGGCACAAGGGAGGACCTAGGGTTCAGCTCCAGGAGCGCACCAACAAGCCCTAACTACTGGCCCTTTTGGCAACACCTACGAAGAAGATGCAGTCTCACCCGAAGTAGCTATGGGGGGGTTGTAGGACAGAGATGTCTACAACAAAAGGGAATATCAAGTGGATCTAACAAACAACAACACAATCATCATATGTAAAGTACCTTATTATATATACTCCGCACAACTATAGATCTAATCTAACACAACAATGCAATAACAGAATAAAAATGATAGAGATTGAAGCATCAATCACACACACATGACACAAGATATATGTGGTTCACCCTCTCTCTAGGGCTACATCCACAGAACTGTGCTATGATATATTAGGATAAAGCATACAGTTCTTGTCTGTGATCTTAGCTAGTAGAAATTCTTTCTTCTTCTCTCTTTCTCTCCCCTTCCTACACACCTAGCTATAGGACTTGACCTTCGCACATAGTGGAAGATCTTACAATACCAATTGTTCTCACAATACAATACGTCTCTCTCATCAACAATAAATAGATCTAACTAGGTCTAACCCATCCCAGTTCCTCTTGACCTTTATTTATACAATACAATATCTCACTGACATCCTTAGGCCAAAACCTAGGTGTCAAAACCCTAGATACCAAAACCCTAGGTCAACTCGACCAGTGTTTTCAGGGCTTCACTAGACTATCTTTCCTTCCTTCTCACGTGGTGCTCCAAAGCATCCAATGATGGATTTTATCACTTTCTCAATTGTCCATGATCCTTCTTTCTTACTTATCTTTCATCCACGATATCCTCATCCAACGGCTTACTTCACTTCATCTTTTCTGCTTGTTTTTCTACTTCGACCCAGTAACAATCACTGTGTCTTCCGCGAAGCTCACATTTCACCTTTTCTTCCTTGGTATTTGCTTCCTTCATAACCAAGGTCCAACAGGCCCCCAACACTCACATGTGACTCATCTTGAGGCACTTCAAATATAATCCTTCTGTTTTACTTCGACTGCAGACTGTGCAGTGTAGCCTTTGCATTTTGTTCTATGCCTCCTCTCCTTCCTTGTGCAGACTGTATTTTCTCTGTCTGATACCCAGTTTCAACTTCACCTGGTACCTATCCCCTATTATTCATACTTTTACTAAGATTTGTGAGGCAGCTAGGTGTCATAGTACAACTTCATCCAACTCCCATTCACCAAACCTTCCTTCCATTCCCCATTTAGAGTCTTCAGCTATGCAACTCCTCCTTCTGTAACATAGGCGATCTCATATGGTCTGATCCAATGTGTTCTAAACTTCCCAGGGTGCTTCATGAACTTACTGTCATACACCAGTACCAAATCATCTTGATTGAAAGCCTTCTTCTTGATGTGCATGTCATGATAGGCCTTCTCTCTTTCCTTCTGAACTTGCTGATGGAATCCTGCAATAAATCTATCTTCTTCGAGTTCAACTAACTATGCGAGTCTCTCCTAAATAGCGCCAGTGTCATCCATGTCTGTAAATGCAGTAATTCTTAAGCTTGGCACCAAGTTGTTGCAGGAGCATCGCTGACGTCAAGTGAGCATAGGGAAAGCACCAACGCATTTTGGCACATGATAAATTGTTTGAAATGTTTTAACGTTGGATGTGCCAAACTTAAATGAGATAATTAAGAAAGAGTGTACTGGTAGATTGTAATCATACCTTGAGCATCCCGCTCTCATCTGAAGGACTAAGAGGCATTTATAATAGTAAATGTAAGTAGGTCGCTTTGAATTCGTAGATTAGACAGTTTAGAGTGAGGAGGGAAATGGGATATAGACACCCTCATTGTATAGTTGTAAGATTATGTCAATAGATCATAAAGAAAATAGCAGAGAGCTGTAGTTGAAAACAACCATGCACAGAGATTTGAATTAATAAAAAGAGCTTCGATTCAAATTCATGGTGTCGTATTTGTTCTCTGTGTATGAATGTTGAATGTTATACTCATGGATGTTTAATTTCTGTTATACATTTGCTTTATATGCTATGTATATGATTTCATGCTTGTGTTTGAAGTCTGAGAGAGAGTAAGGAATGAGTTTCAATTGTTTCTCTATTTGAGCAAGAGTTTTTGTGCAAGGAGTGCAATGAAATTGTCTGCAAGGTGTGCGTTGACAAAGGTCAGAGTTCGTCTCTGCAAGCCCAGGAGAGATAGAATTTGTTCTCATTCCCAAAGAAGTGAAAATTAATCACAAGATCCGTGCAAGGAGTGCGCTGGCTGAGAAGAGTCTCAGAGTTTGCAACCCGAGGAACTGTTGAAAGACTGTTGTCACAGAGAGTGCACAAAGTTGAAGAGTTCAATACTTGGAAGTATTGAAGGATTGATGCAAGGAGCGCGTGCAAGAGTCTTTTTGAAGACTCTAAGTGGTGGTAAAATCTCAGAAGAGTTAGTGCCTTGAATCTTCAGAAGAAGGCGCAACGACATTGTTCTACAAGAGGACAAGTTCTGAAAGGGAATGCTTTGTTCATTTCGTAGAAATCATCAAGGAGGAATTTGAAGATCGAAATTCTCTGTGGAGAATTCACGAAGTCCTGGAAGCTGCCATATCTCGCAGAGGAGTGAGAAGGTTACGGTGGGTATTTTTTGAAGTGCAATCTCAAGAGAATTAGACCATAGGACCCGAACCCACAAGGGTTGTTGGATCACCTACGTAAATCTCATTTCAGGATTTCATGAGGTGAAGGGTCAACGACTTTGCATCAAAAATCATGAGATCGCGAGGTGCGAAGTCCCGAAATAGCGAGAGGATCTGAGTCATCCAATTGGAGGGACACGTATCGTGAGATCACCCGTATCAGGGACTTAGACATCGGAGGTCAGAAAGAGAAGCATTTCAACTTCGCGAGTGGTGAAGTTGCGAAAAGAATTAGGACTGTCCATATGAGAGTGGATAGGTGGCACACTTGCCAACATGGAGGTGAGACTTCATTGACCATTTAGGGATTTCGTGGGTTGAAGAGCTGAAGGCTTTGCATTAGGATTTTTGAATTCGTGAAGTCCGAGAAGTTCCAAAAAGGCAGGAAGTTCCTTGTGGGACCTGCGAAGAAGATGTGTCAGAATTTCACCATTTCGGCGTATCGAAGGATCATAGGTCGAGACTTTTGTCCCAAAAATCCTGAAGCGGTGAATAGCGAAAGCGCGAGAAAATCACAGTCGTCCGTTAGGAGGAGGACAGGTGGCAGATATCAGAGGATCTCGCAAACTCGGAGGTTCGCAAGGTGAGAGACAAAAACTTGGGTGCTCCAAATCTCGAAGTCACTAAAGGTGAAGTCGTAAAGTGTCGACAGCCGAGGCATGGAGGAAACATGTGGCAAAACAGCAAGGTGGGCCTAGGAAGTAGATCGACGAAGACATGTCACACATTTGGAGGAGTCAACACCCATTGACCTCTCGCGTCTGGGAGACTCAGGAGATAAGGGAATGAAAGCTCAAGCCTTAGACTCACGAAGTCGCGAGTAGCAAGAACGAGAGGAGTAAATTCAACCTCACCTCTCGAGGGTTTGGGAAAGAAAGGTACTAAGGTTGAACCTTTGAACTCACGAAGATGCAAGAGGTGAGAAGTATTAGCGCTTAGCCTAGTCGACGGTCACACAAGGAGGGCGCTGACGGAAGAAAGGTCTATAACCATTTCGTGATCTCAGGTATTGCAGATTTGGAGAGGAAGAGTCGGGAGCCACGACTCACGAAATCGCGAAATTGTGAGTTACCGAAAAGGACCTGTGGATCGATAATTTTGCAGATTCTAGTGGGAATCAAAAGAGTTGATCTAGCTCAAGGGCATATAGAATGATCCTGTGAGCAGATCTCGGCCCAAGGGCCGATAGGTCTATGTCATTTTTGGTATCAGAGCTTGACTCTGTTTGTATATTTTAGACAGGGAAAGCAAGAAAGAAAATCTTAGCCATGTCGTCGAGAAGAAGGGAAAGACAAACACCCAATCTGCCAGAGGATAGGGAAATGCCAAGAAGAAGGGGTAGGCAGATGCCTGATCCATCCATGGAAAGAGAGATGTGTGACATACGTGCCAGACTTGAGGACATGGAGACAGCACAGAGCTGCACAGTCGGTGTTGGGGATCTTAGTGATTCCAAAAGTGAAAATGAGGTCGAACATGAAGGAGAGGAGGTCACAGCAGAAGATGCAGCAAATGAATGCCTACTTAGGGTTGTTGCAAGAATGGGTGCTAAGGAGAAAATTGATATTTCAGTATATGAAGGAAACCTGGATGTTGAAGAGCTTCTAGACTAGATTAGAGCTCTGAACACATATTTTGACTATGAAGATGTCGAGGAAGACAAGAAGGTCAAACATGCTATCACAATACTTAAAGGACATGCATCATTATGGTGGGATGAGCTACAAGCTGACAGACACTGCAAAGGAAAGTAGAAAATCAAGAGTTGGGATAGGATGATCGTGAAGATTAAGGCAAAATTTATTCCCAGGGATTACCAGATTACTTTGTTTCGAAGAATGCATAATTTGAGACAGAAGTTGATGACAGTGAAGGAGTACACTAAAGAATTCTACAGGTTGAATATCAGGGTAGGTCATCATGAAAGTGATGATGAAAAGGTTGTCAGGTACATGAATGTTCTAAGATACGACATTCAGGATGAGATGAGCATGATGACCATCTGAATGGTGGAAGATTCTTATTAGATGGCTTTGAAAGCTGAAGAGAAGCTTAGCCGAAAACAAGGTCAAAGAGGTCGAGGCAGAAGTCAAGCCAGAGGAAAATCAGTTGCCCAGGATAGAAATCAGAAACCCAAGGAAGAAGGGAAGAAACCTCAGACTCAGACTAAGAGAAGTGGAATTTCACAGAGAGGGAAGCATACCGAACAAAAAGGTCAGTATGTTGACGGAAACATTTTTCCTTGTACCAGAGGTAGAGGAAGAGGAAGAGGTGGAGTGGTGAAATGCTTCACGTGTGGAAAGAATGGACACAAATATTACGAGTGTCCAAACAAAAAGAAAGGAGGTGGTGAGACTCACATTGTCGAAGCACAGAGGCAAAATGTTGAGGCAGAGGATGTTGAAGGTGGAAGATTGTTGATGATGCGAAAGGTTCTCTTAACGCCAGAGAAGGAGGTGGAGAATCCAGTGCAAAGGAACAGTATTTTTTAGACTACTTGCAAAACCAAGGATAGGGTATGCAAGGTCATTGTGGATAGTGGTAGCACAAATAATCTCGTTTCTACAGAGATGGTAGAAAAGCTAGAGCTGGAGACGATTGAACATCCAAGCCCATACAAAGTTTTGTGGCTACAAAAAGGACATCAGGTAAATGTCACTAAACAATGTTTAGTTGAGTTTAAAATAGGAGGGTATGAAGATGAAATACTCTAAGTTGTTATTCCCATGGATGTTTGTCATCTATTGTTGGGTAGACCGTGGCAATATGACAGAAATGTGATTCATGATGGGAGGAAGAACACATACACCCTAGAAAATAATGGGAGAACTCACATGTTGCTTCCAATCAAAGATAAGGAGGTGAAACCTGAAGTAAGCAACAATGTACTTCTCATGAGTGGGAAGGAACTTCTTACACAAGTTAAGAAGAAGGAGGAACTGCAATTCATTGTGGTTAGAAAACCTAAAATTGTTTTAACCAGTACAAGGGTAGATGATTTACCGGAAGAGGTTCAAAAATTATTGGAAGAGTTTGTTGACATAGTAGTGGACGAACTACCTCGTTCGTTGCCACCGATCAAAAGTGTGAGTCATCATATTGATCTCATACCTAGAGCTAGTTTACCAAACAAAGAAGCATACAGATTGACGTCGTAGGAAAATGAAGAGGTCAAGAGACAGGTCCAGGATTTAATGGACAAAGGATTGATTAGAGAAAGCTTGAGTCTGTGTGTTGTTCCGACAATACTCAGTCCGAAGAAAGATGGAGGCTGGAGGATGTGTACTGACTCAAGAGTGATCAACAAGATAACCATCAGGTACAGATTTCCATTGCCAAGGATGGATGATTTGATGGATTGTTTGAGTGGGGCCAAATGTTTTTCAAAGATTGATTTGAAAAGTGGTTATCACCAGATTCATATGAGAGAAGGTGATGGATGGAAGACAGCCTTCAAGACAAATGAAGGGTTGTATGAATGTCTTGTTATGCCATTTGGCTTAACGAACGTGCCAAGTACTTTCATGAGGTTGATGAACGAAGTCCTGAAAGATTTCATCGGAAAATTTGTCATTGTGTATCTTGATGACATACTGATTTTCAGTAAAATAGAGGTAGAGCATCTGAAACATTTGGCTACAGTGATGCAGAGATTACAGCAAGAGAAGTTGCTGATAAATATGAAGAAATCCTCATTCATGAAGACAGAGGTCATTTATTTGGGTTTTGTTATTTATGCAGGATAAGTTGAGTATGGATCCAGATAAGGTGGAGGTAATTAAGAATTGGCCATCACCAAAGAGTATATTTTAGGTGAGAAGTTTTCATGGATTGGCTAGTTTCTACCAGAAGTTCATCAGGAATTTCAGTGAAATTAGTGCACCGATGATGGATATAGTGAAGAAGAGACACAAGTCTTTTCACTGGATATAAGAGGCTAAGAAAAGCTTCAATTTGTTGAAAAATAAAATCACGGAACAACCAATTTTGGTGTTTCCATATTTCAAAAAGACATTTCAAGTAAAATGTGATGCAAGTGGATTTGCAATAGGGGCAGTCTTGAGCCAAGAAGATAGGCCGATAGCATACTTCATCAAGAAGCTAAATGAAGCGAAAGTGAAATACTCCACGTACGACGAGTTCTATGCTATTATTCAGGCATTGAAGAAATGGAGACATTACTTAATCCCGAAGGAGTTTGTCTTATACAGTGACAATCATGCTTTGCAATTTGTGACACAACAGTTAAAGTTGAATCAAAGACATGTAAAATGGGTTGAATACATGCAAAACTTTACTTTTGTAACTAAGCATATTTCTGGAACTGCTAACAAAGTTGTTGATGCTTTGAGCAAGAAATGTTTGCTATTGCAGGAGTTCAGAGTCAAAACATTGGGTTTTGATGATCTTAGGGACATGTACAGAGATTATCCATATTTTAAGGAGGCGTATGAAGTAGCTGAGAATCCAATTCTCAGGGACAAAAGCTAGTGGATAGAGTACATGATCTAGGATGGATTGTTATTCAGGGGTAATCAACTTTGTATTCCAAAATTCTCCATGAGGGAGAATTTGTTGAAGGAGAAACACAGTGGAGGATTGGCCGGACATTTTGATTATGACAAGACGTTCTCAAAGTTAAATGAGTTATATTTTTGGCCAGGAATGAGAGTAGACGTCAAACGATTTGTGGACAGATGCAGAATTTTTCAGCATTCAAAAGGGAAGAGATAGAATGCGGGTTTTTATCAACCGTTACCCATACCTAATAGGTCGTGGGATGCAATCAGCATGGACTTCATATTGGGGATGCCAAGAACACAAAGAGGGTTTGACTCGATCTTTGTAGTGGTAGACATATTTTCTAAGATGGCACATTTCATACCATGTCAGAAAACTAGTGACGCAACCCACATTGTGAATCTATTTTTCAAAGAAGTCATTCGACTTCACGGCTTACCAAGGAGCATAGTTTTCGATTGAGACACCAAGTTCGTGGGACACTTCTGAAGGACCTTATGGAAAAATCTAGGAACGAACTTTTCGTTTAGTTCATCTTATCATCCTCAGACGGATGGACAGACAGAAGTTGTGAATTGAAGTTTGGGAGACTTGTTGAGGAGCTGGGTGACAGAACACCACAGTCAATGGGACAATATTCTACCATAGGCAGAATTTGCATATAACGACTCACTAAACAGAAGCACAGGGAGGATTCCATTCCAGATTTTTTATGGGATGTAGCCAAGAGGAGTTTCCTAATTGAGATATTTAGAACAGAATGCAACTAGGAGTGTTAGTGCAGAAGATTTCACAGAAGCAATGAAGGAACTTCACAGCCAGGTGAAGGAGCGATTACAGAACTCGAGCCAAGAGTATAAGTGCAGAGAAGATCAACACAGAAGACAACTTCAGTTTAAAGTTGGTGATTTGATTCTGGCACATCTGAGAAAGGAAATATTCTCGAAAGGGACATATAATAAACTGAAGATGAAGAAGATCGAACCATGTAAGGTCTTGAAGAAATTTGGGACAAATTCTTATGAGATTGAATTACCCAATGGTAACGGAATTTCTCCGATATTCAATGTCTCAGATTTGTACCCATACAAAGCTGAGGAAGCAGGAACAAGTAATGAACAACCAGAGGTTTAGTGGATAAAACAGATTCCAGTTGTAGAGAAGCCACAGATGGAAAGCATATTGGACAAAAGAGTCAGCAAGAAGACCAAGAGAAAGAAATATTTTGAATACTTGGTCAAGTGGAAGGGACATCTAGTTGAAGATGCCAGCTGGGAAAATGAAGCAGAGATCCAGAAGCATGGACAAACCGTGTGAGAGCTCATGGACAGGAGCCCATGAAAATTTTCAAGTGAGGGAGTATGATGCAGGAGCATTGTCGACATCAAGCGAGCATAGGGCAAGCGCCAATGCATT
Organism: Picea engelmannii; assembly: GCA_009831015.1. Taxonomy (NCBI): domain Eukaryota; kingdom Viridiplantae; phylum Streptophyta; class Pinopsida; order Pinales; family Pinaceae; genus Picea; species Picea engelmannii. The sequence continues at coordinate 1,353,532 of ML780055.1, forward strand.
TTGGCACATGATAAATTGTTTGAAATGTTTTAACATTGGATGTGCCAAACTTAAATGAGATAATTAAGAAAGAGTGTACTAGTAGATTGTAATCAGACCTTGAGCATCCCACTCTCGTCTGAAGGACTAAGAGGCATTTGTAATAGTAAATGTAAGTAGGTCGCTTTGAATTTGTAGATTAGACAGTTTAGAGCAAGGAGGGAAACATGATATAGACACCCTCATTGTATAGTTGTAAGATTATGTCAATTGAGAATAGAGAAGAGAGCAGAGAGTCGTAGTTGAAAACACCCATGTATAGAGATTTGAATTAATAGAAAGAGCTTTGATTCAAATTCATGGTGTCGTATTTGTTCTCTGTGTATGCATGTTGAATGTTATGCTCATGGATGTTTACTTTTTGTTATACATTCGCTTTATATGATGTGTATATGATTTCATGCTTGTGTTTGAAGTCTAAGAGAGAGTAAGGAATGAGTTTCAATTGTTTCTTTGTCTAAGCAAGATTTTTCGTGCAAGGAGTGCAGTGAAATTGTCCACAAGGTGTGCGTTGACAGAGGTCAGAGTTCGTCTCTGCAAGCCCAGGAGAGATATCATTTGTTCTCATTCCCAAAGAAGTGAAAATTAAGCATAGGAGTCATGCAAGGAGTGTGTTGGCTGAGAAGAGTCTCAGAGTTTGCAACCTGAGGAACTGTTGAAAGACTGTTGTCGCAGAGAGTGTGCAGAGTCGAAGAGTTCAATACTTGGAAGTATTGAAGGATTTTCACAAGGAGTGCGTGCAAGAGTCTTTTTGAAGACTCTAAGTGGTGGTAAAAGCTCAAAAGAGTTAGTTCCTTGAATCTTCGGAAGCAGGCGTAGCGACATTGTTCTGCAGGAGGACAAGTTCTAAACGAGAACACTGTTCATTTCCTAGGAATCATCAAGGAGGAATTTGACGGTCAGAATTGTCCGTGGAGAATTCACGAAGTCCCAAAATCTGTTAGATCTCACAGAGGAGCGAGAAGGTTACAGTGGGTATTTTTTGTAGTGCAATCTCGGGAGAATTAGACTGTAGGACCTGAACCCACAAGGGTCGTTGGATCACCTATGTAAATCTCATTTCGGGATTTTGTGAGGTGAAGGGTCGAAGCCTTTGCATCAAAACTCGTGAGATCGTGAGGTGTGAAGTCTCGACATAGTGAGAGGATCTGATTCGTCCGATTGGAGGGACACGTGTCGTGAGATCACCCATATCGGGGACTTGAACATCAGAGGTTAGAAAGAGAAGTGTTTCAACTTCATGAGTGGCGAAGCTGTGAAAAGAATCAGGACCGTCCATCTGAAAGTGGATAGGTGGCACACTTTCCAACACGGAGGTCAGACTTCATTGACCATTTTGGGATTTTGTGGGTTGAAGAGATGAATGCTTATCATTAGGATTCACGAATTCATGAAGTCCAAGAAGTTCCAAAAAGGTGGTAAGTTCCTTATGGGACCCGCGAAGAAGACGTGTCGGAATTTCTCCATTTCGGCGTATTGGAGGATCAGAGGTCGAGGCTTTTGTCCCAAAAATCCCGAAGCAGCGAATAGAGAAACTGCGAGAAAATCACAGTTGTCCATTAGGAGGAGGACAGGTGGCAGATATCAGAGGATCTCGTGAACTCAGAGGTTCACAGGGTGAGAGCCAAAAACTTGGGTGCTCCAAATACTGAAGTCGCAAAGTGCCGAGAGCCAAGGCATGGAGGAAACACGTGGTAGAATAGAAAGGTGGGCTCGGGAAGTAGACCGACGGACACACGTCACACATTTGGAGGAGTCAACACCCATTGACCTCTCGCATCTTAGGGACTCGGGAGATAAGGGAATGAAATTTTGAGCCTTAGACTCGCGAAGGCGTGAGTAGCGAGAACAAGAGGAGGAAAGTCAACCTTACCTCTCGGGGGTTCGGGAAAGAAAGGTACCAAGGTTGGACCTTTGAACTCACAAAGACACGAGAGGCAAGAAGTGCTAGCACTTAGCCTAGCCAGCGGTCGTGCAAGGAGGGCACTGGCGAAAGAAAGGGATATAACCATTTCACGATCTCGGGTATCACGGATTTAGAGAGGAAGAGCCGGGAGCCACGACTCGCAAAATCGCAAAATTGCGAGTTGCCGAAAAGGACCTATGGATCGATAATTTTGCAAATTCCAGTGGGAATCAAAAGAGTCGATCCAGCTCAAGGGCATATAGAATGATCCTGTGAGTGGATCTCGACCCGAGGGCCGATAGTTCTGTGTCACAAGTATTCCATTGGGACAACAACTTCAAGACCATAAACCAACTTGAAAGGTGTATGCATTGTTAGTTTCTTGCAAGTGGTCCTATAGGCCCATAGCACTGCAAGTACTCTTAAATCCAAGTCATCCCTGTTCACACTACAAATATTCGTTAATGTTGTTTCCAAAATCTTATTGAATGCTTCAACTGTACCATTTTCTTGTGGATGGTATGGCGTGCGCTTTTGATGGTGGACTGCAAATTCTTCAATCAGGGCTTCATCTGTATTATTGATAAAATGTGTTCCTTGATCACTCATAAGGATCTTTGGGCATCCAAACCTGGTTATTATGTCATAAAAGATGAAGCGCACAACTATAGTTGCACTATAGTCCTTAACTGCTCTATCTTCGGCCCATCTAGTCAAGTATTATGTCACAGTAATGATGTATCTTGCTCTTGTGCACTTTCCTAGCGGGTTTATAGGTCCCACGAAGTCAATGGCACATTTCTCAAAGGCTTGTAGGGTCAGTTGCAGTGCTAATGGAATTTCATATCATCTGGATGGTTTCCGAACTCTTTGGCATACAACATAGGCTCTGGAATAATCCTTAGCATCTTTGTGTAAGGTAGGCCAGCTCACAGAACCTTCTACATAGTTTATTTGCCTGCATAATGTCCTCCTGTGATGCCTTCATGAGCTTCTACAAGGATCAATGGTTTCTCTATCTCCATAATGCATCTGCTTAGTATCTCATCAGGTCCCATCTTGTATAGCTATCCATCTATAAGTGAAAAGTCTATAGCGTGCACCACTAGTTGTTTCTTCTGAGAAATTGTATACTCACTAGGTGTCATTGTTGTTGACAGGAACTAGACTATGTCTATGAAGTGGTCATCGATCTTTCTAATGGCTAGCAGTTGTGCATCTGGTAGTGTATCCTCCAGACTAGTGGACTCTTCACCATGTTCTAGCCTTGACAAGTGGTCAGGGCCTTTGTTCATTCTTCCTGGTTTAACCATGATCTCAAAATCATATCCTTGAAACAGCAGAAGCCATCTACATATTTTCCCCCCCAACACTAGTTTGTTGACTAGGAAATTCAGCACAGAGTGATCAGTAAACATTTTAAAGTGTCCTCCCAACAAGTAGTGGTGGAACTTTTGCAGCACATACACCATGGCTAACCCTTCTCTTTATGTAGTGGTGTAGTTAATTTCTGTTGTTGAAAGATTCCTTCTAGAAAAGGCTAATGGGTGGTCGATGTCTCTTGTTCCTGGTTGTGCTAACACGTCTCCCAATGAAATGGATGATTCATCGACATGCACGTGAAACTCCTTGCTCCAATCTGGAAAAACCAAAATAGGTGCAGTAACCATCTTTTGTTTCAGTGTGTCGAAGCTCTGTTGGCATTCTTCTGTCCAACCAAACTAACATTCTTTCTTCAAAAGATTCTCCATAGGTGTTGTAATTTGGGCATATCCTTTGATGAACTTCCTATAATAGCCAGTATGTCCTAGCGCAATGCGCAGTTTTAACTGAAGTAGGAGGTGGCAGATAAACGATAATGGAAATTTTATACAGATCAACCAGCAATCCCTGCTTGCATACAATATGACCTAATAGTACTCCAAATGGTGAGAAGAAGATGCACTTCTTCATATTTAAAGCAATTTTACACTGCCTACATTTGTCCAACATTAGTCTGAGACATTCAATATGATTTTTCAACAAACTAAAAACAGTCCAGTCATCAAAATATGCTTCTAAAAATTTATGCAAAAACTCTTTGAAGGCTTCAACCACCACCCTGGAAAATATGGTTGGGGCATTCTTCAATCCAAATGGCATTACTATATATTGATAATATCCCCATTCTATGGAAAACATGGTCTTATGGAGATCCTCCTTCGAAATCTGAATCTGATGGTATCCTGAAAAGCCATCTGTAAAAGAATACTCCTCCTAGCCTCCCACATTATCTAACACTTCATCAGTGAATGGTGTAGGGAAGGGGTCATGTAAATAAGAATCGTTCAGCTTCCTGAGGTCTACGCAGATTCTAATTTCACCTATTTTCTTTTCTTGTACCACCATAGGGATGATCCACTCTGACTCCTTGACAGGTTCGATAATCCATGCTTCCAACATTCTGTCGAGCTCAATTTTCACTTTTTCTTTGTATTTTGGTTTCAATCTATAGGGTCTCTGTTTGACTGTTTTATCATCTAGTTTAAAAGGTATTCTCATCTCTCCCATGGGTCCTTTGATACCCTTCATGTCAGTGAACTTTTTTGGAAACAAGTCCTGATACTAGTGCAATAATTCTGTAATCTTGTCAATGGTGGCAGCATCCCAATAATCTCCAACATTGGCAAGCTTTGGTGTCTCCTATGTTCCAATGTTGACTTTTTTAATCTTGATTGGTTGTCCAATTAATGGTAGCTCAAATCCAAGTCCTTCCACATCTCTCTAATCTTCTATTTCTGTGATGTTCACCTTCCTTAGATCATTGGCATTGATGTTGTAGAAGCTCTGTAATTTCTTGAGAGGCGCAATCCATTCATCCTCTTCTCGTTCCAAGGGAAGTCTATATGCCTCCTCAAATTTTGTCTCACAATATGTAATGCTTGATCTACTGAAGGATATTGACTTTCAAATAAAAAGGTGGTTACAAAATTATGAGTCATACCTTCCCATTCTATAGTGATCAGGCGCAACTCTGCTTGGAGGTACCAGTTATAGGGGTCGTGTCCAGTGTGTTAATTAATTTGTGTACCCATTTCTCTCAAGGAATGTCATTATAGGCCTCTTCGCAGCTTCACACATGGTCCTTTGGGCAGCTTCGACCTGTGTATCTTACTTTGCAGCTTTCGGTTTGTGTTGAGAACTGCACTGTCATCAAAGTACGACATTGTACCCAATTTGTAATATTAATTTTGTGCATCCCCCACCATCTTCTTGGTGTGGCTTTCAGGGCCTCATCCATTACTAACAATCTCTGTTGCATTGGTACACTTGCTTCAAAGTACACTTGCTTCAAAGTCTGAGAGGAAGGCCTCTAATGGGTTGAGACCATCAAATCTGGGTAAGTTACTTACTATTGTGCTGATCCATCGAACTTCTCTGGTTAATCTAGCACATATTATGGTAGATACTTCATACATCTGGTTCTGCCAATTCTCCAGTGCTTCTTCTGAATCTGATGAGCATGCACTGTCACTTCGCCAGCTTAAGCTCCCATCGGCTATAGGATTGATATAGTCTTGTTGTCTGGCTCTTAGCTTGTAGATGTTTTCCAGTTCGTATGCACAGTCTTCCTCTCTAATGGGCTCTGTGTATTGTTGGCCCTCATATAGATATAAGGGTACAATGACCCTAAGGCCATCTCTTTCAAATGTCATGCGTCTTTTATTTAAATCAACCACAGTAGAATTATTGAAGGCCTAATCGATTCCTAACAGCGCAGGGTAAGGGAAACTATCAGCAACTATCTCAATTACTTCAAAATCCACAAACGTTCTTACTTCATCGACGTCCACAGGGACATGTTACAATATCCCAAAGGGGCTTACAACTTGTTGATTAGCTATCCTAAGCCTGATGGAAGAATAGATCAACTTAGGTTTTCCCATCAGTGCCCAGGTCTGCTTCGTCATGGCGTTGACCTCCAACCCTAAGTCGAGGACCACATAGTCTATGTCATACTCTCCTATTTGAGCATTCAAGTGTAACTCTTTATTTGTCCTTCTCCTTCATGCAATTTGTTGTACTTCCCTATTCAACAAGGGGTCTACCTTCCCTAGCTCGTATTGTTTAATTAGATTTTGTAGCTCTTGTACAACGCTTTCATCCTGAATAAACTTAATACAAGTGCATAAAAATTCCATGAGCTTTCTTACCTCTTTTCCTTCTTTTGGTGAAGAAGAATGATCAAATGGTTGAGGCATTCCATATTCTCTTACTTCTGGTCATCTCTTTGATGAAGAAACTTGGTCTCCTTTGAACTCTTATCTTGCCTCTTCAAATATTTGTCTTTCTTTATTTGCATCGAAAGTATGGATCTTCTCTGTTGCTTTCCTGATTCCTGATTCTTTTATAGTCTTTCCTTGGTTCATTCTATCCTCTCTTGTAGCAGTGCCTCCTTGAGTGATAACAATGACTCTAGGGTTTGCTCTGTGAGGTTTAGCATATATCAGTTGCACTTGTGGATTCTGTTGTGGTCCTCATCTTTCCTGAAGCTTGGCTAGCAATACTGGATAGTCCTCAATAACATGCTCGAAAGAGTTTCAATAACTGTAAGTGGTACAAGGATTATGACAGTCCCTTGCCAAGTGTCTTGGCTGTGTGCATTTATAATAGATTATTTGTCCTTGACCTCAGGCCATACCTCCTCCTTGTCCTCGTCCTATGATTCCACCGCGAGGATTGAAGTTTCCTCTTCCTTGAGAGTTATACTGCGCAATGTTTCCTTCTTGATGTACTTCACCTTGGATTTTGTATATATATATTGACCTTTCATGCATGAGGTCATAAGCTCTACAATCCCGATCATCGTGCCCTACTAACTTACAGAATTTGCAATACAAGTTTGTGGGTGTCTGAATGTATTTCTACATGTAATATCACTCACCAGGGCGATGTATGTTTCTACATACTTTGCACCAGGGTAATGTGACCTCCTTCAAAGGGCTTGGAGCTCCCAAGGCTAGATATTCATGAAATAGGGAACGGTGCTCCTTGTCATGGCCTTCTGATTTGCATCTGACACACCAGATGTCTTCTATTTTGTCTTTTCCCTTGTCTTGATTCATATCTTTGACCTGCAGAGACAAACTAGTTAGTTGACTCAAGATCTAGCTCATACCTGCATTGGATTATCCAATAGGGGCTTATTCAAGATTCATGGCGATCTCCAATGCCTAAAACTATGAAGAAATCTTTTGCTGCATCAGGGGACCATTGTTGGCACAAGGTTAGACCCAGGTTTTAGCTCTAGGAGCGCACCAACAAGCCCTAACTACTGGCCCTTTCGACAACACCTGCGAAGCATATGCAGTCTCACCCGAAGTAGCTATGGGGGGGTTGCACGATAGAGATGTTGACAACCAAAGGGAATATCAAGTGGATCTAACAAACAACAACACAATCATCATATGTCAAGTACCTTCTTAGATATACTCCACACATCTATAGATCTGATCTAACACAACAATGCAATAAAATAATAACAATGACAGAGATCAGAACATCAATCACACACACATGACACAAGATATACATGGTTCACCCTCTCTCTAGGGATATGTCCACAGAACTGTGCTGTGATATATTAGGATAAAGCATACAATTCTTGTTTGTGCTCTTATCAAGAATATCTTCTTTCTTCTTCTCTCTTTCTCTCCCCTTCCTACACACCCAGCTGCAGGACTTGACCTTCACACACAGCAGAAGATCTTACAATACCAATTGTTCTCACAATACAATATGTCTCTCTCAACAACAATAACTCGATATAACTAGGTCTAATCCATCCCAAGTCCTCTTGACCTTTATTCATACATTACAATAGCTCACCGACATCCTTAGACTGAAACCTAGGTGTCAAAACCCTAGATACCAAAATCCTAGGTGTCTAAAACCCTAGGTCAACTTTACCCGTGTTTTCAGAGCTTCGTCGGCCTGTCTTTCCTTCTTTATCGCACGGTGCTCCAAAGAATCCAATGGTGGATTTTCCTACTTTCTGAGTTGTCCACGATCCTTCTTTATTTCTTATCTTTCATCCCTGATATCCTCATCCAATGACTTACTTCACTCCATCTTTTCTGCTCTTTTGTCTACTTTGACCCAGTAACAGTCACTGTGTCTTCTGCGAAGTTTGCATTTCACCTTTTCTTCCTTGGTCTTCACTTCCTTTATAACCAAGGGCCAACATACCTTTCTCTATCGATCCTAATCATGTTGGCATGTCCCTTTAATGGAAACCAAAGGTGAGCGCAGACTGTGCTAAAGTATCTATTCAATTTCTCGGACCAATCTTGACTAAGTAGCAGTCCATAAGCTTCTGGCATATCTACTACATTGATGTCAATTACTTGAAAAAATTTCGGTGTGTATCCATTCTGATCATGACATCCTTGAGTTCCCCAATAAATTTTACCTAAGTTTTGTCTTGTTGTATAACATGTTTATCATTTTTGAGCGGAACTGCATTTAATTTCTTGCAGATAGATAATGGCATGACATTGGAGGATGCCCCTGATTCGACTAGACAATTATGGAGATTTATGTTGAAGACTTAAAACGTTAAAAGGAAAGGTGGTACAAAAGAATTTCCTTTTTTGTATATAGATCAAGTGCTCACATTTGGTTTATTCTTTGGATCTATGGGAGAGGAAACCTCCCCTAGGTTAGTGCTTGTTATAGGGGCTTCTATTGACTTTAAGGCTTGTAACAGAAAGTCCTTTTGCTGGGGAATTCTACACATGTCCATGACCGATGCATTAGCCTTCAATTTTTTCAAGTCTTCTACTATGTTGTCGCCTAGCTTGGGTGATTCTTATGTATGGATGTTTATAGGATTCCTTTGGGAGAGAAAAGGTGCTTTCGAGTGATCGTCTGTTTGTTTTCCCCTAGAAGATTGGAGAATGGTAAGGTAATTTGAGACTGGCCGACCCTTACTTCACATTTCAATGGTCAAAACCTCAGTGAGTGGTTCTTGAACCTCAAATACACCATCGAGAGGCATCAACAAGTCAGGATCCCATAAAAACATGGTTTTTTCTTCCTGTAGCTCAACTTCCTCTTGATCGATGATGTTTACCGCTGAGCCGCTTGAGTGTTCGGTAAGGGATACTTCGTCTAGGAACCAATTGGCCATTAAATTCATAGCATGTACCCATTGGGGACAGTCTCTTTAGGAATGTTTCTCTTGATGATAAGTACATAAAGAGTCAGATGCTACATTACCCAGGTCTATGTTTAAGTTGGTTAGGGGAGGTTCAATCTCTTTGAAAGGTGGGTTTCTCTTAAAAAAGGGTTTATAGGGCCTTTGACCTTGGTTTCCTTCCCCGACACTTCTTTTCATGTATATAATTTCATTTGACAGTTTCTTTATCATCCATTATAGGTCTTCTATATATGTGCTTCCCTTTTTGGGACCTTGTTCTGTTTACTTTCCTGGAGGTCTAATCAGCAACACTCCTCTCCTGCGAGGAGGTTGAACTTCCTTCTTAATAAGTGAGACCTGTCCCTCTTTGAATTCCTTCATTTGGAATTCAATCATTTTGGCCTCCTCAAAATTTTCATCTAGGGTATGTTTGGCAGCCCTTTTCACAAACATGAAAACAGAAGCAGGGGGAGCATTAACATATACCTCAATTTGCAACTCCTGAGTAGGTTTAGCTTTGGGTTGAAAATTTTTCAGGATAGTGGTAAATAGTTAATTGAATTATTTAACCTTCTCTTTTGAACTCATGGTGGCGGTGAAGAGTTCAACCATCAAAGCTCTTGTGGTGGTTTCTTCTACAAATTTGTCTAAGAAATCTTTTTGAAACTTCGTCCAACTAGTTATGGACCCTACGGGTAATTTAAAATACCAAGTCGAGGTTGAATTCTCAAAGGTATAGGGAAAAAGTATACATACTATGTCCTCATGTTGTACATTCATCAATCTTATAGCTAGTATGAACTTTTTAATATGGTATTCTGACAATCTAGAGGTTTCAGGGTCAAACTTGGGGAGTAACTTTTCTGGATGTCGAGGGAGGTTATGTACCTGTCCTGGGATTTCTAGAGCATCTCTGGCCAACCAAAGTTGATTATTTGGAGGTGGATTTCCCCTTTATTCGTTATTATAGTTATTATCCTCCATGTCATCTGATTCTGAAACTAAGTGATCCGAGTTAAACCCTTCCTCGTCAGATTCAAAATTGTACGGTTCAGTGCAGTTACTAGCTAGTGTTTCAGAGATTATATTAAGGGGTTGTTCTATCTCAGTGAGGGAAAAATATATTAGGTCTTCTATTGTGTGAACAAAAACCTGGTCGGGGGTATCGACCATTGGTTTGCTTACTTTTTTTCTACAAGGAAGTAATGGGGCTAAGGGAAACAATCCAATTTTCCGAGTGTAAGCTCTTGTGATTCTCCTGAATTGGTTCAACTCCTCATGAGGAAGAGTGTAAGGTATTTCAGGGAATAGGTTTTCTTCCTCGTGTTGGGGTGCATTACTCATTTCAGGAGTACTCTTTGTATGTGGGTTGTCTTAAGAATGACTAGCCATGCATGTAGTATTTTTTGAATCTATAGGCTATGCGAGATATTATATTAGAAATATTGTTATCCATTCATTCATTCAGCCCTCCTTCTAGTGTCAATTATGTTGAGGGGTCTGAGATCCCTTTAACTCAACAACAGGAACCAAACCCACCTTAGAGGCCCAATTAGACTCTGTAGCATTTGATGGTGGAATGGTTCTCCAGATATTTCAATCTAGCTAATTTATCAATGGGATTTACATGGTGATTGATAGGATATCTTCCTATGAAAGTTCCTCCTTCAGTTTAAACGTTCTCTTTTTGTATTTTCTTTTATTAGATGAGTCTGATAAAATGATGTGTGTGTTGATATAAACCAACTGGTAGAAGGGATTCTTAACTACTGAAGAAGGATGAGCTTGGGATAATCCTCATGCTCAAGCATGCAAACAAAGATTTTCACACCTATTACAAGCCTAGTACTAATATGTTAACTTGTTGGTATTTCATCATTGACTAAGATACAATTATCATAAGAGAAATAAACATGTAATAATATGGTAGCAAGAAAAATAGTTTCCTTAGATCTAACATCAATAAAACATTAACATAATGATTTGCTTTCCATCATTAAGAACAAGAACTACAAAAATATTGAAACAGATAACTTATCAATAGATTCAGAAACTCTTACTCGTTACAGCATCAATTACTGAAATAAATTTGGAAGTAATTCCTCCTCAATCCAATCACATAACACCTTTGATGAAAAATAGAATTTTGTCTCTGGTCCTAAACATGACTTCTCAATTAAGGTTGTTCAGAAATAGTTCTTTACAATTCCAAAAAAGAAGGTCTTTTCCCAAAACCATCAACCTTTGCTAAACGATCAATCCCTTTATTTATAAAGAAACACTAACTAAAAAGAGTTGCTACAAGTTTAAGTTAAGTAAAACAAAATATCGCCACATGGCGCTTGATCTATTTGTTCTTTGGGAATCATCTCATGGTTCTACTAGAGTGGATGATTCTTCTCATATTCTAACCACTTGATGAAGAGATCCTCGCATGCATTTTCATTGGGAACTTGTGCTGGTCCATAGGGGTTGAAATGATTTCTTTCACTTCGACTGCTCATTCTTTGTATTTGATCATTTTGGCACTCAACTAATGTAAAACTGCATGAGCCTTGATCAGATGCTCCATAAATTGTTGTATTTGACCTGGTGCCATGCTTTCCACCTGTGTGATCTCTAATGCACATTTTGAGTCTTGTTCTACATGTCGCTTGACTATGTCATGCAGGTCGACAAAGTCTTTGAGTGAGCCAAATTCTAGGAAGCCAATGCATTTCAACTCCCAATTGATCTTTTCCCAGACTTTTTTGCACTCATCCCACTTCTTTTGTATCTCCCCCTGAGGTTCCTGGGCCATACTTACACAGTATTTGACTGCTTTCCTGATCTGAGAGATGTTTCTATCCCTTAGCACTCGAATACCATGCTCTTCTATGTCTCGGCCCTTTTGAACTGCGCTGATGTAATCAATTATTTCTACTGCTTGGTATGCTTTTTCATACCACCTCTCCATATCCTTGTAGGTTTCCAGTGCTATAAGAGTGTCTTCTTGGAAAGCAGCTATACCTGCAGTGAAAAGATGTACTTTTCTTGTGAACTTTGCATAAGCACCTTGGAGCTCACTCTTCAGGAACATTGTGGCCTGCATTGAGTCTTGATAGTATTTTTCCAAATGGAACAGATGATATAGCTCCTTTAGTGCATCGGCAAGTTCCTTTTCATCTCTCCTTTCTTGATCCAACTTGGCATCCGTGATAGCTATCCCTACATCAATGAGCTTAGACGTATTTTCATGTTCTATATTGAGCATATTCTCTTCTGTGGTGATGAGAATTGATCTATCCAACATGAGTCTTCTCTTCTTGGTGGTCCTCTTCATGATAGCTTTCCTCTTCCTTTCATAATAAATCACTTGTATATCGATGACCTCAACAATAGGCTCAGGGATTCGTTGTTCTTCCTAGGTTAGAGTGTTTCCCAAGTTCCCTTTTGTGTGTATATGTTCTAGGATTGGTTACTAGACTTCTTTCATATGCTCTGATGGATCAACCTTCGTTTTTTGTTCATCGGCTAGTGAGGTATCGACCAAAATTGAAGAATCAGTAATAGGTTCAGTACTCACTTGGTAATCGGCAGTTGAGGTGACGATCTCTTGCTGTTGAACTTCCTCTTTTTGACCACCTAATCCTATCTCATCCCTTGAGTTTTCTTTTTGGGTCTCCGACAAGTCGAGCAACTCAGTGTATGAGACACTTTCGACCTCATGGTCACTCTGCGGAAGGTTTTGAACTAAGTAGTGTCTTTCACTATATAAAACCCCACATGGAAGTCGTAGGGTATAAATGCTCATTTCTTGTCCTTGACCAAAGTGGTGTTATAGCCCTGCAGGATAGTCTGATAACACATTTCTCCTACAATGATCCGGTCTGGGATGTGAGCAGAGAGAAAATGTGGTGCTCTGGTGGCCCTGAACACCCTAATATAGGTTGTGTGTTCGTCTAGATACTAGTGGCATACCTTCAAGATCATTTTCTTGCATGCAACAAACAACCTTGGGCATTCCCTTTTAAAAATAATGAAATAAACCCAAATGATGAATTCATCGCAAATAAGGGTATAAGATTTTTTGTACTTGTTCTCCCATAAGATGATGAAGTAGACATGAACAAGAAGTTATGCAATGTGCCAACTTAAATTCATACCAGTGAAGACATTCCTTGCACAGATTGCATCTACCAGGTACAAGGGAATGTGAAAAGTGGGAGATTATCCTTCTTTCAGTGTCTGAAGTTGGAATACATTGGTTCTTAATTGATTGGAGATGATTTCTCCCTAGTTGAAACTACTCCCCAAAATAGCCATAGTGTATGCCAGGGGCATCCATGCCTCCAAGAATTTGGCGCAGTCCCTTTCCCCGTATAATCTGCAGATGAGAGCCATCAGGTATATGTATGGATCCCTCAGGTTCACTGTCTCATACTAGCCATTGCTTCGGTTTGTAAATTTCTTGTCCTCCCTCCACCATGAGGCCATCAATCGGATTGTTTCATCAAATTCATAGAACTTCACCATGAATTATGTGTTCAACCACTCCTCTAGGTCCCTGATCTTGTATTACTTTTGGACTTCTGTTGGGAGACAAAACCCGATACATCTGCCATTCTCATCATTGATTAGGTATTTTTGCGCATCTGTGTGATCAATTAACCAACTCAGGGTATCGATGCATGGGAAAACTGCAGTTCAACAGGCTACCATGTGTAAGAATGACCATCAAATGTTCAGGAAAACTTGGTCTTTGAGATCCCTTACATCTGGGTCATTATGTGGGTTAAACTCCAGGTAATCCTCCTAGTTGATTCTTTTGAATATATCTCCCCACTGTGGGAGCATTATTTTGGATCCAGTGGTCGCTTCTATATCGCCAAAAGTCAGAGGTTGAATGAACACCTTGTTCCTTGAGGTTTTAATGACCGGCTCCACCCTGGAAGCATATTCCAACTGCCTCGTAGTGCCGAGAGAAGAACCCTCACTAATTTCTACCTCCTTTAACTTTGATTCCCTCAATGATCATCTGGTCGTTGGATTTCTTGGAGGCATTTTTTCCTATAGCTAGAACATAGTTAGACACTGTGCAAAATATCAAATGTTGATATATAACAAATTACAACCGCCAAACTGATAAAATTTAACACATACCTCTCCTACTAGCTTAACCTAGTTTTGATAGTCTGAGAATCAATGCAATCTCGAGACGCTCTCTTCGTTCCTTCGGGTGCTATGGAAATGGAAACTTATGTGCATAATGGAAGTGTTCGAATTGGTTTTCGTGATTTAAATAGAGATGTACTTACCTTGTCGCATCAGTTACTCAATTTGGGATATGAGTGTGGTTCTACAAAATATGTCGTTAGATCTTCATCATGTTTAAAATTAAATTCAATCGTAGGTTGGTTGCACGGGCGTAGACTATAATATGGTCTATTGGAGATTTCAAATCCCTGTTGTTTTATTTGGCACATGGGGTAATAATGTATGTGGGGAGAAACATTAATTGTCCTATTAAATGGCAGAATCTGATCGTATATCGTGTTGAAAACATCCCATCATTTCGCTAATATAACTGGTGGATCGGGATTCGGGGATTCTCTTTAAACATTGTTTGTTGATATATCCTAGAAAAATATCCAACGCCAATCCATATTTCTGTACAGAGCTAACAAGGCAAAGCTAACTCAAACGTTTGACTAGGACATAGGGAACCTTAAGGTGACTCAGGATAAAACTAGACTGTATGAAATACATATGTGGAAAAGACATGTGGCACTTGAAACTAGCATCTTTTTTTAATTGTGTTATTTAGAATCGGGGAATTTTCCTTAGCTAATCATTTTAACAACATATCATACCCTGCCAATGCCAAAAAGTATCAAGGATCGGCGATCAGGGATAAGCTTAACCAAGTGCTCCTGGATTAACTCCCTAGAAATTTTCTGATGCCGAAAGTGCATCGGAGGTCAGCGATTGGTGATGTTTCAATGCGGAAATTTTCAATGATTTAACCCTTTGAGATTTCACCGACCCTGAATAAAGGCATCCGTCATCGGTTATCAGGGGTTTGTCATGGATCTTGTCAATTTTTATCCCTCTCGTATTTCGTTGACCGATGGGAATCGACTATCTCCTAAATATGCATGGTGAATAACTAATGCAAACTTACTCTTCCTTTTACCGATGTCGATGGTGCATCGGAGATCGACGATTGATGTTACCGTGTGGTCATTTTACCTGCTTGGATTTTGCCGACGTCGAACATAAGCTCACTAGTCACAATGTTAGCCACGGATTCTTAGTTAGAATTTCAAGTTCTTTTAGACACAAGGTTTCATATTAACAAGTTCAAAAAAATCCAATTTGATCGATAACATTCATGAAAACAAAATTAGCCGCCCCTCCATAGTGAACTCAATTCAGACAATGAAACAAAAAGAAAACAAGTGGTACTCAAAAGTGATAGAATTTCATGAAATCTTCAAGGTGTGTTGAGCACTCAACACTATCCTTTATTTATTTCACCATGAAAGGTAGGTGTCTTAGCCTTCTTGAATTCTTCAGTTAGAAAACTATGATATTTCTTCCTCTTTCTCCTCTTAGAAATCTTGGATTTTGTGCCACTATTGGATTGTCCTATTGAATTACTCTTCTGACTAGAGGAATCTGTGGAAATGCCTCCACTCGATCCAATTCTCTTAGTGCCTTGACGCTTTCTTTTGGAAGAACTCTTTTCCACATTGATGTGATCCATTCCATGCTTTTGGCATCCAAAGGGGTTTTCAATCTCTCTGACTGTTGTAGTTCTTCATTACTAGGACCTTGTTGCAGATGTTTTTGAATTTAGAACAGGCTCTAGAGTAGAACTTTGATCAAATCTTTCTGTTCAAAATGGGATCTCATAAGCCTCTTATTATTTTCCTGCATACTCCTCATAGTTGCCATCTTCATGTCATTATTCTGAGTCATGCATTCTAGAAAACATAAATCCTTTTTAAGCAACCTTAAGTCATCTTAGTGACCCATTCAAGCCTAAGGTTTGAATTGTGCTTTGATACCACTCTATAACATGCCCAACCCCTAACTGTCCCTTTAAGGGATGGGATGTTATAATTTTCTCCTTTCTCAACTAATCTCAAATATGTTCTCCCCTGGTACCATCATCTTCTACTCGTTGAGAGCTTTCCAATGGTGGAATTTTTTCTCAAAATTGAGCTCTAGATTGAAGCTATGGCCTTCCCAAGGTTATTTGTTCTTCGACCTCTATGTCACTAAGATGTGGCATCCACACGACACCTAGGCACACTTTCCATATGACATGACAATTACGTGGTGCCTATAAATTCTACCATGAGGAGGTTCCGCTCCACACAAGACCATCATTATTATCGCTCAAACTCTTTTCTAGTACTCTCATCACTCACATCCAATGAATATGGTATGGAAGGATATTCCCTTTCAAGGTTGTACATTTGGAGCTAGAACAACTTGAGTAGTTTAACTAATCTAAAATCAAGGTATCAAGGTATATACCCCTCTCCTTGATGGATGGTTGTATACATAAGTCGTAATCTCCTGATAGATGATTGAGATTGATTTGGGGCCTGAGATTCTCTCGCTTAGTTGACCCCACTCGACTCGTCCACTGATGGGTAAGTGACACCTTATGATCTAAAATCACTTCGGTTATCCCACTGGCGTGCCACTTTAGTCATGATGTTATGACTGCATTATTTTGACGTAGGCATGACTCACGGCAGATCGATGTTTATCATGATGCCTCTCCATTCACTGACCTATGGTCTAGATCTTCCCTCTATTGGATTCTCACTTCTAATCCATCAGAGGATTTCTCTGAATCCTTCAAAGTCGTACTCCAATAATGGTTAATGTTGGGCCAGCTCGTCTCACACTCAATCTAGTCACCTAATCAACTATTGACACATATCTTCTCACTGAGACTCCCCGTCAGCTCTCACCCCTTCTGACTTACTAGTGGGACCCATAATGATCAATGTTTGGGGATTCATCCCTCCCACTTCCATATCTATGGCTCACATGGGCATGGCTTCAGAGTCCTTTCAGGTTTATTAGTACAACATCTATATTTCCTTCCGAAGTCCTTACTCTGACAGGTTTGTTTCGTATTTTCTCGTTTGGAGTCATACCCATGATGTCGAAGGGTTTTCTCCAACGTGGAAACTTTGACCACCCATCGATCAACGGTCATGATTTATTCATATCAACGACTATGGTTCTTTGTTGACCAACATAGGGTTTATCGAATCATAATTTTCCACTCTAAGGACTTAAACATTTTTTCGAGTCCTGTAAGACTTTGGTTCCTGACTTTCAAGGACTCAATATGAATCTGCAGCCAATACAAATTGTCAAACTTAAGGCTAACGCCACGCTTCATTTGTAGGATCTCCACATAAGAAACATATAGAGTATTCAAGAAGGTAGAAGATCGTATTTATTCACTTTTACGATTTAACCAAGCATTAGTATACATCACAACATAGCTCATATTACAACATTAAAAATAATAGGTTAAGTGCACAAATCATCTCTTATATTTAAAAATTCATATGTACTAACATACAATTGTTCTATTCATGAGCATTCACATAAATCATTCACAGTCAATTTCAGTATAGATGAACAATTATATGATAAGGAAATAATCCAATCCAACTGACCGAGAGAGGACACCTTTCCTCCCAACCTTAAGCCTTATTTTAGAGTCACTTCCTACAACACGACACCCCCATGCCAAGCCATGATACCACCAAGGAAAGTGACCTTGTAGGGTTCCAAGTCTACGATGATCCAAGATGGTTACTCTCCTTCTTCCTTTGACACAATAGAAGTTGCCACCTCCCACTGAGATTTGGGTCTCTACAGGTTTATCAAGTGGCTTCTCAACTAGATTTCCTCTACATAAGGGAGTCCCTTCACTACTTAAAGTCCCTCGGAGACCTCCCCTTACCAGTGTCATTTTTTGTCCAGTAAGCACCAAGTTGCAACCAACTATTGCTCCAATTTGGGAATTCGGGTCATCTTTGTTCGGGGTGATCATCAACAAATTGTACAAGCTTCCTATTTTCTTCCAAGAATCTATCCTTTTATTTCTCAATCAACACATCCAAGCTACTACGCTCTGTTTCTTATCTCTAAGCCTTCTTTTTTTTCTTGGTCTTCTATTTCCTTTTTCAATCCATGGGTTTCGTCTTGGTTTCTAGGGTCTCTCCCTTTTTCTTACTCTTCTTTGTGCATCTATTTTTTTCTATATGTTCTCATCCTGTGCACATTGCATTTTTCCTTCCCCAGTCTTCTTCTCCATCCTCTTAGGATCTCTGCAACATCCTACAAATGTAACTTGCATTTTGTCCTTCATAATATGAAGGGGCAGTTTTTGGTACATTTCTTGTCAGTCATTCGATTGACCATTCTTTGTCTGTATGGGACAACTGTCATATTCATTACTACTCAACCACCTTTATGATCTTCCCTTTAATGATCATGTGGTCTCCTCCATCAATGTGGTGTTTGTGGGTGAAGTCGTCATGTTTGTAAGTATAGATTAGCTTTTTGTGCAAGCTTCCTATTTTCTTCACTGATGTATCTTATCTCCATTTCACTCAACCATCCCATTAGTCCTCTACCTCATCAATTTCCTCTGGTGTATCATGGCTAGTACTTATCAAGGATGTTCCCTCTTAGTTAGCAGTTTGGTGTTTATATTAAATCAAAACACAATTACATGCCTCATACTGTTAACATATGAAGTTTTTGCATAATTGCAATCTTGGGAGAAAATAGGGTGTTACACTTTATGATACATTTTTTTTATTAATGGTCAATTCAAATTCATGACAATCATTTCAATTCAATAGATATATGGGATGATTCTTCTTTTTAAAAGCTTCATGAAGTTGATCGAGATCTTGAATTGCAAAATACTTTTTCAATTCCATTTTTTCAATTAAAATAAGTCAAGGAGTTCTATATTTGCACACATACTCTTCTTGATATGTGCATACTTACCTTCAATTATGAAGATGAGTTCAAGGGCATTCCTATGTTTTTGAATCCTTTATATGAATATTCTTTGCATTATGATGACCCTATTTTTTATAGGAATATTGCAATAGATAGAATTACAATGTTTAATAAGTCTATTGACCCTTTCTTCGAGATTCAAATTTTGAACCTTGAACCTGAAATATTTTATCCTATTTATTCTTTTAGTGTAAGATGCAAATATCATCATGTTGGTTGGCACGTCTTGAAGCATGGTAACCTTTGTTGGACAATTGTTTTGGATAGTTGGTTTCCATTGATGTTAACCCTTAGAGATTGATGTCAAGCCTTGGAGAGGTCCAGAGATGTGGATAATATTGTTGGATAGTTGATTGAAATTTGTATGATTAATATTGATGGTGATTTAGTTGGGTGAATTTGATGTAGTCTACATGTAGCCCCGGCGATATGGTTTTGGTACCCAAAGTTGAATGAGGAATATGGACATGAATGATAGTGTAAATGTAGGTAAGATACTCCTAGATGGATATTACTCCTCGTGTCATTTCTGGTGATATGTGGAACACCACATGGTTTCTCACGGTTAGGGAGATATGACCTTGTAAAGTTGGAAGCCCTGAAGAGTATTCAAGAAGCCGCTAGTTGGTTACAAGTCTTGGTCAAAGGGTAAAGTGGTTGTAACAAGAAACCCATAAAATAAGTAAAGTGTTTACCTAGAATTAGTATAAATACACCTCAAAGAGTCTCTCATTTATACACACTCACTTACATTGAATATCTATCTTATGAATGTTATGGTCTAGATTTTGAAAAAACTGTTAGTGAATCTAAGGTTGAATCTGACATATCAAGTCTGAGGCAATGAAGGTCTAAAGGAGAAAAAGTTTTAGAGTTGCAGAAAACTAAAAACCCTAGAATTCTTAGGTTATACGTGAGTTGCATAAGGACAGGTTGTGTCCATATGTGAGCTTTAGGAGAATGGTTGTGTACATCCACAGGTTGTAGGAGGATAGGTTGTGGATTTGAGGCAAAGCTTTGAAGAAGAATGGTTGGTTGAGTTGTAGCCAGGTTTGATGGTACAACACAGTTGTTACAGGGTCTTAGATGGTATTCTTCAGGTTTTCATGAGTAAAGGTATGTATTTTATGTAATTGTTTGAGGCTTGTATCTTGGATGGTATAGCACATGCTTAAAGCATGTCTTAGAGACCCTTGATGGTACATGATTGCATATGGTTGAGGTGACATTGTTACATGCTTGAGACATACTCTTGGTACTTGGTATATGGTTGTTATTGTTCATTGTTAGAGGCACATGTTTTTGGTATTGGCATATACTTGAGGCTTATCTTATGGTACATGGCATGATTGAGAGTGATATGGTATATAGTTGAGACACATCTCATGGTATATGGTATATGGTATATGGTATATGGTATATGGTACATGGTATGGTATAGGTGTCAATGTACATTGTTAATGTACATGGTTGATACATGGTATGGTACATAATTGGTACTTTGTATACATGGTTGTTGGTTGAGGCATATGGTACAGGTTGAGGTGTGTGGTTGATGCATGATTTGGTATAGGTGTTGGTGCATGGTTGGTGCACTTTTTTTGGTACAGGTTTTGGTACACGGTTGATGCTTGGTATGGTACAAGTTGATGGTTGTGTACACTCTTTGGTACATGGTTAAGACACATACCCTATTATGGTATGTTGGTGATCTTGGTACATGCTTGGTAGAGGCATGTGTTGGTGATGTTGGAAATCTTGTTGAGAGGTGTCTTTGGCATATGATCCATGTGAGAGGATATGGTTGATTATCGGTGATAGTGGTAGGTAGTATATGTTGATATGAAAGGATGGATACAGTGACAGGTTGGATACAGTGACAATTTCATAGGTTGGATACAGTGACAAGTTGACAGGTTACAGGTTGATGTGATAATGACAGTGGTAATGGAAGTGACAGTGATAGTGGTAGTGACAATGGTAGTGATAGTGGCAGTGACAGTGGAAGTGATTGTGGTAGTGGCAGTTGATTTACACTTATATTTGATGGTGGAAAGACAAGGAAAGGAAAGGGGGTTGTATCCTCCTTCCAGTTGGTGCCAGAGAATCAGGGAGATGTAGCTTCCTTCAAGTTGGAGCCTGATGACTCTGGGGGTTGTAGCCTCCTTCTGATTGGAACCAAAGAATTCAGGGAGTTGTATCTTCCTTTAGGTTGGAGCCTGTAAATAGGGGGTTGCATCCTCCTTCTAGTTGTAGCTGGAGAATTGCGAAGTTGGTGCTTCCTACAAATGAATTCTTGATATATATAAGAAATCATTATGTGGTTTTCTCCCATTTGGGTTATCAAGTAAATACCGGTGTATTGTGTTCTTGATGTGATGTTGATGTGATTTTTCTTATGATTACATGCTTATGATAAATATATTGAATGCAATCATATATGATACATTGATGATAAATTGTTGAACATTGTCGATAAAGTGAAAGAATATATATTCTGGTTAAATTATCTAGATTATTTTCGACACGAAATGAGAGCGGAGATATAATAAAGGAATGCATGGAAATGTCATGGATATATAATAATATAACAGAAATATATCATAGATGCAACCATAAACACAAAGATACAGTAATACACGATTTCTATTAATGAAAGAAATGTACAGAGACTGTAAAAATATAGAGTGAAAGACTTGCTAGAATGGTGGCAACTTATCTCTGAGAAGAGATGTGATGGTTACTCGCATTCACAAGAAGATGATTAAAATGAGGCTCTAAAGGCATTTTTTAAATAAAAATGAACGTCAAAAACCCTAGACATCCAAAAACCTAACCCTAGGAAATAAAGCACCAAAAGTCATGTGGGCCCCGTTTGGGTAAGTCAGTACATCAACCTCCCGAGGTTGTAACTTTTGCATACGATCTTTGTTTGATGCACATGATACATCATTAGAAAGATCTATTTGAGGACTACAACTATTGATAAAAAAAAAATATCATACTGATATTTGGCTACCGGTAGATACCCAAAATCGTCGTTTAGGGCCTCAAAACGACTCTTAAAGTTCGGGACCTGAAAAACTGCCAAAAATAGTAAATTACCAAAATTGCCAGAAAAATGTTTTGAGCCGGTTGGAAAAGGTGGATGGCCACCAATATCCACCTAGATCAATCCTCCCTCCTTAGTAAGCAATGGTCTCCATTGCGTTGAGTGCCAGGGGGAGAGGGAAAATTGTTTGTTGAATCTGCATCTTAATGAGTTGCTTTCCTTATTGAAGAAGTTGTGTTGCTTAGCTTGTTGAAGGTTGTCACGAACATGTGGCTAGAAGGGTTGGACCTTTTTAACTAGTCTTGTTACATGAGATTCCTGTGTGCAGAAGGAATCTTTACACTTTGTTGCAATCTTGTTGACCTGATTTTGTTGGATAGAAGGTGCTTGGGCCAAGGCTATAGTGGTTGTAGTATCCTTTTGTTCACCTTTTGAACATATTGTGAAGAAGATGAATTTTGTAGTATGAGATACTACCTTGCGACACTGTTTAGGTGGAACAGTAGTCAGAAATACCTCTGGTATTATGTAGAGATGGCCCCCCGAAGAAACAATGACACTTCAGGGTTGAGACTCATAAACAGCATGACGCTTCCACATATATGGTTGGCCCAAGAGAACATCACAAACATCTAGTGGGGAAACATCACATAATACCTTATCCTTGAAGGGTTGAATGCTGTATGAAAATCAACACTATTGGATGACATGGAGATCTGGTCCTTCGCAAAGCCACCCAATGTTGTATGGTTGTGGGTGTGTTGTCGATAATCCCAATTGTTTGATGACCTCTTCTGAGATGAGGTTCTTATGGCTTCCGCTATTAACAATAAAATGCAGCAGGGTCCCCTTCACCCACATTTGTGAATGAAAAAGGCACTCCCCCTCGTTAGGATTTGTTGGTTCTTCTGGTTGAATTGTTGTGGTCAAGACAATAGTAGCGGGGTCTGCGTCAATGACCTATCTTTTACCAGTATTTTCAGAGTCAAATTATGAATCAGGGTTCGACTCCTTGTCTTTGATCTCGGCCACCAATGAATGTTTTGAGTGACATTCATAGGTGTTGTGACAAGGGATTTTGTGGGAATCGTACCATTTTTCGGTGTCCTTCTTTGTCTTACCATGACCCTTCTTTTCCTGTGGCTTGGAATGGTTTTCGGGAGACTGTTTGTTAGGGTCATCTTTATCATACTTTGGTTGTTGCATATTTGTAGACCCAAACTCCCGTTTGTTTTGGTGCTTAAATTTCTGCTCTATTTTAACAGCATATCGATAAGCAGCACCGAGTTATGAGGTGTCCATAAAATCCATTTCAGTTTGGATGTTTCTGTGTATAGCCCCATGGTATTTCAGAACCAAATGTCATTTGGAGTCTTTGATACCCATCTTGGTGTGGAAGGTGTGGAAGATATTGGTGAACTTCAGAACTACTTGGCCCCTTTCTTTCCGCAGTGTGGTCCATCTCATGTACTTGTCCTCATAGTTTCCAACAGGGTAATATTGTTCCTTTACTGCATCCACAAAAAAAATCCCAAGTGGGCTCGGCCCCATATATTCCAGACTCCTCTGTGGAAATTTTCTCCCAGTAAGTTTCCCACCAATGTTTGACATGGGGGAGAGCTTTAAAGAGTGCGAAGGTGATCTTTTCCCTGTCGAAAAAATTATGAACAGAGAAATAACCTTCTAACAGATTTAACCATTTGTCTAGGGCATACGCATCTATCTGACCTTAAAATACGGGAATATCAAAATTAACCTGTACCTTGAAAGGAGAGGTGCTTCCAAAGTGGTTGTTTGATGAAGATTTTCATGTTGCTATAAACAAGCATTGAAGGATGTGGGAAAAATTATCCATCATTTCGTCCCTATGTCGCGTGAGAGCCTGCTCAAGCAACAAATTGATAAAATCATCTGCTTCATCATTTTTCTTTTCTTCCTCCATGGAGGGTTTCTTGGGTGCGTGATAGCAATTGTATTCAAGAGAGACAAGCTTGAGACCCAACTTTCTATACTTAGACCTCGTCGGGGACATGCACTAAAAAAAATGATCAACAGCAGCCTGCTTTGATACCATTGATCTGGATTATTTTCGGCATGAAATGAGAGCGGAGATATAATAAAGGAATGCATAGAGATGCCGCGAATATCCAATAATATAACAGAAATGTATCAAAGATGCAACCATAAACACAGATATACAGTAATACACGATTTCTATTAATGAAAGAAATGTACAAAGACTGTAAAAATATAGAGTGAAAGACTCGCTAGAATGGTGGCAGCTTATCTCTGAGAAGACATGTGACAGCTACTCGCATTCGCAAGAAGATGATTACAATGAGGCTCTGACGGAATTTTTACAATAAACATGAATTTCAAAAACCCTAAACATCCAAAAACCTAACCCTAGGAGATGAAGCGTCAAAAGTCATGTGGGCCCCGTTTGGGTAAGTCAGCACATCAACTTCCCGGGGTCGTAACTTTTGTATACGAACTTCGTTTGACGCACATGATACATCATTAGAAATATCTATCCGAGGATTACAACTTTTGATAGCAAATATCATGGTGATGTTTTCTAACCGATAGATACCCAAAAACGTCGTTTAGGGCCTCAAAACGCCTCCGGAAGTTTAGGACCCGAAAAACTGCCAAAAATAATAAATTACCAAAATTGCTAGAAAACTATTTTGAGCCAGTTGGAAAGGTGGGTGGCCACTGATATCCACCTTGATCATTAAAAGTGGTATAAAGTGATCATATTGATTCACATCCCCCCCCTCTTAGTATTCCAACAATTTGTATTAGAGAAGGTCCTTCATGAAGCAGTCTAGCCACTGGAAGGATATCATGGAATATAGTGAAAATGGAGTACCAATGTTTGATGATGATGCAGGAGCATCGCTCCAAATCTAGCCATGCACTAGCCAGCTCAGCATACATGTGCATTTAGTGGGAGGAGAGAGGCACAACCCTCTCACATTCAAATTTTGAATTTGATGTAATTGCATTAAAGTATGTAAGGTCGTGGAGCCATGAAGTTATGCCTATGTGCAAACTTTATATTAAAGATAGCCTTAAATGGTTGTAAGGATGGATATAGCTTCGATCTGGACTAGACAGCCATTAATTGTAAAATCAATGTAATTGAATAGAGTAGGTGAGATGGAGGGAAGAGCTCGAAGAGCCCCCTCATGTAAAAGATCTTTTGATCTTATTTTGAAGAAGTAGTTTAGAGAGTTGAGAGAGAGGAGAGCTCTGCGAGAGTAGAGCATATAGGAAAGAGCCAAGACTCTGTCAAAGTCCAAGCTCAAGAACACATTGTAAAAGAGGTTTTTTTACATTAATACAAATAGCAGTTTTTCTTGCATGTCATTTTGTGTTGTGTGAATGTTTTCATGTGTTCTTTATATGTTGTGGATGTGTGTTAGAATGCATTTGCAAGGATAGATAGGTTCTTCTATCTATTGGGTTCTTTGATTTCAAGTTTGGGATTCTTTGAGGCTTCATGCCAAGAGGGTGTGACAGAACACTGCGGGTTCTGAAAGCCGGTGCATAGATGCACTCCTGAATTCTATGGAATTTGGGCAAGGACATGCCAGGAGGGCACACCATCCGAAGTCATTGGCTCAAGGAGAAACCTCAAGGTTGTTGAATACCTTAGAGGTGAGGCTGTGCAGAGGAGGACACAGTAGAAGATAGAATCACTACAGGATTCTTTGAGATCTTTTCCAGGAGGGCATTGAGTAGGTGCATATAGTGCATAGGAGAAGAAGATAGAATCACTGAGGATTCTATAAATCTCTTCTAGGAGGGCATTGATCAGGTGCCTGTGTGCACAAAGAGAACTCCTTTGAGTTCTGGAATAGAGAGTGTCCAAGGAGGAGGAACTTCAAAGGGTTGTTGAATACCCTACATACTCAGCAAGGAGTTTCTTGAGAAAGAGATAGCCAAGAGGGAATCAGATTCTCCATATGAGGGAGAGAAAAGGGTTAAGTCCCTTAGATATCTGAGTAACAGAGAAGCTCAGGAGGAAAGGTGCTTTTGTGTACAATAGCGACAGCTGCAAGAAGTGAAGAGGTCAAAGAATCCTTCAAGGATTCAAAGAGAACAAGCTCAGGAGGAAGAGTGCTTTCATGAACAAAGCCTTGCAAGCAGTCACAGAGGTCAAAATAAGACCCTTTGGAGGGTTTGAGTTAGAGGAAGATCAGGAGGGAAAGAGTTTTCAAGAACGCAGATAGAATCTATGAGTACAGTCTTCGTATCTAGGACAAAGGCCGAGGCCTTTGATAAGTTGAATTCTTCCAAGGAACAGGAAGAAACAGAAGCTCGCAAGGGGGAGCACATCTATCATTGGATCAGGTAGAGGGAGAGTTCTAGACTGTTGAGTCTACGTCCAGGTGCAGGTAGGAAAGTGCACAAGGAAGAGAGGGAGATATGGGCCATCAGATCTTGCGCAAGTAGTTGATAGCCATCGGATCTGGGAGGAGGAGAACGCGGTTTAACCATTTTATGCAGAGAAGAGGACTCATCAAAGTCTCAAAAGCATCATGACCATCCAACAGGAGGACAAGTGGCGAGCAGTCAAGGTTTCGAGAAAATTCCCGAAAGGATGTGAGTCGTCAATCCAGTTGGATCATAGTCATTGGTTCAAGAGGGGCATAGACTAAAATTTTGGAGTTTGGCATTTCGAAAACTCCGAGGACAAGGAGCGGGGCTCTTGGCATTGAAAACCCCGAAGTCGGGAAATGAGAAAAGCGTCTCTTGGCGTGGCATTCGGCATACCAAGATTCAGGATTTCAGAATTCCTGAGGAGAGGGAGTCCATGCTCTTGGGTTAGAAAACCCCGAAGTCATGAAATCATGACATGTCCTAGGAGCGGGACATTGAAGGCAGGGATTTTGGATTTCGGCATACCAGGGATCCCACAGACAGGAAGTTGGGATACTTCACATAGAAAGTCATGAATTTGCAAAACGTGACACATCCTTTGGAGGAGAAGGTCAGGCCAAGGATTTCAGCATTTCGAGGATCGGCACTTCGGCCATCCTGAGGACTAAGAGCTGGGGCTCTTGATATTGGAAACCCCGAAGTAGGCTATGATCATGGGGAGAGCGGTCACATGGACTGAGGTATGGCCCAGGGGGCTGATCACCATTGAGCACCATTTCAGTGTTTTGGTAATTTGGAGATTGGAGGATCGAGGAGGGAGAGGCTCTCGACATCAGGACTCAGGGAGTCCCGAAAACCCAAAATTCCCTTGTTCGGGAAAGGATCATGGTCGTGTTGAAGGCTGTGGGGAAGTTGAAGGACCTGTGGATCAAATGTTGAGGTTTCGATAGGGATCCAAAAGAGCTGCTTCGGCTCAGAAGTAAATTCGTGAATGATCCTTAGACTGGGAGGTCATGCAGAACCTACTAAGGTAAGGGGTGTCTACGTTAGTGGTATCAGAGCTTGACTTTGTTTGTATATTGCAGGCAGAGGAAGCGAGAGGAGAAAGAGTATTCTGATACACATCAGTTTGGTATCAGAGGCAGCTTGCAGAGACAGGTAGAAGGAGACAGAGTAATGGAACTCTATGGAGATTGTTGCAGGTGTGCGGCATTCAAATAGACAGTCAGGAGGACTGTAGGAGAGGCTGGAAGCTCTCATTTGCAGAATTATAGCAGTGATTTTTCCAGAAGAGCAGACAAGAGTAGGAAGATGGCTACTGAAGGCCATGCACATGATGGAAAGAAGATCCATCAGCAGCAGAGCAAGGATGCGATGGACAAAGAGCTCGCCGAGATCAGAGCGAGGATGGAAATTCTGGCATTGCAGATGTAGTGGGATGCAAAGTCAAGATGGGTGTATGAATGGCCCATGAAGACGAAGGCAAAATGGCCAGTCAAGGAATTATTGGCCAAAAGACAGCAGAGGCTATTGAGAATGTGGTTGAGGCATGTTGAAAGCCCCAGATATGATGAAGAGGAAATGGTTTAGGTATGTGAACCAGAGGCTAGGAGAAATCTTAGTGGTGATGATACGGAGGATGAACTGAGATCAGTTGAAGATCTTAGAGATTGCCATGTGTGCATGGACTACCAGGAGGGCCGAATAGAAATTTCCAATTGCCAGGAGGGCAATGAGATGAGGTCACTACGGGATCTCATAGACTACCAGGAGGACAGCGAGGAAATTTCACATTGCCAAGAGGGCGATGAGATGAGATCATTGCGGGATATCACAGATTGTCAAGAGGGCAGGACTAAAAATTTAGATTGCTAGATGGGCAATGAGATGGGATCCGAGGATCTCATAGATGTCCAAGTAGGTAGCAGAGAAATCCCATATTTCCAGGAGGGTAGGGGAACAAAAATGAGGCTATGTAAAAGTCTCATGAACTCAGAGGTGAGTTCACATCAGCAAGAGGAGCTAACAAAGGAAGAATATCAGAAGGGCATCTTGATCATTGGAGGAATTCAGATATTCCTACCATTGAGCCTAGCTGAGGCCAGAACATGTGTTGTAGAAGAAGCAATAGCAAAAAGACAGCTAGATGTGATTGTCATGGGAAAAGAGTTGGAGTAGATGTTAGAGACTGCCCAAGTAAAAGAGGAAAAAGAGAATTCAGAAGAATGGCTCGATAGCTTCAGCCAGGAAGATGAAAAGGGGACAATTATAGCACTGAAGATGACAGCAAGAGAAGAGCATGGAGATAGGTTGATCACTCCATGGGAGATGGAGCTGGAGATGCTGGAGGATTGGCTGAACAATCCAGAGCTAGCGAATGACTACCATGAGCAAGCAGTCATGCAGATTGCAAAAAAGGATCATTCTGAATAATTACTAAAAAAATTTAGCCAGGGAGCTGAACGGATGATGATCACTACAGTACTGAGGTATGCATTGGAAGATGAAGAAGAATACCAACCCAAGGAGTAGATGGAAGAAGCTGGAGACATGCCAGCAATAGAAATGGCAGCAACATAACTACCACATGAATAAGTTGAACAACAATTCAATGATAGGACTGCAAAGTTGAACTTTGCACCAGAGTGGACACTTAGTGCCACAGGGGAGGAAGAAGATGACATGGGAGATCATCATGAGAAGACAGAATTGCAGCCGAGGAGACTGCATGAACAGAGCCAGCCAAAGCAGTTGTTGGATGAAGAGATCGAGCAGATCAGGAGGCTGATGTTGAAGTTAGCATAAGAAGATTCCAGTGGAGAGAAGTTGAGCAGAAGAGAGACAGCAGCAACAGCGGAGCAACAGAAGCAGCAGCAGCAGCAACAGAGAGATGAAGTAGAGAGACAGCTCCAAAGAGTTATTAGGGATCCAGGTGGATTTCAACAGCCAGGGTGGAGAGATCATGAGCAGGAGCTCATGAATTTTTCATAGCAGAGGAGTATGATGCAGGAGCGTCGCTCCAAATCCAGCCATGTGCTAGCCATCTCAGCATACGCCCGCATTTAGTGAGAGGAGAGAGGCACAACCCTCTCACATTCAAATTTTGAATTTGATGTAATTGCATTAATGTATGTAAGGCCATGGAGCCATGAATCTATGCCTATGCATAGGATTTAGATTAAAGATAGCCTTAAATGGTTGTAAGGCTGGATCTAGCTCCAATCTGGACTAGACAGCCATTAATTGTAAACTCAATGTAATTGAATAGAGTAGGTGAGATGGAGGGAAGAGCTCGAAGATCCCCCTCATGTAAAAGATCTTTTGATCTTATTTTGAAGAAGTAGTTGAGAGATTCAAGAGAGAGGAGAGTTCTCTGAGAGTAGAGAAGATAGGAAGGAGATGAGACTCTATCAAAGTTCGAGCTCAAGAAAACATTGTAAAAGAGGTTTTTTTACATTAATACAAACTCTAG
Source organism: Picea engelmannii (assembly GCA_009831015.1). NCBI lineage: Eukaryota > Viridiplantae > Streptophyta > Pinopsida > Pinales > Pinaceae > Picea > Picea engelmannii. The sequence continues at coordinate 1,383,632 of ML780055.1, forward strand.
TTTTTCCTGCATGTCATTCTGTGTTGTGTGAATGTTTTCATGTGTTCTTTATATGTTGTGGATGTGTGTTAGAATGCATTTGCAGGGATAGATAGGTTCTTCTATCTATTGGGTTCTTTGATTTCAGGTTTGGGCTTCTTTGAGGCTTCATGCCAAGAGGGTGTGACAGAACGTTGTGGGTTCTGAAAGCCAATGCATAGATGCACTCCTGAATTCTGTGGAATTTGGGCAAGGACATGCCAGGAGGATGTGCCAACCAAAGTCATTGGCTCAAGGAGAAACCTCAAGGTTTTTGAATACCTTGGAGGTGAGGCTGTGTAGAGGAGGACACAACAGAAGACAGAATCACAGTGGGATTCTGTGAGAGCTTTGCCAGGAGGGCATTGAGCAGGTGCATATAGTGCACAGGAGAAGAAGATAGAATCATTGAGGATTCTATAGAGCTCTTCTAGGAGGGCATTGAGCAGGTGCCTGTGTGCACAAAGAGAACTCCTTTGAGTTCTGGAATAGAGAGCGTCCAAGGAGGAGGACCTTCACAGGGTTGTTGAATACCCTGTAGACTCACCAAGGAGTTTCTTGAGAAAGAGACAGCCAAGAGGGCATCAGATTCTCCATCTAAGGGAGAGAAAAGGGTTAAGTCCCTTAGAGATCTGAGTAACAAAGAAGCTCAAGAGGAAAAGTTATTTTGTGTACAAGAGCGACAGCTGCAAGGAGTGTAGAGGTCGAAGAATCCTTCAAGGATTCAAAGAGAACAAGCTCAGGAGGAAGAGTGCTTTCATGCACAGAGCCCTGCAAATAGTCATAGAGACTGAAAGGAGACCCTTTGGAGGGTTTGAGTTCAAGGAAGCTCAGGAGGGAAAGCATTTTCAAGAACGTAGACAGAAGTTGTGAGTACAGGCTTTGTAGCAGGGAAAAATGTCGAGGCCTTTGATAAGTTGAATTCTTCCAAGGATCGGGAAGAAACAGAAGCTCACAAGGGGGAGCACGGCTACCATTGGATCAGGTAGAGGGCGAGATCTAGACTGTTGATTCTACATCCAGGTGCAGGCAGGAAAGCGCCCAAGGAAGAGAGAAAGATATGGGTCGTCAGATCTTGTGCAAGTAGCCAATAGCCATTGGATATGGGAGGAGGAGCGTGAGTTTTAACCCTCGTATGTAGAGAAGAGGACTCATCAAAGTCCCGAAAGCATCATGACCGTCCAACAAGAGGACATGTGGAAAGCGGTCAAGGTTTCGAGAAAATTCCCAAAAGGATGCGAGCCATTGATCCAGTTGGATTGTAGTCGTTGGTTCAAGAGGGACATAGACCAAAATTTTGGAGTTTGGCATTTTGGAAACTCCGAGGACAAGGAGCGGGGCTCTTGGCATTGAAAACCCCGAAGTCGTGAAATGCAAAAAGCGTCTCTTGGTGTGGCATTTCGTCATACCGGGATTTTGGATTTCAGAATTCTCGAGGACAAGGAGTTCATTCTCTTGGGTTAGAAAACCTCGAAGTCGTGAAAGCATGACGTGTCCTAGGAGCGGGACATTGAAGGCAAGGATTTTGGATTTAGGCATACCGGGGATCCCACAAACAGGAAGTCGGGATACTTCACATAGAAAGTCCCGAAGTCACGAAACATGACACATCCTTTGGAGGAGAATGTCGGGCCAAGGATTTCGGCACTTTGGCCATCCTGAGGACTAAGATCCGGGGATCTTGATATTGGAAACCCCAAAGTAGGTTGCGATCATGGGGAGAGCGGTCACATGGACTGAGGTATGGCCCAGAGGGTTGATCAACATTGAGTGCCATTTCGGTGTTTCGGTAATTTAGAGATCGGAGGATCGAGGAGGCAGAGGCTCTCAACATCAGGACTCAGGGAGTCCCAAAAACCCAAAAATCCCTTGTTCGGGAAAGGATCACAATCGTGTTGAAGGTCATGGGGAAGTTGAAGGACCTATGGATCGAATGTTAAGGTTCTGATAAGGATCCAAAGGAGCCACTTCAGCTCATAAGTGAATTTGTGAATGATCCTTAGACCGGGAGGTCGTGCAGAACCTGCTGAGGTAGGGGGTGTCTATGTCAGATGGTCAGAGTGGTCTAGTGTATTAGATATGGAGCAGAAAAATGAAAACATTTTTGCAAGCACAGGGATATGATATTTGGTATTAAATTCTTACAAGATACAATGCTACAAAGAAACCTAAGACTGCAACCAAGAAGGAAGTGAAGAAGAACAACAAAATAGCAATGGATTTCATCATGGACGGATTACCTTATTCGGTAAAGGACAAAGTGGGAAAATGTTCATCAGCTAAAGAACTTTGTGATAAGATACATAATTTCTATTCTTCTCCCTTCGCGGAGTCAAAGATTGTTAAAGAAGATGAGGGTATAGAACAAGAGGTAAGATGTTCATCATGTCAAACAGATTTAGAAGAAGAAGAGTGCATAGTCAACAAAAGTGAGTTCTTTTTATTTAATTGTTAAGAGCATGGACATCTTGAAATTGAATTCCCTTATTTGAATATTGAAAGTAATGAGACAAAAAATTCCAATGAAATAGAAGGCAATCCTGATAAGGCAATCCTGATCAGGGGATCAAATTTTGCTCAAAAATTCAAAGTGTTCGAAATCACTTCAAATCCGATGAGATCATAGGACTCATCATTGTGAACCCAACGTAACTCATTTGGGTTCAAACGGACGTCAGGAGCGATAGATATCACGTTATGTTAAAATTTACAGACAAGGAAAAAAGGGTTGTTGATTGTACAGTCCGTACAATCCGTATGGACGCTATCGTGGTAGGCCATATGGCACATGGAAGGTCATACAACACATGGCAGGATGGCATTTGGATAGTTGGCAGGTGACTTGGCATGTTTGGCAGCAAATGGAGCGACGACACGTGGCCCAATTAATGGCCGCCATGTGTCATCTTTTTATTTGGTTAAAACTTATGTCTTTGGCCAGAGTCGACCCCGCGACCTATGGATAGGGGCAATGACTTGGCAAAGAGCTGCCAACCAGTGCACCACCATGTGTTACTTAATATATATATGATCTGGATTATATTAAAGTTTGAATGTACTATTGGTTTGGGTCGTGACCGAGCCGGGGCTTAGCCCCAGCCCTTGGTCGCATGCTATATCATATATGACCCACAGCTATGTTGTATGGCATGCACATGTGGCTTAACATTTGTACCAATGGTTATTACAATGGCCGCCATTTGGCCTTTGACCATTGGCTTTTGAAACAGGAGCCCATATTTATGCTAGCGCAAGGTTGCATGGGTTGATATGACCTGGCCCTTAACGGTTAGGGGCTAGGTGCGCCCGTAACTATCCTACAGTTCGCACCGTTTGTGCAATTGCATCCGGTGCTAGGTTTTTACACTTAAATAAGCGTGTGGGCTAGGTTGAGCCAGAGAAGGTGCATTTTTTAGATGTAGAGACAGCAAGCTTGAAGGGGGTACTTCCAGGAAGCCTATCTTCTTCACTTTTTGGCCAAACGAGGTGTCGAAAAATCCCAGCTAGGGGTTTTTGGATGTTCTGAAGCCATTGGAACAGTCTATTTGGCAGTTTGATTATTGTAAAGAACATTTTTTATCACTTTGAGAAAATAATACTAATGATCCATTAGAAGCTGGACCAAGAGATGTAGCCCAAGAGAGGGGTGAACTCCTTTATCATTTGTTGTGTTATGTGTTTTATGTTCATTGATTATGTTGTTGTTTATATGCATCTTGAATGAGTAAATCCTATTAATGATGTGTTGCAAGGTTGATCCATTTGCTTTTAACACATAAAATTTAACTTGCAAATATTTTCAAGGATACAAGTCTTCTTCATTTTTAGATCAAGTTGGTATCAGAGCAAAGGTTTTTGAAGACTTGATTATTTGCAAGTGTTTTGTTTTCTGATGCTCACAAGGTTGAAACTCAGAAGAGGAGAAGGTCAACTTGTAGAGCCAAGTTCTCATCCTTCAAGGAGGAAGCATATATCATCACTGCAATTTTCAAGGAAGCATTCACCAAGTATGGCTCATGAAGAGAGTCATGAACATGTTCCTACAGAAGATGAAGATCTCAGAAAGGTTTTCATGGAAATGAGAGAGATGATAAAGATCTTGATTGAAAGGAATACAGGGTTGCAAGGTGAAGGCTCCAACCCTTCAAAGCATAAGGGAGACAATGGTGATAAAACTCCAAACGGAAATGGAGGGAATGGTGCTTCTCCACCACCCTCTCCTCCGTAATCTTCTTCTTCTTCTTCTTCTTCTTCTTCCAGTTCAAGACCTCTTTCGAATTCTTCAAAGGGACATGGTAAAACTCCTTCGCAAATTCCTTCATTAAAGCTTGATATTAAATTCGAATTGCCAATATACAATGGAGAAGTTAATGTTGAGAAATTAGATAATTGGATACGTCAGATTGAGGTATATTGTAGGATACAA
>ML780055.1:1391453-1405900 GCA_009831015.1 Picea engelmannii
TTTGTATACTCCACTTCTGGTTCCTTCTCGACCTTGGGAAAGTATTTCCATGGATTTTGTAGGTGGTTTACCTATGTCTAGACGAAATCATGATTATCTTTATGTTGTGGTTGATCGATTTAGCAAAATGTGTATTTTGATGCATTGTACGAAGCAGATTACAGCTGAAAAAATGGCACAAATGTTCTTTCAAAATGTTTGGGTGCATTTTGGATTGCCTAAATCCTTTATTTCTGATCGGGATTCTTAATTTGTTGGAAGTTTTTGGTCGAGTTTATGGGCACTCGTGGACACCAAACTTAAAAAGAGCACATCTTTTCATCCGCAAATAGATGGTCAGACAGAGGTGGTAAATCGAACAGTGGTGCATCTTCTTCATGCATATTGCAGTAAGCATCCTAAACTTTGGGATGAGCATTTACACTACATTCAACATGCTTACAATCGTGCTAAGCACTCTTCGACTCAAACGTCACCATTTGAAGCATGTTTTGGCTATTTGCCCAAATCTCCTTTAGATTTTATCTTTGGGAAGGATATTGCTATCGATGGTTAATATGACATTGATAGGGTAGAAAATTTCATTGAACAAATTCAGTCGATACATCAAGTGGTGCAAGAGCAGTTGGAAAAGAGTCAAGCCAAGTACAAGACGAGACATGACAAGCATCGTGTTGATCACAGTTTCCAAGTTGGAGATGAAGTTTGGCTTTACATCAGTAAGGAGAGGCTTAAAGGAGAAGGTAAAATATTGACACTGATTCGATATGGTCCTTTCAATATTATCGACAAGATTGGTAACAATGCCTTTCGTTTAGATTTGCCTCCTTATATGAAAATGTATTCAATTGTTAATGTTGAGAATTTGAAATTGTATGAGCCTCCATTGATTGATGATCATGGAGAGCATGTTTAGATTCCTTCTATAGATGATTTTTCCCCAACATATCTTACATAACTGCATGAAGACACCATCCTTGACAGGAGAATGCGAACTTCAAAACGAGGAAATGTGGAGTATCTTCGAGTTGGCCTCAAAGGTACAAATCCAAGCAAAGCCAAGTGGATTGAGGTTGTAAGGGTGAGGGAACTATACCCTCATCTTCAAATAGACTGAATATAGTCTTTTGGAGGTCCAAAATCTTTCCAATGGGGAGGTGTGATCAGGGGATCAAATTTTGCTCAAAAATTCAAAGTGTTCAAAATCGCTTCAAATCGGATGAGAGTGTAGGCCTCATCATTGCAAACCCAACGCAACTTATTTGGGTTCAAACGAACATCGGGAGCAAGAGATATCGCATTCTGTTCAAATTTACAAACGGGCAAAAAAGGGTTGTTGACTGTACAGTCCGTACAGATGCTGACGTGGCAGGCTGTACGGCATGTGGCAGGTCATACGACACATGGTAGGATGGCATTCGGAGAGTTGGTAGGTGACTTGGCATGTTTGGTAGCGAATGGAGCGACAACACGTGGCCCAATTAATGGCCACCACATGTCATCTTTTTATTTGGTTAAAACTTATGTCTTTGGCCAGAGTGGACCTCGTGACCTCTAGGCAGGGGAAACGACTTGGCAAAGAGCCGCCAACTAGCATGCCACCATGTGTTACTTAATATATATATGACCTGGATTATATTAAATTTTGAATGTACTATTGGTTTGGGCCACGACCGGGCTGGGGCTTAGCCCCAGCCCTTGGTCGCGTGCTATATCATATATGACCCACAGCTATGTTGTATGGTGCATGCATGGTTTAACATTTATACCAACGGTTATTACAACAGCCACCATTTGGCCTTTGACCATTGGATTTTGAAACGGGAGCCCATATTTATGCTAGCGCGTGGTCGCATGGGTTGATATGACCTGGCCCTTAATGGTTAGGGACTAGGTGCACCCGTAACTATCCTACAGTTCGCACTGTTTGTGCAGTTGCATCCAGTGCTAGGTTTTTACACTTAAATAAGTGTGTGGGCTAGGTTGAGCCAGAGAAGGTGCGTTTTGTAGATGCAAAGACAACAAGTTTGAAGGGGGGACTTCCAGGAAGCCTATCTTCTTCACTTTTTGGCCAAACGAGGTGCCAAAAAATCCCAGCTAGGGGTTTTTGGATGTTCCAAAGCCATTGGAACATTCTATTTGGTAGTTTGATTACTGTAAAGCACATTTTTTAGCACTTTGAGCAAATAATACTAATGATCCATTGGAAGCTGGACCAGGAGATGTAGCCCAATAGAGGGGTGAACTCTTTTATCATTTGTTGTGTTATGTGTTTTATGTTCATTGATTATGTTTTTGTTTATATGCATATTGAATGAGTAAATATTATTAATGATGTGTTGCAAAGTTGATCCATTTGCTTTTAACACATAAAATTTAACTTGCAAATATTTTCAAGGATACAAGTCTTCTTCATTTTTAGATCAAATCCTGAGATTGAAAAGAAAAATAATCATGAAGCAGATTTCAGTCAACGAGAAAGAGAATTTGAAGATGAAATAATAACATTGAAGATTCAACTTGAAGAAGCAAAGAGAAAAAAAAAAGTCATGAGGAATCAACTATTGAAGAAAGAAGAATCTCAGATTGTCAACTCCAAAGAATTCAAGAAGACTATCATGATGTTAAAGGGTCAGCTAGATGAATCCAAAAGGATTGAAGAAACTCTCAAGGATCAGAAGCAGTGTTTGGAAATCAAAATAGCAGCACAGAAGGAAGAAGAAGAAAAGAGAAAGAATATATTGACAGTTCATCTTAAGGAAAGAACTGATGACTTAAATCATCTTGAAGCATAATTTGGTCAAGAATAAAGAATACTTGAAAAAGAAATCATCTCCTTGAAGATCCAACTTGAAAAAGCAAAGTGAACAGAAGTATTCATGAAGATTCAAATGATGAAGAAAGAAGAAGATTTTGAGAAGCTTGAAGAAGAAGTTGTCACATTGAGAGTTAAAATCGTCAAGCTCAACAAGAAAATTGAAGAGACAGAAACATCCACCTCATCAGTATATAATGTTGACGAGAATCCCTCCAGATTACTAGAAGAGAAGAATGAAGAAAAGAGTAATAGTTATGCAGAAGTACTCAAAGGAAGGAATCACGATCAGCAAGAATCAAAGAAGAATGAGTATAATATAGATACATCTTCAACAAGACCTACCACATTTAGGCAACAAAGAAGCTTCAACCATGATGAAGAGATCCACATAATAGAAGATCATGATCATCCAAGGTAGGAATTCAGAAGGACTACACAACAAAGAAGATCATTCACTCCTAGGTACATAAATTTATTTTATGGTAATTGTTTTTATTGTAATAACTTTGGACATAAGGTTGTAGATTGCATGGCTTATGGAAGAAATGTTCAAACAATAAAAGCTTATGTGGCCCCACATGACATTGAATGTTTCAAGTGCCATCACTATGGACACATAGCTCGTGATTGTAGAAGCACGATGGATACTTATTTGAGAAAGAAAATTGATATCATATATAACAAGGTTTGGAAAAGAAAACAAGAATGGGAAAAGGAAGATTAGATGCATGAAGGACACCTAGAAATCATACTCTTAGGATTGGAAATAGTACAAGATGAAGACAAATCTACATGGAAAAATAAATACGTCAGATATAGGAAGGTTTGGAGAAGAATGAAAAACAAGAAGAACATGTGAACAAAGACCAGGTCCCAAAGATCAAAGGATTTGTAGTAGTAAGAGGAAGAAAAGAAGATAAGGTGAATAAAGATTAGGTTCAAGATATTGTACTTTTAGGAATTGTAGTGAAAGATCAATCCACAGGCAAAAAGGAAGAAGTCAAAGTTCAAAAGGACGATGAGTCTATAGACAAAGAGGAATATTAATCCACATCAGAGAAAGATTTTTTTCTGAGCCATCCAACTTGGAGACTCCTAGTAAATATGTATGTTGAACAAGGGGAGTCCATGCAGAAGACACTACAGATCAGAGAACCATCTTTGGAAGTAGTATGAAGTGTTTGCAGAGACAGATTCAGAGTAGTTAGATAGAAAAAGTACAAAGTAACAAATTGATTAGTTGAGAAGTAGTGTTCCCACATAGGTATCATTTGGCAAGAAGAAGTTTATGATTATATTGCATGTATGTATTCAGGAAGGGATTTCTTCAGTACAGGTTTTCCAGACATGCATAGTTTTATGAGAAGATAGATCATATCAGTGGAAATATTTTGATTTAGTCTAATAAACAGGAAAATGTGATGATCAGTTGTAGCATATTCAGGTGAAGCCTTCGTAATAGTTTAGTGATAGATGGGTCGACATTGTGGATAGTTGAGTAGTAGGCTTATGGAAAAATTTTGACATATGGACAAAGATGGATTCATGAGATAGTTAGCATGCATAGGAAACACGGGTCAAATGCATAGTAGCATATTTACAATTTGAATCGGTGGAATTATTTAGTCACAAAAATGAAAAGTAGTGAAAGGAACAACATAACAAGGAAATAGAAACCATAAGCAGAAGATATATCATCATAAGGAAATCATTGAACAGTGTGCTCAAGCGAACATGACAAGTGATTGAATAAATGAAGTAATGAATGATTTATATATATGTCAGTGAATTTCAAGAGGAAGCACCAATGGACAATGAATAGCACTGGAAGAGAGGAAAGAAAACATATACAAGTATCCCTACATTGATCTACATCTTACAGAAAATTCAAGGGAAGAAAAATCATCAGAGAGAGAGAGATCCAGAAAGGAAGATTAGTAGCATACATATAAGGAGACATACCCACAAGGGGAGCTATTTTTTTCCCATGATTGGTTAGAGAAGGTATAGTACCAGGAGGAGACATATCGACAGGGGGAGTTAACCTTTGGTCAAATATGAAGAGAAAGAATAGAGGCATGAAGATAGGGGGAGTAGCCCCGAGGAGAGGTACCCTTTTCCATTGATGTCAAAAGGGGGAGAGTAAGAAACATTGATGAGGACCAATGGTCATAGGGGGAGAATGAGTGTTGGAGAATTAGTGTTTTCATCAGTGTTTCCATCAATGCCAAAGGGGTGGATTGTTAGACAATTGGTTGTCATTGATGTCAACCATTAGAGATTGATGTAAACCATTAGATATTGATGTCAAACCTTAGAGATTTATCTCAACCTTCATAGAGGTTTAGAGATGTGGATACGATTGTTGGATAGTTGATTGAAATTTGTATGATCAAGATTGATGGTGAGTTAGTTGGGTGTATTTTATTTAGTCTACATGTATCCCTGACGGTGTGGTTTTGGTACCCAACATTGAATGAGGAATATGGACATGAAGGATAGTGTAAATGCAAGAAATACCCTCATATATGGATAATAATCATCGTGTTGTTTCCACTGATATGTGGAATGCCATGTGGTTCCTTACAGTTAGGGAGATATGGCCTTGTAAAGTTGGAAGCCCCGAAGAGTGGTCAAGAAGCCTCTGGTTGGTTACAAGTCTTGTCAAAGGGAAAAGTGGTTGTAACAAGAAACCCCTAAAATAAGGAAAGAGGTTGCCTAGAATTAGTATAAATACACCTCAAAGAGTCTCTCAGTTATACACACTCACATTGAATATTTATATTATGAATGTTATGGTCTATCTTTTGGAAAATCTATTAGTGAATCTGAGGTTGAATCTGACGTATCAAGTCTGAGGCAGTGAAAGTTTCGGAGTTGCAGAAAAATGGAAACCCTAGTTTTTAGAGGTTATATGTGGGTTGCATAAAGACAGGTCATGTACATATGTGATCCGAAAGAGGATAGGTCACATACATCTACAGGCTACAGGAGGACAGGTCACGGATCTGAGGCAAAGCTTTGAAGAAGAACAGTTGGTTGAGTTGTAGCAAGGTTTGATGGTACCACATAGTTGTTACAGGGTTTGAGATGGTATGGTTCAGGTTTTCATGAGTAAAGGTATGTCTTTATGTATTTTTTTTAGGCTTGTATATTGGATGGTATGTTGCATGCTTAAGGCATGTCTTGGAGACCCTTGATGGTACATGATTGCATATGGTTGAGGTGACATTGTTACATGCTTGAGACATACTCTTGGTACTTGGTATATGGTTGTTATGGCTCATTGTTAGAGGCACATATTTTTGATATTGGCATATACTTGAGGCTTATCTTATGGTACATGGCATGATTGAGAGTGATATGGTATATGGTTGAGACACATTTCATGGTATATGATATATAGTACATGGTATGGTAGAAGTGTTGATGTACATGGTTGATACATGGTATGTACATGATTAGTACTTGGTATACATGGTTGTTGGTTGAGGCATACGGTACAGGTTCAGGTGCATGGTTGATGCATGGTTTGGTATAGGTGTTGGTGCATAGTTGTTGCACTTGTTGTGGTACAGATTTTGGTACATGATTGACGTTTGGTATGGTACAAGTTGATGGTTTGGTACATTCATTGGTACATGGTTGAGACACATACCTTGTGATGGTATGTTGGTGAGCTTGGTACATGCTTGATAGAGGCATGTGTTGGTGATGTTGGAAATAAAGTTGAGAGGTGTCCCCGGCATATGATCCATGTGAGAAGATCTTGTTGAGTATCAGTGACAGTGACAGGTTGGACAGGTTGATGTGACAGGCTAGATATAGTGACAGGTTGGATACAGTGACAGGTTGATAGGTTACAAGTTGATGTGACAGTGATAGTGGAAGTGACAATGACAGTGGCAGTGAGAGTGGCAGTGATTGTGGTAGTGATGGTTGGTCTACACTTATTATTTCAAGGTGGCATGACAAGGCAAGGAAAGGGGGTTGTATCCTCCTTCCGGTTGGTACCGAAGAATCAGGGAGTTGTAGCTTCCTTTAGGTTGGAGCCTGAGAACTCAAGGGGTTGTATCCTCCTTCTGGTTGGATCCAGAGAATTTAGGGAGTTGTAGCTTCCCTCAAGTTGTAGACTATAAATAGGGGGTTTTAGCCTCCTTCCAGTTGCAGCTAGAGAATTGGGAAGTTGGTGCTTCCTATGAATGAATTCTTGATATATATAAGAAAGAATTTTGTGGTTTTCTCCCATTTGGGTTTCCACGTAAATATTGGTGTATTGTGTTCTTGATTTGATGTTGATGTGATGATGCTTATGATTACATGCTTATGATACATACATACATATATATATATATATATATTGAATGCAATCATAGATGATAAATTGATGATAAATTATTGAACATTGTTGATAAAGTGAAAGAATATATATTGTGGTTAAAAGTGGTATAAAGTGCTCACCTCTCAGTATTCCAACAACCTTTTATTTTGGGTGTGGATAGGTATTTTTTCCTCACCATATGCATCTATTGGTTGGCATGTCAACAATCTTTCCTTGTGAAAAGTCTTCCAAGTCATGAGTCCCACATGTAAAACAAATAATGTGTTCCTCTATGCCAAGTGTCATCCCATTTGAGTCCTAAGTTGTTTCTCTTCATTTCCCATCTACATAAATAAGAATATATATACATACATACATACATACATACATACATACATACATATATATAAGACAAAAATTTTAAACAAAATAGGTAGATTAGGTTTTTGTTTGCTTCACTTTGATTTTTTGTATCTCGCTTTTCTTTTTTGTTTTCTTGCTTTTTATTTTTTATTTTCAATTTTACGCTTTCTCTTATTTTTCATTTTTCACATTTGATTTGATGGCCGGACTTGATGGAGAAATGGTCAGTGATTAGAAAGGTATCTGTATATTATGGTTAACTGATTGACCAATTTTGTTTGGTGGAAAGCAAGCTTACAGGAGAACTAGATTGCCTCATTTATGTGTTTGAATTCCTCACTTTGTTATCATACGCTTACTAAATGATACATTATTGCTTGAAACAATCAATCAATCCATCCCAAGCCTCTTTTATTTCCCTTTCTCCATCCCCATCATTTTGAGACAGCTCGTGCATACATGTCGTGGATGCTCAGTGTTACATTTAGTTTTTTCCCTTAACACACATTCCATGACAAATCATTCAAGTTGATATTCATTTTGTCAAAGGTTTTAAGTGTTTTCTTGTTTGTTGTATTTTATACATAGTACCAACCCCCCTCGTCTTATCACTTCTCAGGCATTATTCCATTAAGTCCCAAACCATGCATCATCTAAATTTCCACATGTCTCCCTCTGTTGTATAATAGACAATGATATATATCATCAATCATTTGATCTGTAATCCCCATAAATTTCAGTTCATTGTCATATGGAACCAGAGTTACTTAAGAGTGCACACCACTATAAGAGATGTGATTTTGTTGGTTGGTAGATGTTGATGACCATTTTGGTCAACAGTTTCTAGTCAGCAAAGCATTGTCAGGCTCCCCCTCATTTCAAATCTCTTGCAAAAAAATTTATTGCACTCTCGCTAAATTTGGCACAATACATGACAAAATTATCATGCCTCTCAACCTATCACTTAATATGGTCCCATTTATCTCTCCTTGCATTCCTAACACTTCCATATTTTTCATTCATGGGCTGGCATTAAAATTACAAATAATATGGCATGATCATAAGAGATATGGATTTCATAAATGTAATGTTCCCTTCCAATTGATCATGATAGAGAATGACTTAGTAGCCTATATGAATCTCGTAGGCTATAGTTAGGGGAAAAAAGGAGTCAAGGGGATTTATTCAGTGTCAATGGGTTAAAAGATGACAAAGTCTTAAAGTGACATTAAATAAAAATAAATAAATAATTACTTAAACATTAAAAAGTATTTTTAATGTTTAAAGTAAATATTGGAGGGAAAAGAAGATAAGGGTTTGATTTGGTCAAATGGGGGAAATATCTAGAAGGAGCGGAGGAAGAATTAAAGGAGGGGTATCCCCTCACTTTGGAATTATGATTTTATATCTTGTTGATGTTCTCTTTGAGCCAATTTTTCGTTAGGGTTTGGAAAAACCCTTACATTTTGGTCTAGTTTTGGTGGTGCAATATCCACCCTGGTCCCTAGGTAGGCAAAGAGGAGGATCCATATAGGGTTCTCACTTGAGTTCATTTTGGATTTTGGCTTCATCATGGAGGGTGATTTGGAGGTTTATCATCTCACACATGTGATTTGCAACATTGTTTGGAGAAGGTTGATCGTAGATTTTGTAGGTGTCAGGAGGGTTTCACAGAAACCGTGAAAGGAGTCACCCTCGCAGGTTGAGAACAAGGTGTCCTGTGAGGCCCCCATGTGTTGTCTAGCCTCATCCTATGAGGCCCACACATGTTTTCCAACCTCAACCTATCATTCCCTCTGCAACTTAAGATTGCAAGCCGAAGTTGGGTATGGGCAGTCATATTTTTGCAATGAGGTATTCAAGTGAAAATTGAGATAGCATCGGCGAAGCCTGATCATCAGAGTATTATATAGCTTGAGAAAGTTTTGGAATCATCACCAAGTTTCTTTATTTGTTCTTTGCTAGTAGATATTGTATCTTCTTGCAACCAGTAGATCTGTCGTATTCAAGAGGGTTTAGCAGTTGTTGTTACAACCATTAGTGATCTTTGTATTGTTGTGATTTAGGTTCTCATACCATAATGAATATGCCAAGGTTATATTATCAATTATATGTGCAATGGATGCATGTGATATGTTTAACAATATTCCTATCTATGATACATATGCAAATTGTTTGTAATAATTTCTAGTAGCCCTAGTGTAATGTGTTTGAAAAAATTTACACTAAGAAAGAAATACATGGATCACAAACATATTATTTATGTCCATTCTAGTTGGGTACATTACAGTGGTATCAGAGTTGGTGATTCTGCCATCCTATAAATATGTTGATGCCTAGGAGGAAAGGGAATGGATGACAACCCATTCAAAAGTTACCAGAAAGAGAAATAGAATCCATCCAAACAGAGTCAGAAGGAGACGAAGTAGGAGGAAGCATGGGAGACTAGCATAATGGAGTTATGCTCCAAATATTAAAATATCTAGTCAAAGGAAAAAATGAGGCATCCTAAAGACAAGTAGAGGTTGCAAGGTTCCAATAGTAGACCCTTGAGGTGCTCACATGACTGGTGGGCCAATGGGGAAATACGAATGGTGAAAATAAAGGAGGAACCATAAGATCCCATTGGGGTGATAGGATACATAGAGAGAGTAGAAATAACCATACCCCATCTCATAGCGAGAGACTAAGGATTCCTAGAACCCTATTACCAACATTCTTGGCAGGACAACCTATAGGAGCATAGGAGTAACCAGATTAGGAGCTTGGTATCAACTCCTCCTACAAGAAGTATGAGATGATAAATGAAGATGCTAAGATAAATTGTCCTATCTAGACTTCCACACCCTCAAGAAGAGTAACAGACCTAGAGAGTGGAACAGAGTAGCCTAGAGTCTGTTAATATTATGGTAGTTGTGGGAGGTATTTACCTCTACATGTGAACCTGACGAGAATAGAAGACTCCGGGAAGAAAGAGAAACCCTAATGAATTGGTTAATAACCCTAGAAGCCTTGTCAGCTCAAGAAGATAATTTATATTAGGTTGTTAGCCTCCAAGAGAAGAAGTCGGACAGAAATAATAATAATATACTGAACAGACACATACCCAGAAGGAGAAGTCAGCCCCAGAAAACTGGCAGGATTACTATAAATACAGGGTGCCAGTTCTCATTTGTCACATCTCAGGACTGCAGTTTTCCCAGTTGGTGTGCACTGCAGTTGCAGTTGGTGCACAGGTTTGGAGGAGGGTTGCAGGTGCAGCTGCAGCAGCAGCTAGTTTCAGTATTGGCTTGAATATCTCTTGGCTAGGGTTTGGGACTATCTGATCAGTCTTTTTTGTTGCGCTATCCTTGGGGAGAGATGCATTGTCCTTTGTTTGGCTATCTAGCCTAGGGTTTTCTTCTGGAGGAATTCTCAGTCAAGGTTAAGGTGCTCGGAGGGAGGCTTCGGTTTGTGGTTGGGTGATGAGGGTATCATCAATGGTAAAACAAGCACACCATCTTCTATATTCTAATAGGTTATGGGCCCACACCCCTTCAGTCAGCCTAAAACACTGGAAGGAAACATAGCCACTAGATATTGAGCTCGTTGAAAAACTGTCACTAAGCTTACTAGCAGGAGCAACTTCCAAAAGCATTGCAGCTAGGGTTACCAGAAGAAGTAGTTGTAGAAACCCTAAACCTCTTGTTGAGGCACCTTAAGTGACGATATTGACCTAATATCCGGATAGATCGGTGTGCCCTACCCTAGCGCATCTCCTGGTACTCTCAGAAGGCCAAGACGTGAAGTTTGAATTTCTGGTCAAATCTAGGGTTTGACCAAGTCAAGCAAGCCATGACGAATTCTATGAAGTTTGAGAACAAGCTAGATGGAGCCTCTAACTTCAGAGCATGGAAGACAAGGATTGACCTCATCCTTGATAAGAATAAAGTGTTGGATATTGTGAAAGTAAAGATCGTGAAGCCAGAGTTTAAAGAAGGAGAAGAGAAGGAACCGCAGAGCGTTGCATCTATGGAGAAGTTCAAAGATGTTGACATCAATCCCATGAGTATCATAGTGGATTCCATAAAAGACCACTTGATACCCTACATATCCCATCTTGACTCATCGAAGAATATGTATGATGCCCTAACAAATCTCTTCTCAGTCAGAAATATTGGACAAGTTATGAGTCTGAAGAATGAGCTCTGTGACATGAAGATGAATGATGACGACACCATAACATCCTACTTTGTAAGGATATCCCAGCTAAGAGATCAACTACAAGCTATTGAAGAGATCACTTCAGAAAAGGAATTGGTGAACATAGTACTCAATGGTCTTCCCAAGACATGGGATGCATTTGCCGCAAGCATGAACACAAGGAAGGAGTACGCAACATTTGAAGAACTTTGGACTTGTTGTGCTCAAGAAGAATCAAGGATCAATGCAAAAGAGAAACCTAAAAAGAACTACTATGATCAATCCTTCACAACAAGATTCAAGAACTTCAGAAACAAAAGGAAGTTTGGTTCAAGGAGGAAACCAAATCAAAAGAAAGACATGTCAGAAATACAATGCTTCAACTGTCATAAGAACGGTAACTACAGGAATCAGTGTCCCGAGCTAATGAAAAGGAAGGAGAAACATGAAGCATCAATTGCCGAAGTAAAGGAACATGCAAAGAAGACTAAGCAAGATGGAAGAGACTTCTTCTACTAAAAGGTAACAACACTCTTCTTATTTTCTTGTACATATCTTGCTTGCATTGTCTTTGTACATATCTTGTATATCTATCTCTTGGAAGACAATGTGTTCCAAGAAGAACTATACCTATGGAAGAACAACAAGATAAGAATGAATATCATTAGATATTACACATGAAAGAAGGAAATATATCATGTGAAAGCTACTACAATATAAGACCAAAATCATAAGAGACTTGGAAAAAGAAAAGACAGAAAGAAGTCAACAATCGAGAGGAAACCAGAAAAAGAATTATGACATTTTGTAGAAGACAACAAGACGGAAGCATGGACTCTGTTAAACAAGAGAACCAATCATATATTGCAGAAGATAATAAGGATGCAGATGGAAGCGTGGACTCTATCATATATTGCAGAGGACAATAAGGATACAAATGGAAGCATGGACTCTATCAGATGGAGGGAGCCGATTATATGCACTCTTACATGAAGCAAGGATTAGGAGGGAGCTAATCCTATGATCCATTGAAGATGACAAAATGTATATATCCATGGCAGCAGCCATGAAAAAGACAGTACGTGTTTATCTCAACCGCAAAAGAAGACCTTTTCAAAGAGAAGCCTTAAAGTATTCCTGGTTGTCCATTCAGATCCGTGATCCTATGATGAAAGGAAGAAGTGGAATCTCTAGAACATGGAATCTACAAGAAACTTCATGGACCTAAGAAATAATGAAGAACATGAAGAAGAAAGGGATAATGAAAAACATGAAGAAGAACATGAAGATTCCAAGAAAGAAAGAAGAATCAGAACAACCAGTCATTTTATCAAGAATCACAAGATTACCAGCCTGATATGAACTCACTAAAAGCAATCAAGCAGAAGAACTGAAAGTCGTGATGAAGAACAATGTATGGAAGACTTATGAATGAAATCATTGTGAGATCCAGAACCAGAGGTTCTCTCAGATGGAGGGAGGAGACTATGATGATTGATTGTTCCAGTACACTTATCTCTATATAAGTCATTATATTATCCGCAACATTCATGAGTCAGAACTCTACATCGGATGAATGCAAATAATGTTCTCCAAAAGAAATTGAGTAAAGAGTGCATGCAGAGCAATCTCAAGACTTTGAGGCATACCATAAAGATACTCCTATATGCAGATAAGAAGAAGACAACTTGGCGGAAAACCTCCAGTGCATAGCAGAAGCATGGTGAAGATTTCCTATAACATCAAGATAACTACTCAGAAGATCAGATCTCATGATGACAGAAGAAGTGCCACATGGATATGTTCCAGTTCTCCAACTATGATATACTCTATTGTTCAGATCTACAAGAAGCCTTCACAGAGTTCCAGACTACAGTACAAGCATTACATTATCCATGATGAATTCCTCAATACATATCTCCACAGATGAGCAGATAAGCATACATTTTGGTAAAGCCTATATTCAAGATGAAATAACCTGCATACTCAAGCTAGAGCTCGTGGAAATGAATCTCTTAGCTGGAAGGGAAGACTCTCCAGGCTATAAGAAGGTATGCAAAAATGTTTATTTCTGTGATTAAAATAACTCTCCAATTAGGAGGGAGAATTGAAAATGTTACTTTTGTAAGAGTCCAGATTGGACAGATGCTTTCTTGTTCGGAAAGTGGATTGAGATTTATGACATACAGTGGCTTCCCATTGTAGTTAACATGGGAGGTAGACTGATTGTTGATGTATCATAGACAGTGACTTCCCATTACGGAGAGTGGTCTAGGACATTCATTCTTCTTGGCAATCACTCTGTGTAGTGGTCAAGTAGAATGGTCTGTCTTGCCAGGCAGTCATTCTTTCGAAGTTCATAGTTGTGAGCAGTGTCGAAGAATCATCCATTTTGGAGGTTGATGTAGGACAGACATTCCTCGAGGGCAGACTCATTCTTTCTAGGTTACACTTGTTTAGTGTCGAAGGAATGGCCCAGGGTGGGGAATGGTCTGGATAGTTACTCCTCAAGGGCAAACTCATTCTCTCTAGGCTACACCTTGTTTGGTGTCGGAGGAATGGCCCAGGGTGGGGAGTAGTCTAGGCTCAGCAATCAGGGACAGTTATTCCTCAAGGGTAGACTCATTCTCTCCAGGTTACACTTTGTTTAGTGTCAGAAGAATGGCCCAGGGTGGGGAATAGTCCAGGACAGTCATTCCTTAGGGCAGACTCATTCCCTCCAGGTTACACTTTGTTTAGTGTCAGAGGAATGGCCCAGGGTAA
>ML780055.1:1406777-1417068 GCA_009831015.1 Picea engelmannii
GATGCTCATGATCTAGTCATGAAATAGTCTAGATGACTATATTGATGCTACCGGGTAAATGGTATGTTTTGTGCTCAAGTCCATTACCTGTAAATACCTCTCTAGCTAGGAGGGAGTGTTAATATTATGGTAGCTACGGGAGGCATTTACCTCTACATGTGAACCTGATGAGAATAGAAAACTCTGGGAAGCAAGAGAAACCCTAATGAATTGGCTAATAACCCTAGAAGCCTTGTCGGCTCAAGAAGATCATTTATATTAGGTTGTTAGCCTCCAAGAGAAGAAGTCGGCCAGAAATAATAATAATATACTGAACAGACACATACCCAAAAGGAGAAGTCAACCCCAACAAACTAGCAGGATTACTATAAATACAGGGCACCAGTTCTCATTTGTCACATCTCAGGATTGCAATTTTCCCAGTTGGTGCGCACTGCAGTTGTAGTTGGTGCGCAGGTTTGGAGGAGGGTTGCAGCTGCAGCTGCAGCTGCAGCTAGTTTTAGTATTGGCTTGAATATCTCTTGGCTAGGGTTTGGGACTATCTGATCAGTCTTTTGTGTTGCGCTATCCTTGGGGAGAGATGCGTTGTCCTTTGTTTGGCTATCTAGCCTAGGGTTTGCTTCCGGAGGAATTCTCAGTCAAGGTTAAGGTGCTCGGAGGGAGGCTTCGGCCTGTGGTTGGGTGACAAGGGTATCGTCAATGGTAAAACGAGCACACCATCTTCTATATTCTAACAGAGTTAACCAAAATTTTACCTCATGCACAAGGTGGGAAGCTTGACTATCCCAACTTTCAATGGATCTACCAAGTGCATAGCTAGAGCATGAGTGCAAAAGTTGGACACTTACCTCCAAATTAACCCAATGACTGAGGTGGAAGAAATTAAGTATGCCACCCTTCACTTGGAAGGAGAATCTCATGAGTGTTGGTACCATGGACTAGTGACATTGGAACACACCAACATCACTTCATATGTAGACTTCACTCAGATTTTGATGGACAGGTTTGACAAGGACTCTGAAATACACTTTAGGTAGTTGGCACAGTTAATATAAATAGGTACACCAAATTCAAACATATCGTATTTCCAAAGGATGGTCGTAATGGTGACGGATATTTCTCAATAGTAGTTGGTGATATTGTTCACAGAGTGTCTATTTGAACCTCTAAGGGGATGGGTGAAGGCCTTTATACCAGCCACACTACAATATGCCATCATGAAGACTCGGGATATGGTGGACACGACATCCAAGAAGACACCAGTGAAACATTTTATCCCATAGAAAGGTCAGGTCACAAATCCTCCCCATAAGACATGGGCGAGGAAGGGAGGGATGGATTAGGAGACTCGGAGAGAACTGAGGAGGAAGAATATTTTCTACAACTGCAAAGAATCATGGGAGTCGGGCCACCGATGCATGGGAAAAGGTAAGGTCCATTATATTGAGGTAATCTCGAATGAAGAATATGACAGTGAGGAAGAGACCCACCACATCCAAGGTGATGGACAGAGTTGTGGCGAAACACCACACCTTGATATTACAGAGTGGGTGCCATTACAAGAAGGGGTTAAGAAAGTAACCATTGCTACACTTTCAAGAGTCCCTAGGTATTATACTTTAAGGATCATAGGCATTTTACAGGGACATAGTTTTATAGCTCTAATCGATGGAGGAGCCACTCCTAATTTCATCGATGTGGCACTGGTGGCTAGGAGGCACATTTCCATGGAGGAATTTGAAGGAAGGATTTGAGGTGGTGGTAGCAGATGGGTACAACATGACTTGTACTCAGAGGATCATAAGGTTGAATGTGACATTAAGAAACTATATGTTGATCGATGACTTTTATGTGGTGGACTTAGTAGACAACAAATATGGTGTTGGGAGCACAATGGTTATATTCCCTTGGAGATTTCAAAATGAATTATTAGATTATGAGGATGGAATTCATAGACCTAGGGGTTCATAAATTGATTCTAAGAGGTATGTCTTTAGGAGATCCCAAGATCATTTGCAACAAATGTATGGAGGTTATCTTCATACATGGTGATGTAACATGTGCAACAAAATGTTTGATCACCTAGCAGAAACCATCCCAAGATCACCAGCACTATCATGTGGACATACAGGAGCTTCTTGGGAAGAACAATAAGGTGTTCGAGCCTCTACCTACAAGGAGACCACCAGACAAATTATTTGAGCATGCCATCGAGTTAGAAGAAGGGGAAAACCTCATAATCACCAAACCTTATAGGCACTCGAAAAAGTTCCAAGATGAGAATGAGAAGGCCATAAAGGAGTTGTTGGAAATGGGATATATCAGGCCTAGTTCTAGTCCATTTGCCTCTTCATAGGTATTGGTCAAGAAGAAGGATGGCACCATGAGAATGTGCATCGACTACAAAGCATTAAACAAGAAAACCATCAAGAACATGTACCCAATACCCAGGATCAATGATTTTCTTGATGATCTACATGGGGCGGTGCATTTCTCAAAGATCGATCTCTAATTAGGTTATCATCAAATCAGGGTCAGAGAGGAAGAAATCCATAAGACAACTTTCAGATGTCACTATGGCCACTATGAGTTTTTATTCATGCCCTTCAGGCTAACTAATGCACCTGCCACCTTCCAGTCATGTATGAACCACGTCTTCAACAAGAAGTTGAGGAAATTCCTACTGGTGTTCTTTGATGATCTTCTGATTTACAGCAAGACGTGGGAGGAACATCTGAAGCATGTGGATGAGATTATCACCATTATGGAGGAGGAGTTGTTTTTTTCCAAGGAGGAAAAGTGTGAGTTTGGGCTAACAGAGAACCCCTATTTGGGGCATGTGATTGGTGTTGAGGGAGTAAAGGTACATCGGGAGAAGATCCAGACAATATTAGATTGGCCCACCCCCAGATCACTCATAGATCTGCGAGGATTCTTCAAGATATGTAGTTATCATAGGTGATTTGTGAAAGGGTTTTCACAATCGGTTGCACCATTGACAAACCTCACCAAGAAGGGGGAATTCTAATGGTCAGAGGATGCATAGGTAACATTCAACATAATGAAGAGGGTGATGATCACCTTCCCAGTATTAGCACTCTCATATTTCACACAGCCTTTTGTCCTGGAGTGCGACACATCCGATGAGGGGATAGGAGTGGTATTGATGCAGAACTGACACTTGGTAGCTTTCAAGAGAGAAATGATAAGAGGGCCAGAGAATATATATCTGATCTATGATAAGGAGATGGTAGCCATCATGTATGTATTGGTCAAGTTCAGATAGTACTTGGTAGGAGGATGCTTTGTGTTTCGGACTGACCACAACAACTTGAGATATTTCTTGGAGCAAAGGGATATGAATGAAAGGCATAACAAATGGGTGAGTAAGGTGTAGGCATATGATTTTGACATTGAGTATGTGAAGGGGAAGAAAAACATATTTTTTGACTCCTTATCCAAAAGACCTGTAGCTTTCTCCATGACAGAGATATCTGTGGACTAGAATTCCATTCTTTTAGTAGAGTACTCCAAGAATACCTTCACATGTGAGCTGATGGAGGGTATTATCCAGGATGGAAAGTATAGGGTAGTGGATGGCATCATCTACTACAAGGAGAGGATATATCTTTTCCCTGAGTCCACACTTAATGATAAGATCCTAAGGGTAGTTCATGATGCACCACTGGAAGGGCACCCAGGGTATTTCAAGACTTACAGGCACGTGAGGGAGAGATTTTCTTGGAAGGGTCTCAAGGAGGATGTTCTTCGATATGTTAGAGAATGCATAACTTATCAACAGAACAAGTCGAAGCTTACACATCCTATAGGGTTGCTTCATCCTTTGTTGATTCCTAAGCATAAATGGGAAAGCATCTCCATGGATTTCATTACAAGATTGCCAAAGGTGCAAGTCAGGGATTGTATCTATGTGGTAGTGGATAGATTGACTAAATATGTGCACTTATTTTCCATCCCTTCTGAGTATAGTGCATCTCATGTAGTAGAGCTATTCTTCAGGGAGTTGTTCAGACTACATGGCCTTCCAAGGAACATATCAAGTGACCGGGATAGTAGGTTTCTCAGCTCATTTTGGTAGGAGTTGTTCAGGTTATCTGGGACAGAGTTGACACCTAGTACCAGTTACCACCCCCAGAAAGATGGACAGGCTGAGATAGTAAACAAGTGGGTTAAAGGATACATAAGGAACTATGTATCAGGGAAACATATGGCATTGGTAAAGTGGTTTCATCCTAGGGAACATTGATACAACACCACTCATCACTTGTCCATTGGGATGAGCCCATTCAAGGCATTGTATGTATATGATGCCCCATCATTCATGGATTTGGAATTTGGGGAGAGCAAGTCCCCCAAGGAAAAATATTGGTTACATGATAGTCAGGACATCTTGAGAGTCTTGAAGGAGAACTTGTGGGCCGCCCAAAATCAGTAGAAGATGTATGCAGACAAACATCAAATGGAGCACGGATTTGAGGTTTGGGACTTAGTCTTTCTCAGGTTGCAGCCTTACAAATAGTCTTCGCTTAAGAAGAGCGGCACAGAGAAGCTAAAGCCTTGTTTTTATGGACCTTACAGGGTGAGTAGGAGAGTCGGAGAGGTAGCATATGAGTTGGATTTGTCGGACGGTAGTAGGATCCACAATGTATTCCATGTGTCATGCCTCAAGAAGGCATTGGGACAGCATGTCACTTCCTCAACAGACCTTCCACCACTAGATGAGGAAGGATAGTTGGTTTTGACTCTCGATAATATTGTTGATGTCATGAAAAGAAGGATGAGGAGCAGATTTATTCAAAAGTACTTGGTCATATGGAGAGATTTACCCACAGAAGATGCTACTTGGGAAGGAGAGCAGATCTTGCAACACCCCGATTTGGAATTGCTTGAGGACAAGCAATCTTGGGAAGGGACGATTGTAATGTCCCCTTCCAATTGATCATGAAGAAGAATGACTTAGTAGCCTATACGACTCCTATGGGCTATAGTAAGGGGGAAAAGGGAGTCTAGGGGATTTAATTAGTATCATTGGGTTAAAAGATGACAAAGTCTTAAAGTGACATTATTTAAAAATTTATAATTAATTACTTAAAGATTGATCCAAATTTATGTAGGAACACAATGAAATACAGAAATACACATAAACAAAGAGATGTAATGAAAATAAGACTTCATTTCATTAATAACAAATGACTGAAATATGCTTATAGATAGAATGGAAATAAACTAGCTAGGGTGTTGGTAGCTTATCTCTGAGAAGAGATGTGTCAACTACTGGCCTCTGAACTATGTTACAATGAGGCTCAAAGGCCTATTATTATTGAGAAAAAAAGGAAAACCCTAAACATCCAAAGACCTAACCCTAGGAGATGAAACGCCAAGACTATGGGCCCTGTTTGGGTAAGTTGGTACATCAACTTCCCGAGGACATAACTTTGGCATATGATCTACGTTTCATGCGTTCCATACCTTGTTAGAAAGATATATCTGAGGACTACAACTTTTGGGTGAAAAACATTAATTTATTATCCACGTTACTCCCCATTTTCCCAAAAAACATCGTTTAAGGCCTCAAAACAGCTCTGGAAGTTCAGGACCCGAAAAACAACTAAAAATAGTAAATTGTGCGGAAACTGAAAAACTGAAAGAACCAATGGTGGGGGTCCAAGTGGAATAGGTGGGTGGCCACCAATATCCACCTAGATCATTCCTTCCCCCCTTAGGAAACAATGGTCCCCATTGCATTGAGTTCCTCCATGAGATGAGGAAACTTCTACTGAACTTGGTCCCTGGTGAGCCATTTGCCTTGGTGAAGGAGTTGGCCTACTTTGACAACTCGATATAGTGGTATCCTTTGTTTTCGAGTGTGCTTGATCTGTGAATCCATGATCTGATTAGTTATGGTTTGTTCCATGCAGACTGGATTTAACTCTGTTGGTGTGAGTTGTTCTGCCATGTCGGATGTGTCTAGTAGAGGTGGAAAGTAGGGCTGAAGGTGGTCCACATTGAACACTGGGTGCAGACCAAGGAATGGTGGAATGCTGAGCTCAAAGGCATTTTCCCCTACAGCCTTGGTGAGGGTGCATGGCCCATATTGGAGCGGACGAAGCTTATGGGGGGGTCCAGCGAGGTGCTCCTTTTACAAATGTAGCCACACTTTGTCGCCCACCTGGAAGTTGTGTGGCACCTGATGTTGATCATGTCACTACTTGTACTTAGCATTGGCTCTATCCAAGATGTCATGAACCTGTTGGTGGAAATGTTGAATGTGCTCAATGAAGTTGTTTGCCTTGTCAGCCTCAGATTGGACATGAGATGAATCTTCTTGAGTAGCCACATATGGCATGGCTATGTCAATGGGACATAGTGGCTGGAATCCCAAGCCCACTTGAAAGGAGTTGTGGTTGGTTGAGCTATGGAGAGCCCGGTTGCAGTTGTGTTGTACATAAGGGAGGCTCTCATCCCACGTGCGTGGATGCTTTGAATTGTACATGCACATAATGTGTACGATCATCTGGTTGACGACCTTTGTCTGGCCATCAGTTTGCGGATGGAAAGTTGTGGACTTGGTGAGCTTGGTATCCAACATCGACCAGAAGCTGGTCCAAAATGTATTGAGGAACATACTGTCCCGATCTGATATGATAGACTATGGGATCCCAAAGTGTAGCCACACTCATTCAAAGAAGAGTTTAGCAGTGGCTTCTATTGTGATATTCTCCTTGCAGGCCATCATAATGGACATCTTTGAGAATCGTTCGACGACCACAAAAAAACAGTCATTGCCATGCTTATTAGAAGGAAGGCCTGACATGTAATCCATAGAGATGGATTCCCAAGGTCGAATGGGGGTAGGAAGAGGAGTATAGAGACCTTGCTTCTTGATGGTCGGTTTGGAAATGGTGCAAGCAGTGCAGGACTTGATGTACTTCCCGACATCTTGTCGAAGGTTCATCCAATAGAAATACTTTTGCAGTACTGCCACAGTTTTCTCAACCCTGAAATGCCCAGCGACCCGACTGTAGTGCGCCTCCAAAATCATCTTGGAACGCTCACTTGAAGGAACACAAAGGTGTCCCAGGTGACAAAGCAGGGCATCATGGAGGTGAAAATTGGGAACTTGCTTACCCTCCAAGAGTGTATTGTATGTGTGTCTGAATTTTGGATCACTTGTGTAGAGAAGCGGCCAATCGGAAGTCTCATGCCCACAAGAGTTGAGCACAGTGGTTAGTGCCACGATGGGTGGTCGACTGAGGCAGTCTACAACATTATTGGTGCTGCCTTTTTTGTACTTAATGTTTAAATGAAACTGTTGTAGGTATGTGGACCACTTTTGATGGCGATCGTTTTGCAACTTCCCTTGTGATTGTATGAACTGTAGGGGTCAGTGGTCTGTGTGGATGACCATTTCCTTTCCCAAAATGTAATGCTTCCATTGCCGACAAGCCTTCACAATGGAATACATTTCTTTGTCATAAGTAGGATACTTTCGGACTGTGTCAAAAAGTGTCTCACTATGATATGCCATTGGATGCCCATGTTGAGTAAGGACTACCCTAATAGCATAGTCAGAGGCATCTGTCTCGATCTCAAATGGTTGTTGCAAGTCTAGTAATGTGAGCACTAGTGCAGAGCAGAGGAGATGCTTCAACTTTTCGAATGCCTTCTGTTGAGATTCAGACCAAAAGAATTTTTCTTTAGCTCCTCCCTTGGTGACTTGACTCAGGTCCAAGTGATATGAGAGAATCCCAACACAAACCTATGGTAGAAATTGGCAAGACCTAAAAAGTTGTGGAGCTATGTTAGGGTGGTTGGGGATGGCCAATCCCGAATCACTTGGATCTTTGTTGGATCCACATGAACCCCCCGCTCATCAATAATGTATCCCAGATACTAAACCTGGGTCATGCCAAAAGTGAATTTCTTCAAATTGGCATAGACCTTGTGTTGCCGCAGTGTTTGGAGGACCTGTCGGATGTGGTGGAGGTGCTCTTCCCAAGTCTGGTTGAAGATCATAATGTCATCCAAGTACACCACTACAAATGAGTTGGTGAATGGATGCAAGATGTCGTCCATTAGCCTCATGAAGGTTGCAGGGGCATTTGTCAACCCGAAAGGCATGACCAACCATTCATAAAGGCCCTCCTTGGATTTGAATGCAGTCTTCCACACATTAGAGGGTTCGATTGGTACCTGGTGATACCCAGACTTCAAGTCGATCTTGCTGAAATATTTTTTCCCCTTGAGTTGGTCCAGAAGGTCATCAATCTATGGGAACGGGTACCTATTCCAAACAGTGATCTTGTTCAGTGCTCGATAGTCAATGTAGAGTCTCCAAGTCCCATCCTTCTTCTGCACCAACACGATCGGGCTCCCACAGGGTGATGAACTCGGTCGGATGTGACCTTTCTGCAAAAGCTCCTGAATCTGCCTCTTGATTTCATCATTCTCCATAACAGAGCATCGATATATGGGTCCATTGGGCAGCGATGCACCTAGGGTCAGATCGATGGGGTGCTTGACCTGGAAGTGTAGAGGCACCCCTACAAGGGAGGTGAAGATGTCCTTGTACTCCTCCATGACCTTATCCATCTGTTGTTTTCGTGCAACGGGGCCCTGTCTAGAGGTTCTGGCCATAGTCTTCCTCTTTCCCTTAGGGCAGATCATCAGGAAAACAAATTTCTCGGTTTTGGAAATGAGCTTACTACATTGTTTTGCAGTAACCAAAGAGATGGTGGTAGGTAGTGATATCTCCGGTATTCTGTACAGCTTATTTCCCAAAGTGATAATAACAGCATGAGGCCTAGACTCATACACAGCATGTCTCTTCCACAAGTATGGTTGGCCTAATAATACATTAGAAACATCAAGAGGAGAAATGTCACATAATACCTCATCGATGAAGGGCTTGATGTTGTAGGGAAGGAAACATTGTTGACTGACGCGGAGGTCCCATCCTTGGTGCAACCACTCGATGGTGTATGGTTGTGGATGTGTTGTGGTCGGAAAGCCCAGCCGCTTCACGACCTCTACCGAGATGAGATTCTTCTGGCTCCCACTATCGACAATGAACTACAACGAGGAACCCTTTACCCACATCTTGGAATGGAAGAGATGCTCCACCTCCTCTGGATCTTCTGGTTCCTCCTTCTGGATCTTTGTGGTGGCAATGGTGGTGTTGGGCTCTGCATTGATAATCTGCTTCCCCCTGTCATTCCCCTTGTCAGGTTTTGATTCAGAGTCGGAGCATGCATCTGATTCAAAAGCCTTCAACTCGGCTACCAGTGACTGCTTGGCCCGACACTCACTTGTGTTGTGAGTGGAGCTCTTATGGAACTCACACCACTTCCCCATGTCCTTTTTTGGCTTCGTGGTGTTGTTCTTTGCTTGTGGCTTTGGTGGGTTGTCCTGGGCTGCCCCGCCTTGGCTTGGGCCTTTGTTCTGCAGTTTGGGGGTACCTTTGCCTTGCTTCTGATTTGCAGACCCAAAGTCTCGCTTCTTCTGTTTGAACTTCTGCTCAATCTTGGCAGCATATCGGTATGCCACACCAAGCGAGGAGATGTTGAGGAACTCCATTTCTTCCGGAATGTATCTGTGTAGACAACTGCGGTACTTTAACACCAAATGTTTCTCTAAATCTTTGATACCCAACTTTGTGCGTAGGGTATGAAACAGATTCCTCATCTCATGCACATCTTGATCCTTTTGTTGCCATAACGTAGTCCATTGTATGTATTTGTCCTCATAGCTCCCCACAAGATAATATTGTTCCTTGATGGCATCTCGGAAAGAATTCCAAGTGGGTGCGGTCAAGAACAGAGAGGGTTCTCCCTCGCCCTGTTGCTCCGAGTAGGTTTCCCACCAGTCCTTGACATGGGGGGCGGCTTTGAGGAGTGCGAAAATAATCTTTTCTCAGTCGAAAAAGTCATGAACTAAAAAATATCCTTCTAATAGATTCAACCATCTATCTACAGCATCTACATCTATTTGGACCTCAAATATGGGAATGTCAAAGTTTACGTGTACCTTAAAAGGAGTGGCACCTCCAGAGTGGATGTTGGATGTCGATGTGCCGCTAGTGGGAATCCATTGAAGAATCTGGGCAAAGTTGTTCATCATCGAGTTCATTTGTTTCTCGAGGGCCTCCTCGAGAAACATTTTGATAGGATCTCCTGCTCCCTCATCTTTCTTTTCTTCCCCCATGGGTGGTCGTCGAGGTTTGCGAGGCTGATCTTGCAAAGGTTCAACCAGATCGAGCCCCAACTCCTTA
>ML780055.1:1423583-1434504 GCA_009831015.1 Picea engelmannii
CACACGCCTAAAACAGAGATCGTATGCAAAAGTTATGACCCCGGGAAGTTGATGTACTCACTTACCCAAATGGGGCCCACATGACTTTTGGCGCTTCATCTCCTAGGGTTAGGTTTTTGGATGTCTAGGACTTTTGGCATTCCCGTTTACTGTAAAAGGGCCTTCAGAGTCTCATTGTAATCACCTTCTTGCGAATACGAGTAGCCGTCACATCTCTTCTCAGAGATAAACTGCCACCATTCTAGCGAGTCTTTCACTCTGTATTTTTACAGTCTCTGTACATTTCTCTGATTAATAGAAATCGTGTATTATTGTATATCTGTGTTTATGGTTGCATCTTTGATACATTTCTGTTATATTATTAAATATCTGCAATATCTCTGTGCATTTCTTTATTATATCTCCACTCTCATTTCGTGCCGAAAATAATCCGGATCAGGCCCATGAGCAATTCTCTTAGTGAGAGAATTGTTGGGGATCGATTTCCTGAAGGTGATAAAATACAGCTACAATGCTCTGAGACTTCCTGTTTGGCCTGTTGTTGAAGCCCTAGAAGGGAAGTGGGGTAGTCGAAGGACTTTTGAGTAGAGAAGGGGCACACTTCCTTGGGTGGGATAGGCATGTGGGGAATGAGAGGTTGCAGGTTGTTAGTTGAGTGAGCACCTGAGACTAAGTCTTTCCTGTTGTCTATGAGCCTTTAGCCTGGTTAGGAATCCCTTACCCAGGTGGAATTTAGTCCCAGCTCGGGGGTGACTCACTGTTGAGAGTGATGAATAGTGTAGTCTAAGGCTGGGAGGTTTGTGGACAGTCTGCACACAATTGGTGACATTCTTACCAAGATAAGTACCAATTGTGTGATAAATTTACATGTTGCATTGTTATTTACGTGCTTAATTTATGGGTTATCTTCTATGCATGAATATAACTGCCTGTATGTTTATGGGTATTTCCCGTATATGTTGCATGTCTGTGTTTACTGTTATTTCAATATGAAATTGTATAATTACTGAAATTAATTGTTTGTTTACGTTTTATATGTAAAGCTTCTGCAAGAGTTCTGTGTGTACATATTTTTAAATGCATGTAGTTCGATATATATATATATATATATATATATATATAGTTGTATATTTATGTGGCATAACTCAATTGAATACTGGGTATGTTATAGTGTGTTCCACAGTGAGAGAATGAAAGTGTTCCCTCATGTAGCGTGGCCCGACCATGGGTGGTCAAAGACATTACAATATGGTATCAGAGCATCAGTTCTAACAATGAGCCTAGATGGGCCAGAAAGGTTAATTTGAAGCGAATATTCAAAGAAGATTAATTTCGAGGTGGCCAAATTTTAAGTCACAGAGCGTCCATGTTAAATTTGGCACCATGCAGAAAATATTGGTGTGCAAGAGCACTCAGTAAATTTTGGTATCGCGTGGGAAAATGTTGGCGTGCAAGTGCTCACGGTAAATTGTGACGTCGTGTGGAAGATTATTGTGTGTGGATACACGCACTAAATTTAGCATTGCGCACACACATAGTAATGGTGCACACACATAGTAATGGTACACGTGGTGTGCGCAGTATTGCAAAACATAGAGGAGTTTGGTTGGTGCGCACACAATATGAGTATAAGTTGTCTCGCGATAATGTATTCAATGATGCACACAAATTATTGTGCACGGTGGGGACATACTGAACTTTGGCATGGTGCAATGCATAGAGCGAAATGCATGTGGAATATCAGTGCGCGATACAAAAATTGTGCGCAACAAGTATCAGTGTAAGAACCAAAACTGTGCCCAGTGGATATTGGCACACAATGCAAAGGTAGTGCGCTCAAGTTATTGGTGCGAATAACAAGAAATGCATAGTGGATATAGGTGCGTGGAAGCACAATTTAACTTTTGGTGTTGTTGTGCATGATAAATATGGGTGCACAGGTTGAATGTTTGTGCGCACGAAGTCGATTGGAAGGTGATGAGTCTGAGTTTAATAGAAAATTTGCATGGTACAACGGCATCGGAGCATTATTTAAAATGAATTCAAAGTTGGTTTGAGAAGAAATAAATATAGTTTGAATTGCTAAGCTGAGAGCATCTCAGAGATAAATTATGGGTTTTATATTTCTCTGATTCAGACAGAGGAAGGTGAAATATAAGCAAACAAGTTGTACATTACTAATGAGAAAAATGTAGTACTCAAAATAGTGCATGCTTCATGGAATCCCACACTTTAAAATAAGTTACAAAAAGAGAATGATTTAAAATAACAGTTATCCTATTTTCAAGAAACCGTTTAAGATCATTGCTATCATCTCCAGAGTCCCTTACCTCTGCTACCATCTGTCCAAAAATTGTTGAAATGTACTTAATTTGATTCGAGGACTAATTTTAGCTTATCGGTCTCCTCCTTTAAAGTATCTAACCAGACCAGTTGATCCTCTCCAACACTTTCAGTCGTTTCAACTATGGTTTCCTTCTTCTGTTGCTTGCTTTGTTTCTTCTTAACATCTCCCCTGTTGATGACTAGATCTCTCATAATGGGATTTAACCTGACTTCCAATTTCGAGTCTGTGGCAGGTTCTGTGTGAAATTTAGTCTCTATTATATGCACAATTACCTTTTCCTTCTTACTCACAGGAAAATCTACCATGTTGCCCGAATAACCAGTCTCACTGGATATAGCTTTGTCCATGTACCTCAATTTTGTGGACACCGAAATGCTTTTACAGAGATCAGAAGGTCGAGAAATTTGGAGATTACTCCATTTATGGATAAGATGATGCCCCCA
This sequence comes from Picea engelmannii, assembly GCA_009831015.1. Taxonomy (NCBI): domain Eukaryota; kingdom Viridiplantae; phylum Streptophyta; class Pinopsida; order Pinales; family Pinaceae; genus Picea; species Picea engelmannii. The sequence goes on from ML780055.1 coordinate 1,426,374, forward strand.
TACTTGAGAATTGGTAGTTATAGCATCCCAATCATGAATCATAGACAGACTTGCGCACAAGTACGTTGGTTAGCCATGCGTGACTAATCCACTTCAAATGATTAGATGTTGAGTTCGTTACATGGTGGCGTTCACCTACCAGCATACAGTTGTGAAGTACCGAACGAGTGAGACGAGGTGATCTGACTAGTCGATGCCCATCCCACAAGTGGTGGTTTTGACATATTGAAACACATGACATCAGGACTTTGGATAAAGTGGTTTCGGTGACCCTCCTTTTGTCCCAATGTATCTAAAAATTGTCATGGTGATAACACTAGGAAATCAAAAAGAGATAATTCTGATGTATATAGTTTTCATGAATTGTTGAATTAGTTAGCCTGATAAGTTTTGATGGCTACACATTTTGCACAAATAACAACAACTATCAGATCAGATCAGTGTAGATTCCATAGGAATGGAAGAGGCACAGGAGAATTACAGTCAGCAAGATGAGAGTAGAGGGGTGAATGTCCATTTGGGCATTGAAGGAACAAACTCCAATGGACATGGATATGAAAGGAATGAAAACATGAATATGGTAGAGACCATTAAAAATTTGTAGAAGGATGTCCAAAGCCATAAAGATGATAATGAAAGGCTTATGAAAGCCAAGGAGCAGCAGGATGACTTCAACATGAAGTTATTAGAGGGATTGAACTGAATAGAAAATAAATTGGATAAGGAGAGTGGCTCAAGAAAATATGGAAGTCACAAGCCTTCGGATGAGAAAAGAAGGGCAAGAAGTGTTAGCAGACATCACCATCACTCCCCGAGGCATTCCAATAAGAGATAAGGAAGCAACTCAAGTCCATCCCCTATCAGAAGGCATAAGAGGTTGGGAGTGGATGAGCTACGAGGAGAAATGAACAAAATCAATCCTCCTACATTTGATGGTGAGCACAAGTAGGATGAAGATGTACAAACATGGTTGTTGGGCATGAGAAAGTATTTTCAATTGCATAATTATTCTTCTCATGCAGAGGGTAGAATTTCCATCTATCAACTCAAGGGAAAGGTATCCATGTGGTGGGATCATCTTGTGCAGGTGCGACACATTAAAGAGAAAAGTGTTACTTGGAGAGAATTCAAGAAGTATTTTGAGAAGAAATACTTGACTAAGAGATATTATGACAAGAAAATGAAAGAGTTCTTTGAACTCAAGCTTGGAAGTATGACCATAGATGAATATGAGAGAAGGTTTCTAGAACTGCTGAAGTATGTCTCTTTCATCAAGGATGAGACATTCAAAATTCAAAGGTATTTGAGTGGATTGCCATCATACATCAGTGAAAAAATACAGTATGATGATCCCAAGACATTGGAAGAGACCATAAGGCAAGCTAAATGCCTATATGATCAGCAAAAAACAAGGCCAACTTTCCCAAGGGCTTGGGAAGATAAAAAGAAATTCAAGATGGATCAGAGGAAGAAGGGAAATAAGCCACCATTCTTCATAAATAATCCACAAGGACAACAAACTCCTAGAGAGCCTAGAATGATTGATACAAGGATTCAAAGGCCAATGCAACCACCTATTCAATGTTGGGGTTGTAAGGGAGATCATATGTTCAGAGATTGTCCTCACAGAGGTGAAAAAGGAAGGATTGTTTACAATGTACAGCAAGCTGAAACAATGGAGGACATGGGTAGAAATGTATCAAGGATCTATGCAGCCCTGGATAACAAGCAAGAAGAGTATCAGTCACACATGATTGAAATGGAAGGTATGATTAACAACCAAACCATTGTTATTTTAATTGATTCAGGAGCTAGTCATAGTTATATAGATCCTAAGATGGTGGAAATCTTGCAATTGCCAAGAAGCAAGCATGGAAAATCTTGGTTGGTACAGATGGATACAGGAGCCAAAAGAAAAGTTAACGAGATGGTTAAGTCATGTCTTATGGACATGTATGGGCTGAACACCAAGGAATATTTGAACATCTTGCATTTAGGTTCCTATGACTATCTAATTGGGATGGATTGGTTGGACCAACATCATTCTCTCTTAGACTGACATAACAAAGAATTTAATTGCTTGAATGAGGAAGGGAACCAAAGAAAAGTGCAGGGAATTCCCAAGGCAGTAACCATTAGAGAAATTTCATCATTGCAGCTAAAGAAATGTTACAGAAAAGGGTGTCAAATATTTACAACTCATATGGAAGAGACACCTAAAGATAAGGTGCCAAAATTGGAAGATTATGCAGTCCTAAAAGAATTTGAATATGTATTCAAGGAGGTACCAGGACTACCCCCAAAGAGAGACATTGATTTCTCTATAAATCTAATGCCTGGAGTAGCTCCAGTGTCAAAGACTCCTTATAGAATGAGTACACCAGAATTGAAGGAGTTGCAAATGCAGCTTGAAGAACTTCTAAAGAAAGGGTATATACGCCCAAGTGTGTCACCTTGGAGTGCCCTAGTCTTTTTCATGAAAAAGAAAGATGGAACATTAAGATTTTGCATTGACTTTAGACAGTTGAATAAAGTGACTGTTAAGAAAAAGTATCCTCTACCAAGGATTGATGATCTCTTTGATCAATTGAAGGATGAAAATATATTTTCAAAGATAGATCTCAGATCAGGATACCATCAGGTAAGGATTAAAGAGGAAGATATCAGCAAGATCGCCTTCAGGACAAGGTATGGTCATTATGAGTTCACAGTGGTGCCATTTGAGTTGTCAAATGCACCAGCTATTTTCATGTGCTGAATGAATAGTGTTTTTCAAGAATATTTAGACAAGTTTGTCATTGTCTTTTTGGATGACATTCTTATATATTCTAAGTCAGAGGAAGAGCATGAACATCATTTGAGGATGGTGTTGTAGGTATTAAGGGAGCATCAGTTGTATTCCAAGTTGAGCAAGTGCTCATTTTATCAAAAACAAATTCATTATTTGGGGCATATCATTTTAAAGGATGGGATAGTAGTGGATCCTAAGAAAATAGAAGCCATTAGAGAATGGTCAGTGCCAAAGAATTTGATAGATGTAAGATCATTCATGGGTATTGCAGGCTATTACAGGAGATTCATTGAAGCATTCTAAAATATTGCACACCCAATCACTTCCTTGCAAAGAAAGGGTGTGAAGTTTCAGTGGACACTGGATTGTGAAAAGAGTTTCCAACACTTGAAACAATTATTGACAAGTGCTCCAATACTAAGGATTGCAAACCCAAACGAAGACTTCATGGTATGCACAGATGCATATAATGAAGGACTTGGTGGATTCCTTACTCAAAATGGGTTTGTTATATGTTATGAATCAAGGAAGTTGAAGGAGCATGAAAGAAACTATGCCACTCACGATTTGGAGTTGGCAGCCATAGTGCATGCTTTGAGGAAATGGAGACAATACCTCATGGGAAAAAGGTTCGAGCTAAGAACAGACCACAATGGTCTGAAATATTTATTTGGTCATCCAAATCTAAATGCTAGGCAAAGTAGATGATTAGAATTTCTAAGTGAATATGACTTTGATATAAAACATATCAAGGGGAAAAAGAATAAAGCAGTTGATGCACTCAGCAGCAGGGTGCATGAACTACATGCTACAACCATTAGCATTTATCAGACTGATATTAAAAGAAAAATTCTAGAGGCTGAAAATGCAGACCTACAGTACAGAGAATTGGTAGCAAAGCTACAACAAGGTAAGATGTCACAGAAGATGGATATTTATAGTTTGGGAATAGATGGAATACTGCTGCACAAGAACATAATTTTTGTACCAAATGTCTAGGACTTGAAACGTATGATTTTGCATGAGATCCATAATGTTCCTTATACAGGGCACCCTAGATATCAAGAGAGAGATCGTTGAATACATCGCTAGATATATGGAATGTCAAAAAGTTAAAGTTGAGCATAGGCACCCAGCAGGGTTGCTGCAACCTTTGCCCATTCTTGAATTGAAGTGGAAAGTGGCGACAATGGATTTTATTACGAGATTACCCAGAACATGCAAGTTGCATGATTCAATCATGGTGGTGGTGGACAAGCTTACAAAATCTACCCATTTTATTCCACTGAAAAATATTCACGAGGCAGCAGATGTCGTTGATATTTTCATGAAGGAAGTGGCACGATTGCACGAAATTCCTAAAACAATTGTGTCCGACAGAGACTTGAAATTCACCTCAAAATTATGGAAAGGATTGTTCAAAGGATTCGGAAGGAATCTAAACTTTAGTACATCTTATCATCCTGAGTCTGATGGATAGACAGAGAGAGTGAATAGAGTGATAGAATACATATTGAGAATGTATGTGATGGAGAAACCATCGAAATGGGAAGACTACTTGCACTTGGTAGAATTAGCTTACAAAAATGGGTATGAGGCATCGTTGAAGATGATCCCATTTGAAGCACGTTACGGAAAAAAGTGCAATACTCCAGTGAGCTAGGATTATCCATCTGATAGGACAATAACTGGGCCAGAGTTGCTCAAGGAGATGGAGGACCAAATGCTAAAAATTAGGTAGAATTTGAAAGCTACCTAAGATAGGTAGAAAAGTTATGTTGATAAGAATAGAACCCAGAGAGAGTTCAAAGTGGGTGATCATGTTTTCCTGAAAGTGAAAGCTAACAGGAGTTCTCTGAAGATGGGAAGCTGCACCAAGTTGGCAACCAAATTTTGTGGGCCATTTGAAATCCTAGAGAGGATTGGTCCAGTTGCTTATATGATTGCATTGCCTGCATCTATGTCTGTTCATAATGTATTCCATGTATCATTGCTAAAGAAATATATACATGATGCTAATCATGTTATTGATTGGAATGTGATTCAGATGGAGCAAGAAGGCGCTTTCCAAGTGCATCTGGTGCACATTCTGGACCAAAAAATCAAATAGCTCTGGAATCAAGCCATAGGGATTGTAAAGGTCCAATGGACCTAGTATGGTCCTAAGGATGCTACTTGGGAGCATGAGGATGCAATGCGGGCAAAATACCCGCATCGTTTTGAGAATTTTTGAAAATTTTGTTGTATATAGGTACATGATGCACTGAGGACAATGCATAAATAAGGGGAGGGGATTGTAATATCCCTCGACCGAACCCAATTATGAATGTAATGCAAGTGTACTTAAGTTGGTGAGTTGTTTTGACATCAATGTGTAATGCACCTTTCATGGCATAGTGCGCACATGCACTGTGCAGAAAAATGATGTAGTGCGCACATTTCTGGATATCGCGTGTAGTAACTATAGTGAGCACAATATGGAGGTCAACAAGCCTTTGTGTATATGATATGTGTTATAGGATGGTGAGCTAGTTATTATAAGTTGAGATGCTTATGTTTTGGAATTAGTCCAGAGCGCCTAGATGTTAAAGGCTAGTGCGCCTACTTTGTATATGTCTCGTGATTAATATAAAATACATCGATGCACGCAGACCGACTACGATAAAAGAGATGGGAGACTAAAATCCACCAATTAGGGAAAGGGAGAGCCAAAATTTAAGGAAAGGAATAAGCCAAAGAACTTAAGCCAAAAAGGAATATTATATTAATATTTCTTTAGAAACATAAAGTATGGATAATTATTTTATCCTAAGTTCTAAAGATGGGGACAAGTGGGTCAAAGTATCTTCCAACATGACAAGTGTCAAGTTGGGGACATGCATACATATTGTTGGGACTTAGTTCATTTTCACATCCCCCCATCATTCTTACCATCATCTTTTCCAGGATTCTTACCATCATTCTGGATGGTTGAGCCATTATTTCCAGGAACATTCACACAGTCATTGAGCTATCCTCGTACTTTCCTATCACTATACCTAAACCTATTTCCATAGCCATTTCCTGTTGGTGTACCTAGTTATCTTGGGAGAGGGATTGAAGAAGCGGATTGTCAGTTCCGTGGGATATTGAAGAAACGGGTTGTCAGGCTCGTGGGATATTGAAGAGGCGGGTTGTTAGGCCCATGAGCAATTCTCTGAGTGAGAGAATTGTTGGGGATCGATTTCCTGAAGGTGTTAAACTACAGCTACAGTGCTCTGAGACTTCTTGTCCGGCCTATTGTTGAATCCCTAGAAGGGAAGTGGGGCAGTCGAAGGACTATTGAGCAAAGAAGGGACACACTTCCTTGGGTGGGACAGGCATGTGGGGAATGAGAGGTTGTAGGCTATTAGTTGAGTGAGCACCTAAGATAGAGTCTTTCCTATTGTTTGTGAGCCTTTAGCCTGGTTAGGAATCCCTTACCTGGGTGGAGTTTAGTCCTAGCTCGTGGGTGACTCACTGTTGAGAGTGATGAACAGTGTAGTCTAAGGCTAGGAGGTTTGTGGATGGTCTGCACGTAGTTGTTGACATTCTTACCAAGATAAGTACCAATTGTGTGATAAATTTACATGTTGCATTGTTATTTACGTGCTTAATTTATGGGTTATCTTCTATGCATGAATATAACTGTCTGTATGTTTATGGGTATTTCACGTATATGTTGCATGTCTGTGTTTACTATTATTTCAGTATGAAATTGTATAATTACTAAAAGTAATTGTTTGTTTATGTTTTATATGTAAAGCTTCCACAAGAGTTCTGTGTGTGCATATTTTTAAATGCATGCAATTCGATATATATATTTGTATATTTATGTGGTATAACTCAGTTGAATATTGGGTATGTTACAGTATGTTCTGCAGTGAGAGAACGAAAGTGTTCCCTTGTGTAGCGTGGCCCGACCATGGATGGCCAGGGACGTTACACTTGGCCTTCGTGGGCCTTTGTTCCAATTACCTCTCCCTCCGTTTCCTTGACGATGGCTATCTCGACTGAAAAAACTCATTCTTGCATGCATGATTGATTAGCAAATAGTCTTTTAAATAACCATAATTGACAACTCTTAAAAATATGAAATAGATTTGGCTCAGCAATGTATCAGACTCATGCAATCCAATCCATACAAACTATTTTACTATTTATCAGTGAGCAAGGGGGTGAATAAAAGGTTCTGGGATATGTGAGGGGTTTGTATTAAGCGAAACATGATAGGATGGGGGGGGGAATATGATTATTGCTCAAAGACAACAACAATCAACTGCAAATCAAAGAAAACATCATTGTAGTTCAACCAAGACACTGCTTCGACAAAAAAAATTTCTTGACTATAATCATTTTTAGAACAGGGAGTGAAAAATGGATGTGGGAAGTCGATGGGGTTGTAATTAGCGAAAAGTGAAATAATGGTGGGGAATGAGAGTCGTTATTTTTCATAACATTGATCAAGTAATCCATATCATTATTCTGTCAAAAGGAGATGCACCAACCAAATGATCATTGTGACCCAATAACAATTATTGTGTATTAATTAGTTCGATGTTCATAGTCAAATGTCTAACACAGTGCCATCAACAAGATAGTATGCATTCTACAACAATCTATAAGGGAGTTATGTTTCTCTTATTTCTCCAATTTACATCTTATAACAATTCTCAAATGTATAGTAGTAACCATTTCCACACTGTTAATCATCAAATACAACCATTGCCACCTATTACTTCATGTTAATGTTTATGCCATGATTATAGTTCTTTGCATTTCATAAGATAAGAGCATAATAAGAACAAGATCACTGAGAAATACACATCCACAATAGACACAGCATTTATCTTGGGAAACCCTCTAGGGGAAGAAAACCCAGCAAAACTTCCTTATCATAAATAGCTTATCAAATGTTCAAGAGATAACTCAACCAATACAGAAAATCCTCCTCCAAGAGATGTGCCACCCTTCTTCTCCTCTCACCAACTTAAAATAGCAATTTGCCTCATAAGAGAATGAGCAAGTGAAGTGTGTGTTAGAAGTGAGGCGCTAGCCTCTTATTTATATCAATCTGGCACGTGTGAAGAGTCACCATTTGGCAGGGCCGACCTCTCACACTAGGTGGGTAAATCCACCTTTAATTAAATCTGGCCCTTTCATTATAACTGCTGGGGCTGACTTCTTATTCTGCACATTGTAATTGTCCGATGACCAATCCGCAAAAGGGGATTTGGTCCTTATACAATTAACGACTTGATTAATCCTCAATGGGGATTAATCTAATAATAAAAATAATAATAATGACATGATTAATCCACA
>ML780056.1:0-14738 GCA_009831015.1 Picea engelmannii
AGTATCTAACAGAACTGCAGGAAGACACCATCCTTGATAGGAGAATGCGAACTTCGAAGCGAGGAAATGTGGAGTATTTGCGAGTTGGTCTTAAAGGGACGAATCCAAGAAAGGCCAAGTGGATTGAGGTTGGAAGGGTGAGGTAAATTTACCCTCATATTCACATAGACTGAGATAGTCTTTTGGAGGTCCAAAAGCTTCCCAATGGGGAGGTGTGATCAGGGGATCAAATTTTTCTCAAATTTCAAAGTGCTCGGAATGCGACGAAAACAGTGCCATTGCGTCTGTCTCATCTTCCTGATTCCGGCGATATATTTACTTTGTCAAATGGACACCGTATGGAGAATATATCGCGATCTGTTCGTCAAGTCAAACAGGGAAAAAAAAAATTAGATGCTGACTGTACCAGTCGTGGCAGGACCGTACGGACCGTACAGACTGGTACAGTCAGCATCTAATTTTTTTTTGCCTGTTTGACTTGACGAACAGATCACAATATATTCTCCATACGACGTCCATTTGACAAAGTAAATATACCGCTGGAATTAGGAAGACGAGATGGACGCAATGGCACTATTTTCGTCGCATTCCGAGCACTTTGAAATTTGAGCAAAATTTGATCCCCTGATCAAATGGAGGGATAAATGTATAGTGCACAAAACTATATTATGCAGGAACATGAATAAGAGAAGAAGCGACAAATCTTTGCGTACGTAGCCCCAGGGGTGGTGAACCATAATATATCTCTGTTTTATCTGACCGTATGCAATGTTTATCATTACATTTAATTTACTGAGTTTTATGATGAATATGTTGCTTGTTAAAGGAATGAACATTGCACACTAATATTGAACTAATGGGATCTGTAGAAAAACACTAAGTAAAGGAATGTTATAGTAGTAAATAGACAAGAATCTTGTTCTACTGTAGATAAATACTTAGTTATGATCAGATATAGATAGAACGATTAATAATTTCCTAGTAGAATAGTTGTGACAGTGGTCTGGAATAAGAACTAATGAGGGTTGAAGGTTAACAATAAGTAGGTTAAATGCCTCTAAGAGAAACACATCCCATCCCCGATATGTAGACATATGATTCTTGTGTCCACCCATAGAATCCATCTCAGGTGAGACTATACAGTGCACTTTGTGCATTGTATTTCCTTCTGGTATCTAGAAGGTCCGATGGTAGACGGGTTTGTTGGGTATATTGTAGTTAGAACCTCGGTCATCCCATAGTAAGCCAACAATTCCGAAGTTATGTTACTTTGTTATCTAGTATGCACAGGGGTTATGGTTAGAACTCTCCCTCTAGTTCAACCTAAATCAAAACCTAATAAGTAAGATGGTTAGGATCATATGCATACTTCTTAAGCAATGAAACATGGGACACGTCATTTTCTTTAATTTTAGTGGTTAAGGTAAGTTTATATGCCACTGGCCCCATCCATTCTAGGATCTCAAATGGCCCATAATATCTAGGTGAAAGCTTGGCATGATTTCCAAGTTTCAAGGAAATCCTTCATGGTTTAAATTCAATATTACCATGTTTTCTAGATATAAACTCTTTATGCATTATGTTCTTATTTGAATAATTTTTTTATCTATCTTGACTTGTCTTCAAATTTTTTTTAATCTTGATAATATCTTGTACCATTCTGTTAAGCATTTCTAGTCCAAGTATGATTATGTTCACTAGATTATCCCAACTTATTGGAGTATTTCATATTCTACCATAAAGAGCCTCAAATGGACTCATTTTCAAGTATGATCGATTATACATTGTTATAAGCAAACTCTACCAAGTGAAAATAGTCCTCCCACTTAGTTGGTTTATTCATAACATACATCTGAAGAATGTCTTCTAGTTTTAGATTTCTTCTCTCTATCTACCCATATTTTTTTGTATTATAAGAAATGTCGAAGTTTAATTGTGTATGCAATACTTCAAACAATATTTTCCAAAAAAATGATGTAAATTTCGAATCTATGTTTTATATAATGTTGTAGGCATCATGTGCAACCTAAAAATTCCCCTTATAAATATTTCTACAATGTCGAATATTTTGTGTGGATTTTATGGGAAGAAAGTGATCATCATTTATCAGTTTGTAAACCACAACCATGATATTCTCATGTTTCTTCACCATCCTAGACAATCCTATGAAAATATCCATTGTTACTACCTTCTATTTCAACTCAAGAATATACAAATGTTATAACATGCGAGTTGGATGCTCAGCTTTAACTTGTTAACATTCAATTCATTTTTCAATATCATTTTTCATTCCATACCAAAAATATTGCTTTCTTTCTATAAAAATCATCTTCTATTAGTCTGTATTTCCTAAGTATTACTTCTTATGCATTTCACTCATCATGAGTACTTTAAGCTCTATGGAGTTAGGAATGTACAACCTATGTCTTTAAATTAGCAATCCATCATTAGTCATTTGATAGTTTTCATAGATTTTTTCGGGTTTCTCTTGTTGTAGACCATTTTTTACTTGGATGAAGTATTCATCATTGATAAGGGATTATTTCACTGTAACTTTTAGATCAGATTCACAAGTACTAATGGATTCCATATGTATCACTTGTATGCTTTTGTTAAATGTATTGACTACTTTGTTTTCTTATCCTTTTATGTGCCTTATATCAAGGTCATTTTCACTTAGAAATTCCAACCATCTAGCCTATTTTTCATTCAAGTGTGGTTGATCAAATAAGTACTTCGTCCCATTGTGATCTATCATCAATACAATTTTTCTACCTATCAAGTAATGGAACCACATCTTTAGTGCTTGGATTATAGATGTCAGTTCTAGGTTATTAATGGCACAATTCATTTCCCGGTCTTTTAGTTTCCTAGACTCGTAAATCACCACATGGTTATCTTGCATAAGGAATCCACCAAGTCGTTACTTACATGCATATATACAGAATAAAAAATCTTTGTTTGGGTTTTCTATTTTTAGAATTGGTGCATTGGTAAGAAGGTGTTTCAACTGCTAAAACCTCTCCTCACATTTATGAGACCATAAAAAATTTACCCCTTTCTTTAATTTATTGGGTAAGAAAATCTAGAGAATCCCTCAATGAGCCTATAATAGTAACTTGAAAGTCCCATAAATGATTTCACATATGTCACATTTTTTGAAGTGGGACGACTGCTATTGCTTGTTTTGAGATGATGTGTCCCAAGTAATGGATCTTATTTTGATAAGAGACACACTATTTGAACTTTGCATATAATTGATGGTCTCTTTATATTTTCAAAACCATTCTAAGATGGTCCTCACGATCTTCTTCATATTTTTAATAGATCAGTATGTCATGAATTAAAATAAATAAACATTTATGGAAATACTTACTAAAGATATTGTTCATAAGGAACATGAATACGATTGGTGAATTGGTAAGTCCATATGGTACTGCTACAAACTCATAATGACCATACCTTGTCTTGAAGCATATGTTATGAATATATTTATCTTTGGTTCGAACTTGATGATATATAGATCTCAATTCAATCTTTGAGAACACTTTTCCCCCTCTTACTTGACCAAAACAATCATCAATTTGAGACAATGGTTTACATGTTTTTCATTGTAACATTGTTCAAATATCTGTATTATATGCACAATTTGAGGGTACCACCCTTATTTTTCACAAACAATACTAGTGCTCCCTTTTATCATGCAAGTTGTAGGTTGGGAAAAGATCAAACCAACCACCAACTGGAGACAGATTTGAGAACACCTACCCACTGTCACCTTAGAAAGGTATTCCCATCACTTTATATATGATAGAATCACCTCAAGGGGGGAATCCCAGTGACCCTATGGGGAAATGAGACATAAAATGTGATGTATGAATGGATTATGCTATATATAAATTTTCTATGTGTGTATAAGGGCTTGAATAAGGTCTTGATAGTAGCCAAGGTTTCTAAGAAGTAGTATAGCTTGTTGATACTGATTTGTACCTGCCTAAGACACAAGGAAAACAGAGATACAAGCCCAAATATGTGATGGAAAATAAAGTTAGGCTTGTTGTCCCTAATTGTAGCATTTAGTATCAATATATATCAGCAATGAAATTGATAATGTATTATGCAAACAAGTTTCTAAAATTCTAGTTGAAAGAGAAAGAGAACTAGATCAACTCAAGTAAGATAGAATTAGACTTTATCAATGAAGCAAGGTTGTTACATAACCAATACTGGAGATTTATTATTCAACCTTATGTATGTAATAAACAAGTTATTACAACACGAATATCAGCCACTAAAACTTCCCCAAAATCTATCAAAAAATTCTCTAGTCTTAGTAGTTTATGTGGGAAAACTTTAAGCAACATCTAGTGGTTGCTTTAAGAGTTATTTGAGAAGTTTAACTAGGGTTTCTGCAACCCTAATCGTTGTAGATAAAGTTTTATAATATAATAAATAAATAATTGAGAAAATATGATGCCCTAGTGTCTCAATCAAGGTTATAGAGCAAAGAATTGAATCCAACTTAGACAACCTTCAAATCATAAAATTTCACGTTAACCAATGAAAGATTTTATTTCTCCAATGCAATTATACTAGTGACTTTAGCTATTGGGTTATGGATTCAAGGAAATAAAGAGATAAACAATTATATCTCTAGCTTGGGGGTGTAAACCCTCTTACTCCGTAAGGCAAGCAAATGTTAATCTAGGAGATACTAGGAGGGTGTAAACCCTTTTGCTTCTCCTAGTAAGACCTTGTGTAACAAATAAATTCTAGACAAAAATTATAGATAGAAGGTGGGATTGTAAATGCTTATACTCCTTAAGAAATCTAGCAAATAAAACTTGTGACTAATAAATGAAGAATCAACAAGACAAATCTTCATGTAGCTCAAGAAATGACAATATAAACCTCTCCTTACCAAGATAAATCAACCACACATGCCAAATAAAACCTCCACGAAGGGTAGCACCCTACTTCTTCCACCAATAGCATAAAGAAACCAAGATAAAAAAGCACAAGAGAGAGAAGGTTTCCCTAGGAGGGCACAAATTTCAGCTAAGTACGTCTCACAATGGGAGAGTTATGTTATCAAATGAGATTCACATGATCTTTGATTATATAAAATGTCTAACACATATTTTGTCCACTTAATTAGGGTAACACATAATATAAGTGGTCAACAACCCTTATTTTACCCCTTTACACAAATAATAATATTTAATTATCACTTTTTCACATTAGAAACCCTAAAGAAGGATGATGTCACCCCTTTAGGTGATGTTTTGACATTCAAAGAAAGTCATTGTAGAATAAAGTGGAGGTCGTTAGGGCTCCTAGAGCCTCTTCTTCATGTTCCAAGGTCAATTCATGTCTCCTTCGGTCAAATCATGCCAAGTGTCTATGTGAAACAACTCCATCACCACAAACCCTAACCCTAGTGACATCGAGCCTCAAGAAGTGACATTTTTCCCCTCCTAGGAAAGTCATTTGGCATGTGAGGGATAGTTCATGTCTTCCAAGGTGTCTTGTAAGCCTCCGAAGGCATGGTAACATGAAATAGAATGTGGGCCCTTGGCATCCAACTTGTGGGATTCAAGCCCCATGGAAGCCCAAGCTAGGCTTGTTCCTCCAAAACTGTCCACCAAATGATGTCCTGCAAAATAAATGGGTATTCCCTCCAAGGATATCAAGTCAAAATATCATGCCAAGTAAATACACATATAATAAACAAGGCACCTAAAAATGTGCATCAAAACTATCTCATCAAATTAAACAAATTCTCAAAGACCCTATACAATTGAGAAAGTTTAGGTATGGGAGGGGTGTCATAAAATTCATATTCGATAGACCAAAAACCTCAAGTAGATTATGCTCCCAAGGATGCCCCTTCAAGGTCATGTAGCGGATGATGAGGCGGATAGGGGTTTACACTTCATAGGCCAACAAGTTTCATGACATATAAGGGATCGTATTGTCTCATTTATGGGTGCCTTTGTAGGGAGTGTGTTTCACCTTCTTCCTCAATGCAACCTTTTTCCAATCCCATTTATTTCCATTTATTAATTAATCAATGATCCAAACATGTGTGCAATCCCAAAAGTGAATCTATTAGCTTGGGAGGAAGTAACACATTGTCACCTAAAAAACGAGGTCCACAAAGTGCCATAGGGGTAACCATGTAAGGCGTTGTAACACACTTGTGTTAGTCTTGTACTCAAGAAGGATATTTATTATGTGTTTGATATTGTGCATATATTCAATTCTTTTTAGAGAAGTAGTTCATCGTTCTCAAGACCTGTTTGGGAAATCACTTAGAAGATTTATATTTTAGGATCTTATCTTTTTCTAGCAACCATCCCCCTAGGAATTCAACCCCTTCTTCCCACGAAATGAGGTACATGCCCTTCTTGGGTCACTAAAGTAAAAGGGCCTAGAAGAGGGAAATATTATAGGAGTGTAATGTGTGAAAAGTGGTAAGTATGATCGATAATGGTACAATAACCTCTCGGGGGACCCCCAGTTGCAACCCTTCCCCAAACGCTGGCCACTTACTAGTAAGTCTATGACACTCTCCAAGGTGAAACATGGTCAAGAGAATAATGTCCAAAAATGAATTCTATAATCAAAAGAATATTAAATACAACATGTTTAAATGCCTCAAATATTAGGGTGATTACCTACCACAATACCTAACTTGTATGGCATGGAGCAAGACCCATATTCCTTCTATAATCTAGTTGTTGTGGTGGATGCACTGACAATGGATAAAAATGTGGTGATAGAATGGGATTTTGTATTTGCAAATGGATACTGCTAGTCATGTGGTCTCTCGACACTCCATATATTCAACCTGAGGGCCTTGAGGCATCATCTCCTTAGTTATCCAACAAAATGGGGATATCACTCCCTAAGGAGACACACTTGGTATGTTGTATCCCTTCTATAACAACTCTTTAAATTGAATTTTCAACTCCATTAGTTCAAGAGTACTCATTCTATAAGGAACCTTGGACAGAAGTAAAACTTTGGGCATAAGATCAATTGAAAATTAAATGTCTCTCTTGGGAGGTAGACCAGATATCTCACCTAGCAATACATCATTGAATAATTGAAGTATTGGATAGTCTTCAATATTTGGACCTTTGCTTTTTTTTTATTCCAACACATGAATTGTGTACAACTTACATTCCTTTATGAAACTATTCTTCAACTATAAGGATGAAATTTGTCTTATGGAAATGGATTTTGGAGTACTTCTCATTATTCTTGAATTTCTATCCTCATCTATGTAGTAAAATGTTTTATTATGCTAATCAAGTTTTACATTATGTGCTTGTTACAGTCCAAAAATTCCCTACCTATGCATACATGGCATTGGCCTTTCCACTTACACAATTTGCGAAATTACTGTTGAGGTCCCTTCTTTAAAAAACTATTGTTTGGAACATGTACGCACCCTGTTGAACTATAGTCCATGTACACACATGAGTTTTGTACTAGTTATCCCACATACATATGTGAGTTGCATGCTATATAACCTGCATTTACCTCCAAAAGTTGCAAAAAATATATAATTGCAAGGAATTCAGTAGAGTTTATGGGATATCGAGAGTTTCCCAACCATTTTACCCATTGTAGCCCATCCCCAAACTGAATAACCATATTTTTATCATATAAAAAGAGGTCTTGGGGTCCCATTTACAACAACAATCAAGAGAACAAGTAAACTCTACCAAAATCCCTTCCCCTTCTTAGCCCAAGTTTTGCAGCCCTTTCTGAGATTTGGCCTCAACATTCCCCTCCAACCCTTTCTCCTTATACATCCCTTTCCCTTTTGCCAAGAGATCAGTTGTTTGTGAGAGGAAAACATGGGACTGATGCACTTGGAGCAACAATAGAGGTGCCCAGACCTAGTTCGTTGAGTGTTAGCTGAAGAAGGTTTAAATCTTTGTAATTTTCATATTGAATAAGAGAGTTCTTTTCCTGTCCCAATACATTGTGTCTTTATGATTAATTGATTAATACATCTATGTCTATGTATAAACATTAACAATGATAAGTATAGATCGTACATCTTGTAGCATTTTTTTCCTAAGTTTTTGCAGGTCATATTTGGGAGGAGACCAACAATCAAGGAAGATGCAAAGGAGACAGAGGCATACACCAGCTGAAAGGACCTAAGGTACAACTACTTTCCCCTCTCTTGTAATATAATTTTAGATAGTTTTGGCATATCTTAGGAATAGAACTGTATTTTAAGGGAAGTCAGTGCTCTACTTGTACCTCGAACCAGTATATTAATAGGCATATTTTCCCTACTAGCAGAATTGGCGAGTCCCGTAGGGATTTTCTCTAGGTTATTAGTGGGAGATATTGGTTAGATTTTATTTTTCAGTTTATTTCTTAGTCTTCTAAGTGTTCTAAGTCATGTTGGTTCTTTGGTCACCTTCCAGGTTCCTACTAGCTTTCCTTGCCCAAGTTGTTAATCAAAATGTTTTCTTTTTTTTTGAAAATTTATAGAGGTGTACACGCCCTATTCTCTATACAACATGTGCACATACACAACCTACATTATATATAGCCCATGTACAT
The DNA here is from genome assembly GCA_009831015.1 of Picea engelmannii. Classification (NCBI taxonomy): domain Eukaryota; kingdom Viridiplantae; phylum Streptophyta; class Pinopsida; order Pinales; family Pinaceae; genus Picea; species Picea engelmannii. The sequence goes on from ML780056.1 coordinate 8,596, forward strand.
ACATAGTGTGGCCATGAAAAGCACGCGTCTCTATTTTTTTGGAGAAGTTTTTCACAATATTTTCATTTCTCTACTGGAAACTTGTGGTTCCCAAGTCTTCCTGAGTTCCAGAAGCTTCTGTTGTGTGGGGTTTAGACAATTTGTAGGCTCAGATTGTTTATGAAATAAAAAAAATAAATCCTTGTGTCTCTCTATGTTTCCAAACATTTTTTTCTTATTTTATCTTGAATTTTAAGAAAAATGAGTAACATGAATACAATAACAAAGAGGTGCATGAATCGTGTATTCTGCATTTTATTTTATCATCTTTTGTTAGTTCTACTTTGATTGGAAGAAAAAAAAACTAGTTTTTTGGGTCTCTTTCTTTCTTTGCATTTGCTTTGCATTGTTATTTTAAAAAGAAAAATAATTAGCATAGGGTTGTGTTTTTTTTTTCATCTTGAAAGCCTTTAAAAAGAAAAAATAACAAAGAATATCTTTTCATTTTCTCTTTTGTTTCACTCAAAAGTTGCATTGTGCATTTTGCATGGAAAGGAGAAAAGATTGCATCTTTATGTTTGAATGATTGTTCATGATTTTTGCTTGAAACTTTTTTTCATTTGTAGAATTAGTGTAAATTATTCTTTTCCAGTGTTCTAATTAGTTTCTTTTTTAGAAGGGTCCCAAACAACATAATTTGTACTTTCTTTCCTTGAGTAAGAAAATCCCGTAAAATGAATTTGCTAATCTAAATTATATTAGTAACACTTTTTCTTGGGTTCACTAGTAGCTTAGGATAGGGCCTTGGATTAGGTGTGGAGAGGTAAAATCTCTAAGGCCAACCAAAAATTCACTTAGGTGTATGTGTTAGGGTGTGAAAATACACCTTGTAATTTCTCAATTCAGGAAGCTCATCTAACACAAGAGTCAAACATGAGGCCATGTAGAGGAGAGTGACAGATATATCCACTCATGATATCGACAAAGAATTTTGGAGAGTGTGTATTAGGGGTGAATCCTGTAGTGTTGTTGTCCCGAATAATGTTATACCTCTAAAACACTTGGATCCGTCCAAGGTACTCTAAGAGTTATTTTGGACATGTTGTGTTTAAGGCTTCAAGAGGATATTTAGGATTAGTTACCTTGCCCCTACACCCTCCCAGCTATCAACTGTACCCCCCTAGTTGTTGATTACAAGTTGGTGGCCTAGTTTCCATTATATAGGTTGACACATAGGTGACTACAAGGGGTGTATCATGGTACTTGAGGCATACTTTGTACTCTCTGGGAGAGACTCGAAGGGACTGTCGGTTGGAGGTCTGGGTAAATATTTCTCCTGGCCAATCATTTTCCTTTGTGAATGCTTTGGATGATCAGTACTTCATCTCCCCGGGTCGGAAGAATTCAGAAGGGTGGTTTGTATATTTTTAGGATTTTCTTCTTAGTGGTGTGCTCTGTGCTCCCTAGTTTTCCATAGTGAGTCAGTCATTCATTGCTTTGGGTCTTTGACCTAAGGTGGTATACCACCCACTCCACTGGTCGTGAGGAATTTTCAGTCTTCCTCTTAGAAATGTGGAGTCGCCTCTTTATATGTGTTGTTTTTTATACCACTGGTTCACTAGAGTCAATGTGTGATACTTTTACAAACTTGAACAATCCCGCAAGGGAAAAACCTAAGCATGAGATATTCAGGGAAAAATTTACTAACGATACCAACCAAGAAAACCCTTCGCAAGGGGATTCCTATTGTTTTCCTTTCTTAGGAAACATTGGTGCTCCTTTGATGGCCACTTTGTACATTCCTCAGTTGAATGTGGGACTGTCAGTTTGGTTGAGTACCATTCCAAATGTCCCTAATTATCTTGATGCTTCTAAATTAATCACCTTCTGTCATGGGAATCATGTTGATGTCCCTTCATCGACAAAGTATTCTCCTCCTCCTACCTTCTCTAGTGAAATTATAGCTACTAGGAACCGAAAATCTAAATGAAATAGAAAGAGGAAGAATTGGAAAAATAAATCACTAACCTTTGTGAGTCATGTTGGAGATAGGTCATCAACCTATGCAAGTCATGTTGAATACCAACACCCAACATCTGCAAGTCATGTTGGGGGAAAAAAACCAACCTCAGCTAGTCATGTTGGAGAGTTGTCAGCAACCTTTGCGAGTCATGTTGGGGGAAATCACCTAGCCTCTGCAAGTCATGGTGGGGGTAAAAGTCCATTCACTGCTAGTCATACTAGAGATAGGTTTTTAACCTCTGTGAGTAATGTTATCGGCCAATCACTAACCTATGCAAGTCATATTGGAGTTTTGCAACCAACCACTGCAAGTCATTCTGGGGGCATGAGTCTCATCAATGCAAGTCATACGAGTGATATGTCAACAACCTTTGTTAGTCATGTTGGGGAAAATTAGCCAACCACTGCCAGTCATGCTGGGGGAATTTATTTTATTCAAAAACCTAGATGGATAGGAAACAAGCCTAAGTTCCATTGTAAGATTTTCAAGGGAGATCACCTTACTCATTTATGCCCTGGACTTCCAAAGGAACAAAGATTGTGGTCCCTGTTTGCAAGATATTTTTATTCTGAGTCTTCTAAGGTTTTGTCACAATCTATTCAGCCTTTGGTTGATGAAGTGGTCATGCCGATGCAATATTTGGCTAATCCTACTCCTCTTTTGGGGGGTGATGTGCTTTTAGACCATGTTGTCTCCCAGCCTATTTAGCTAGTAATTTAGGAAGTGGTCATGTCAATGCAATATTCAACTGATCCCACTCTTCTCTTAGAGAGTGTCAAGTCTACGAAATTGGTCATGTTGATGAAATATTCAGTTGACCCCACTCTTCTCTTGGAGAATGTTGAGTCTTCTAAAGTGGTCAGGCCGATGCAATTTTCAACTGATCCCACTCTTCTCTTAAAGAGTGTTGAGTCTACTAAAGTGGTCATGATGATGCAATCTTCGAATGATCCCACTCTTCTCTTGGAGAGTGTTGATTCTACTAAAGTGGTCATGTCGATGCAATCTTCAACTAATCCCACTCTTCTCTTGGAGAGCGTTTAGTCTATTAAAGTGATCACGTTGATGCAATATTTGGTTGATCCCACTCTTCTGACGGGGATTAATGTGTCTACCGACTATGTTTTTAGCATTTCTAGTTCAGTACTTTCAAAATAAGGGGGAATTCCACTCACTTCAAGCACTCCCCCTCCAAGTCCTATGATGGTTTCCTTTGATTGGAATGAACTTGTGTTACACATCAAAATTACTCACTTCAATAGTGTCACAAGTGTCATCATTACAAGTGTTGTAAGTGTCACATCTTGACCACAAGTCTCACAAGTGTTGAAAACATCATACTATTATCTTTCCTATGTCGTCTCTCTAACAACATCATAAGGACATTTAAGACACCTCAAAGACAAGTTTTGAAGAAGAGAAGTCATTTGACAAGGAGTACAAGTCTTTTTCCACTAAGGAAACCACTCAAAAATGATTTTTGGAAGGAAGTGCTCCCCCATACACTGTAAAAGAGTGCTAACACTCCCTAGGCTTCTTTGGGGGAGTGCTACAATGCTCTATCCCCATGTTGGGGGAGAGCTACCCCTTTTTTGAGTAAATTTTGGTCTGTTGAGGGGAATCAGGGAAGAATCCCCTCAATCTCTTAGGTTGGTTGAATTCGAATCAAAGGTCAAGGCATGATATTAGGGAAGATCCACAACTGAAGGAGAATAATCCTTAACTTATCCCAAATATCTCTCAAGTGTTTGGGCCTCTCCAAGGTTATATAAGGAGGCCTCCTCATGGTGAAAAGGAGGGCAGTTTAGAGGCATCAAACTTATGATCTCATAAGGGAGATGAACAGTAAAACATCATCATTTTGTGTGTGGATTATTTGAGAAAGGGTATGGAAAAAGGGATCTTGGTGAAGCTATTGCACTACATCCATGGATATAAGCAACACTTTGTTCTCATTAATATAATTTCATGCTTGACCTGTTTCCTTTAAATTTTGTTGTATGAACTTGTTTCTTTCATAGATTCATTATAAATATAATCATAGTAGAGAAGGAAGTATCATTGTTGTTGTTCATGGTACCACAGGGCCTTCAACTGAACTTGGAGATCAAGATCAGCCTGGAGCGAACAAGGACAAACATCAATAAAAAGGTACTTGCCTTTCTTCCCTCTTGTTCTTCGATAGTTTAGATTTATGATAAAGGAATGTCAGTGTCCATAATAGTACTTTCTGTCTTGGATTTAGGGGTCTAGCATCCAAGAGGAAATCCACTTGTCCGTAGGGGGATTCTCCTGTAACACCTTGTTGAACCTCATCTTCATTCTTCTAAACCCTTCCAAATAAGGGTTGAAGTTAATTCAATTTTTTTTTACTGATGTATTGTATATGAAGGAGCCTCTACAAGTATTTTATCATCCTCGACTTGGAAATATTTGGGTTCTCTTGAGCTTGTGTCTTCTTTGCATGACTTGTTGCATTTTGACAAACGTCCTAGTGAGTATTTGGGGATTCTTCCTCAATTTCCTATGTCTTTAGGTGGGAAGAATATCCTTTTCGATGTTATAGTGGTGCAAGGTCCGTTACATTTCAATATGCTTCTTGGGTGTGATTATGTATATAGTGTGAATGTTGTGGTGTCTACGCTCTTTCAAGTGATGCATTTCCCTGACAATGGAAGCATTGTCACAATCTACCAGTTGGAATATGATAATCACCATCCTAATTTGACATTAGTTTAGGATGCCCCTTTATATGTTCCTAGTGTTCATGTAGACTCTACCCTGCCACAGGTTAATTATGTGGTGTCTTATCCTCGATGTCCAATTTCTTCTGATCAAGAAACTGTGCAACCATGTTTGCCTTCTCGAGACATGGTCTCAACAATTGATTAGTTTTGTTATATAATGGTTGTATGGGAGACCCTGCTTCCCCCTCTTAGTCCAATTTATCTTCAGTCTCCTTTTGAGTCTGATCTCACTGTTTGTAGATCCTCAAACCCTCGTGCTTGTGATTCTTTGCTGATAGAATATGCCAGTCCTGTTGACCCTCCTCATTCACATGATTTATCATATTTTGAATTTCCTTCAGATGAGGCTATCCTTGATGTCAGGATCCTAAATATATATAAAGATAAATATCATAATAAACCAATATAAAAAAGAATAATCCAAACCATTCACCAAAATACTGAACACAATAAATAGTCAAAACCCTTGAGGTAGGGTAACACCATATATTACTCCTTAAGGAAGGATAACACTCCTTAAGAAATTCTTGATACATTCAAAATATTCTTCACTATGCTTAATTACATTTCTTACACTTATTTATATAGCTCTCTCTATCTCCTAGGAACCTTCTAGAGAGTCTTCTCACATTTATTACATATAACTAACATAGTGGGCCTTTATTAATATAGTGGTCCTAGTCCACCGTACACTGAATGACCACATTCTCGTATATTAAATGACTTCCATTAATAATACATAACCACATTTCCTTTGGGTACCTCCCTAGGTACCCCATTTTACATCCCTATGTATATTACATTCCATCCCCCTTCACATGTTTTGTCCTCAAAACATGATAAGAAACCATACAATATGACCAACTAAACAATGTATCCAACTTGTACCAAGTATGACCATCCATCCATCTCAATGGAGATCAAACATGATGTCCATATGTTGCCTTTCCACCCTGATATTGATCTACATTATGTCAGTGTTTCCATGGGATTAGTTCTCCAGCCTGATGTCTTCTTGTAGTGCTAATAGGCATCCATGCACCTCTTGATCGGTTTCCTTTCTGGTTCCCTTTTGGTGCATAAATGTGTTGATGCACACACCCTTGCCTTGATGATTTTTGTTTTTCTATATGATGTAGATGGCGATATACAACAACTGTAGGAATCTGTTATTTTTTCTTCAAATCTACAAAACTATGTGCCTTTGAGTCAATGACCTCCTTAGCTTCTTGATTATGTCTTTCATCTAGTTTTGCTTCATCTCCTTCTGTAAACTCTGCCTCTATTTCAACTTTAGAATCTACAATAAATTATTTTTTGGACACCATGGGCCCATATTTCTTACTAAGAGACACATCCTGCAAGGTGATTTTCTTCTTCTTGTACCACAACGT
>ML780056.1:29529-49732 GCA_009831015.1 Picea engelmannii
TCCCCAAGAAATCTAGAAAATCAAACTTGTGACTAAGAAATGAAGCATCAACAAGATAAATATTTATGTAGCTCAAGAAATGACAAGATAAACTTCTCCTTACCAAGATAAATCCACCACATATGCCAAAGAAAACCTCCACGAAGGGTAGCACCCTACTTCTTCCACCAATAGCATAAAGAATCCAAGATAAAAGAGCACAAGAGAGAGAAGGTTTCGAAGGAGGTCAAGTCAAAATATCATGCCAAGTGAATACACATATAATAAACAAGGCACCTAAAAATGTGCATCAAAACTACCTCATCAAATTAAACAAATTCTCCAAGACCCTATACAATTGAGAAAGATGAGGTATGGGAGGGGTAGACCTAAAACCTCAAGTAGCGTATGCTCCCAAGGATGCCCCTTCAAGGTCATGTATTGGATGATGAGGGGGATAGGGGTTTACACTTCATAGGAAAATGAGTTTCATCACATATAAGGGCTCGTATTGTCTCATTTATGGGTGCCTTTGTAGGGAGTGTGTTTCACCTTCCTCCTCAATGCAACCTTTTTCCAAGCCCATTTATTTCCATTTATTAATTAATCAATGATCCAAACACATGTGCACTCCCAAAAGTGAATCTATTAGATTGGGATAAAGTAACACAATGTCACCTGAAAAACGAGGTCCACAAAGTGCCATAGGGGTAACCATGTAAAGCATTGTAACACACTTGTGTTAGTCTTGTACTCATGAAGGATATTTATTATGTGTTTGATATTGTGCATATATTCAATTCCTTTAAGAGAAATAGTTCATCCTTCTCAAGACCTATCTGGGAAAACATCTAGAAGGTTTATATTTTAGGCTCTTACCTTTTTCCAACAACCATCCCCTTGGGAATTCAACCCCGTCTTCCCACGAAATGAGGTACATGCTCTTCTTGGGTCACTAAAGTAAAAGGGCCTAGAAGAGGGAAATATTATAGGAGTGTAATGTGTGAAAAGTGGTAAGTATGATCGATAATGGTACGATAACCTCTCGGGGGACCCCCAGTTGCAACCCTTCCCCAAACGTTGGCCATTTACTAGTAAGTCTATGACACTCTCCAAGGTGAAACATGGTCAAGAGCATAATGTCCAAGAAGGAATTCTATAATCAAAAGCATATTAAATAAAACATGTTTAAATGCCTCAAATATTAGGGTGATTACCTACCACAATACCTAACTTGTACGACATGGAGCAAGACCCATATTCCTTCTATAATCTAGTTGGTGTGGTGGATGCACTGACAATGGATAAAAATTTGGTGATAGAATGGGATTTCGTATGTGCAAATGAAGATTTCTAGTCATGTCATTTCTCGACACTCCATATCTTCAACTTGAGGGCCTTGAGGCATCATCTCCTTAGTTATCCAACAAAATGGGGATATCACTCCCTAAGAAGACACACTTGGTATGTTGTATCTCTTCTATAACAACTCTTTAAATTGAATTTTCAACTCCATTAGTTCAAGAGTACTCATTCTATAAGGAACCTTGGACACAAGTGAAACTTTGGGCATAAGATCAATTGAAAGTTAAATTTCTCTCTTGGGAGGTAGACTAGGTATCTCACCTAGCAATACATCATTGAATAATTGAAGTATTAGATAGTCTTCAATATTTGGACATTTGCTTTTTTTATTCCAACACATGAATTGTGTACAACTTACATTCCTTTATGAAACTATTCTTCAACTATAAGACTGAAATTTGTCTTATGGAAATGGATTTTGGAGTACTTCTCATTATTATTGAATTTCTATCCTCATCTATGTAGTCAAATGTTTTATTACGCTAATCAAATTTTACCTTATGTGCTTGTTATAGTCCAAAAATTCCCTACCTATGCATACATGGAATTGGCCTTTCCACTAACACAATTTGCCAAATTACTGTTGAGGTCCCTTATTTAAAAAATTATTTTTTGGAACATGTACGCACCCTACTGAACTATAGCACACGTATAGACACGAGTTTCATACTAGTTATCCCATGTACATGTGTGAGCTGCATGCTATATAACCTGCATTTACCTCCAAAAGTTGCAAAATATATATAATTGAAAGGAATTCATTAGAGTTTATGGGATATGGAGAGTTTCCCAAACATTTTAACCATTGTAGCCCGTCCCCAAACTGAATAACCATATTTTTATCATATAAAAAGAGATCTTGGGGTCCCATTTACAACAACAAGCAAGAGAACAAGTAAACTCTGCCAAAATCCCTTCCCCTTCTTAGCCCAAGTTTTGTAGCCCTTTCTGAGATTTGGCCTTAGCATTCCCCTCCAACCGTTTCTCCTTATACAACCCTTTCCATTTTCCCAAGAGATCAGTTGTTTGTCATAGGAAAACATGGGACTGATGCACTTGGAGAAACAATAGAGGTGCCCGGACCTAGTTCACGGAGTGTTAGCCGAAGAAGGTTTTAATCTTTGTAATCTTCATATTGAATAAAAGAGTACTTTTCCTGTCCTAATACATTGTGTCTTTATGATTAATTGATTAATACATCTATGTCTATGTATAAACATTAACAGTGATAAGTATAGATCATATATATTGTAGCATTGTTTTCCTAAGTTTTTGTAGGTCAGCTTTGGGAGGAGACCAATAATCTATGAAGATGCGAAGGAGATAGAGGCCTACACTAGCTGAAAGGACCTCAGGTACACCTACTTTCCTCTCTCTTGTAATTTAAGTTTATATAGTTTTGTGATTGCTTAGGAATATAAATTTATTTTAAGGGAAGTCAATGCTCTGCTTGTACCTTGAACTAGTATATTAATAGGTAGATTTTCCCTACTAGCAGAATTGGTGACTCCCCTGGGGATTTTCCCTAGGGTCTTAGTGTGAGATCTTGGTTAGATTTGATTTTTCAATTTCTTTCTTATTCTTCTGAGTGTTCTGAGTCGCGTTGGGTATCTAGTCACCTTCCAGGTTCCTACTAGCTTCCCTTGCCCAAGTTGTCAATCAAATTTTTTTCTTTATTTTTGAAAATTTACAGATGTTTACATGCCCTATTCTCTATACAACACGTGCACATACACAACCTACATTATATATACCCCACGTACATACATAGTGTGGCCATGCAAAGAACACCTCTCTATTGTTTTGGATATTTTTTTCAAAATATTTTCCTTTTTGTACTGTAAACTTGTGGTTCCCAAGTCTTCCTGAGTTCCAGAAGCTTCTATTGTGTGGGGTTTAGACAATTTGTAGGTTCAGATTGTTTATGAAATAAAAAAAATAAATCCTCGTGTTTCTCTGTGTTTCCAATCATTTTTGGCTTATTTTTATCTTGAATTTTAAGAAAAATGAGTAACATGAATACAATAACAAAGAGGCACATGAATCGTGTATTCTGCATTTTATTTTATCATTTTGTGTTAGTTCTTCTTTCATTGGAAGAAAAAAACTAGTTTTTTGGGTCTCTTTCTTTCTTTGCATTTTTATTTTAAAAAGAAAAAGAATTAGCATAGGGTTGTTTTTTTTTTTCATCTTGAAAGCATTTAAAAAGAAAAAATAACAAAGAAGATCCTTTCATTTTCTCTTTTGTTTCACTCAGAAGTTTCATTGTGCATTTTGCATGGAAAGGAGAAAATATTGCATCTTTATGTTTGAATGATTGTTCATGATTTTTGCTTGAAACATTTTTTCATTTGTAGAATTAGCATATATTATTATTTTCCAGTGTTCTAATTAGTTTCGTTTTCACAAGGGTCTCAAACAACATAATTTGTACTTTATTTCCTTGAGTAAGAAAATCCCGTAAAAAGAATGCGCTAATCTAAATTATATTAGTAACACTTTTTCTAGGGTTCACCAATAGCTTAGGATAGGGCCTTGGATTAAGTGCGGAGAGGTCAAATCTCCAAGGCAACCTGAAAATTCACTTAGGTGTATGTGTTAGGGTGTGAAAACCCACCTTGTAATTACTCAATTCGGGAAGCTCCTCTAACACAAGAGTCAAACATGAGGCCACGTGGAGGACAGTGATAGAGATATCCACTCCTGATCCCGACAAAGAATTTGGGAGAGTGTGTATTAGGAGTGAATATTGTAGTGTTATTGTCCCTAATTATGTTAGACCTCTAATACACTTGAATCCATCCAAGGTACTCTAAGAGTTATTTTGGACCTGTTGTGTTTAAGGCCTCAAAAGGATATTTAGGATTAGTTACCCTGCCCCTACACCCTCTAGGCTATCCACTATACCCCCCTGGTTGTTGATTACAAGTTGGTGGCCTAGTTCCCATTATACAGGTTGACACATAGGTGACTACAAGGGGTGTATCATGGTACCTGAGGCATAATTTGTACTCTCTGGGAGACACCCGAAGGGACTGTCGGTCGAAGTTCTGGGTAACTATTTCTCCTGGCCAATCATTTTCATTTTTGGATGCTTTGGATTATCAAGACTTCATCTCCCTGGGTTGGAAGAATTTAGAAGGGTGGTTTGTATATTTTTAGGCTTTTCTTCTTAGTGGTGTTCTCTATGCTCCCTAGTTTTCCATAGTGAGTTAGTCAGTCACTTATTTGGGTATCTGACCTAAAGTGGTATACCACCCACTCCACTGGTCATGAGGAATTTTCATTCTTCCGCTTAGAAATGTGGAGCCACCTCTTTATAGGTGTTGTTTTTTATACCACTGGTTCACTAGAGTTAATGTGTGATACTTTTATGAACTTGAACAATCCCACAAGGGAAGAACCTAAGAATAAGATATTCATGGAAAAATTTATTGACGATACCAACCAAGTGACCCCTTCGCAAGGGGATTCCTGTGGTTTTCCTTTCTTAGGAAACGTTGGTGCTCCTTTGATGGCCACTTTGTACATTCCTCAATTGAATGTGGGACTGCCAATTTGGTTGGGTACCATTCCAAATGTCCTTAATGCTCTTGACGCTTCTCAGTTAATCAACTTCTGTCATGGGAATCATGTTGATGTCCCTTCATCAACAAAGTATTATCCTCCTCCTACCTTCTATGGTGAAATTATAGCTACTAGTAACCGAAAGTCTAAACGCAATATAAAGAGGAAGAATAGGAAAAATAAATCACCAACCTCTGCGATTCATGTTGGAGATAGGTCATCAACCTCTACAAGTCATGTTGAAGACCAACACCCAACATCTACAATTCATGCTAGGGGAAAAAAACCAACCTCTGCTAGTCATGTTGGAGAGTTGTCAACAACCTCTGCGAGTCATGTTGGGGGAAAGCACCTAGCCTCTGCAAGTCATGTTGGGGGTAAAATTCCATTCATTGCTAGTGATACTAGAGATAGGTATGTAGCCTTTGCAAGTCTTTGCAAGTCATGTTATCAACCAATCACTAACCTATGCAAGTCATATTGGAGTTGTGCAACCAACCACTACAAGTCATTCTGGGGGCACGAGTCTCATCAATGCGAGTCATACAAGTGATATGTCAACAACCTCTACTAGTCATGTTGAGGAAAAACAACCAACCACTGCCATTCATGCTAGGGGCATTGATTCTATTAAGAAACCTAGATGGATAGGAAACAAGCCTAAGTTCCCTTGTAATCTTGGCAAGGGAGATCACCTTACTCATGTATTCCCTGGACTTCCAAAGGCATGAAGATTGTGGTCCCTGTTTGCAAGATATTTTTATTCTAAGTCTTCTCAGGTTTCATCATAATCTATTCAGCCTTTGGTTGATGAAGTGGTCATGCCAATGCAATATTCAGCTAATCCTACTCCTCGTTTGGGGGGTGATGTGCCTTTAGAACATGTTTTCTTGCAGCCTATTTAGCCAGTAGTTGACGAAGTGGTCACGTCAATGCAATATTCAAATGATCCCACTCTTCTCTTAGAGAGTGTTGTTCTACGAAAGTGGTCATGTTGATGCAATCTTCAGTTGATCCCACTCTTCTCTTGGAGAATGTTGAGTCTTCTAAAGTGTCCAGGCTGATGCAATTTTCGACTGATCCGACTCTTCTCCTGAAGAGTCTTGACTCTACTAAAGTGGTCATGATGATGCAATCTTCGACTGATCCCACTCTTCTCTTGGAGAGTGTTGATTCTACTAAAGTGGTCATGCCAATACAATCTTTAGTTGATCCTACTCTTCTCTTGGAGAGTGTCCAGTCTATTAAAGTGATCACGTTGATGCAATATATGGTTGATCCCACTCTTCTGATGGGGATTAACATGTCTACTGACTATGTTTTTAGCATTTCTGGTTTAGTACTTTCAAAACAAGGGAGAATTCCACTCACTTCGATCACTCCCCCTCCAATTCCTAGGATGGTTTCCTTTGACTGGAATGACCTTGTGTTACACATCAAAATTACTCACTTCAATAGTGTCGCAAGTGTCATCATTACAAGTGTTGTAAGTGTCGCATGTTGTCTACAAGTGTCACATCTTGACCACAAGTCTCACAAGTGTTGCAAACATCATATTGTTATATTTCCTATGTTGTCTCTCTAATGACATCATAAGGACACTTAAGACACCTCAAAGACTAGTTTTGAAGAAGAGAATTCATTTGACAAGGAGTACAAGTCTTTCTCAACTGAGGAAACCACTCAAAAATGATTTTTGGAAGGAAAAGCTCCCCTATACATTGTCAAGGAGTGCTAAATCTCCCTGGGATTCTTTGGGGGAGTGCTATAATGCTCTATGCCCAATGTTGGGGGAGCGCTACCACTTTTTTTATTAAAGTTTGGTCTGTTGAGGGAAATTAGGGAAGAATCCCCTCAATCTCTGAGGTTGGTTGAATTCAAATCAAAGGTCAAGGCATTCTATTAGGGAATATCCACAACTAAAGGAGAAGAATCCTCAACTTATCCTAAAGATATCTCAAGTGGTTGGGCCTCTCTAAGGTTATATAAGGAGGCCTCCTCATGGTGAAAAGGAGGGCAGTTTAGAGGCATGAAACTTATGATCTCATAAGGGAGATGAACAATAAAACATCATCATTATATGTGCGGATTATTTGAGAAAGGTTCTGGACAAAGGGAGCTTGGTGAAGCTGTTGCACTACATCCATGGCTATAATAAACACTTTTTTCTCATTAATATAAATTCATGCTTGGCCTATCTCCTTTAAAGTTTGTGTATATGAACTTGTTTCTTTCATAGATTCATTATAAATCTAATCATAGTAGAGCAGCAAGTATCGTTGTTGTTTTCATGGTACCATAGGACCTTCAACTAAACTTGGATATCATGATCATCTTGGAGTGAACAAGGACAAACGTTAGTAAAAAGGTACTTGCCTTTCTTCCCTCTTCTTCTTTGATAGTTTTTCTTTATGATAAAGGAATGCTAGTGTCCATAATAGCACTTTATGTCTTGGAGTTATGGGTCTAACATCCAAGAGGAAATCCACTTGTTCATAGGGTGATTCTCCTATAACAGAAATTGGAAACTCCACTGGGGAGGAGCTCTGATTTTTGTTACCTTTCCTAGGTCTTGTCTTGGATTTTGCTCATTATTTGACCTTCTCCATACTGTCTCTTTGATTCTTAGATCTGGTTGATTAGCTCTTGATTTCATCATATTCAATTTTATTGACTGAGTTTGCTTGATTTTTTAAGATTTTGGGCATTTTTCTAAACTTTTGAAGCCTAGAGCTCCCTTTCCCTTGCTATCAGAGCACCAACACTCCCTATTGGTCTTAGACAAAGCATTGGAATGCTCTGGTACCCTTTACACTAGAGCGCTACCCCTTTTTTGTGAAAAATCTTCCAGGGTTTTCATTCTCTGAGTTCATTTTTTACTTTTGGCACTTGCTCAGGAGTCCTTACATCCTCAGTACATCTTTTTCATTGGCCTTCAACACCTTCGTTCTGAGAATTCATCATCTTTTGTTTGGATTTTTTGACATTTGTCCTTACTTTGCAATAAATTTTTGTCCTTGATGATTTAGAGTCAGTTTGTCATTTTCTTCTCATTTATCTGATTGAGTGAAAACTTTGTAAGGAGATTCAAAGGTCTTTTGTACTTTTGATTTTGATATTTGAGGTCATATTTTCCAAGCTCTTCTTCCTTCTTTTTGAGTTTTTGGTTTTATTTTTCTTGTTTGATCACATCAAGGGTGTGTTTCTGTTTATGTGAAGTTTTTTTCTGGTTGCTTAAATCTCATAGATCTTGAATTATGATTAACATAGGAAGATTTGCATCAAACTAATTATCAGTCACATATAAACATTTTAGCATTGAATTGGATTCCTTATTGAGGACTATTGCATGAGTTCATTGCATCTTAGTGTTTGAAAGTGGAAGGAAAATCCTTCTCCTTCCCTTAAATAGACATTCATTGAAAGAAAATGTTGCTTATCATTTCTTATGCATGTTTTGGGAACTAAGTCATATTATCATCATTTTTCACTTTCATACACCTTTGAGTAAACAAAATCCACTAAAATCAACACTTAACTAAAATTTATCATACTTTTTTACATCTTTGTTAGCAAATCTACATTAGCTTAAGGTGTAAGGATTTCGAATAGGTTGAAAGGATAACTTTCCAAAGCTATCAAACAAACTTATCATCTTGCGATTGGAAGAGAAAATCCAATTTTAGTATAGGATTTCTGGGATCCCACTCTCACACAAGGGTTACGCACGAGGTCACATTCGGGAGAGTTACAAAGATTATCCCTCCGTGGTTTGACTGTTTGTAATAGTCGGATCGTATATTGGGGGTCACTTGAGGGTATACCCTCGATTTTGTGTGGGATCCTCTCGATTTGATTTTAGACTTGTTATCCTACCCATATGTTCGGAATGGACTCTAGACTGTACCCTCCCAGGGGATGACTGCGATTTGGTGACCTTAGTAGCCATAATATTTAGGGTCTTACACAAGGTGACGGTGAAGGGAAGTCTCATTGTACCTGGAACAGACATTGGTCCAACTCAGTCAGGCTCCTTGGAGGGTAAATCCACATTTACTACGTGGAATCTTGCACCAAGGCATAAGTCTGTTAAGCAGGTCACCAACGTAACTGATCCACCCGCTCTATCCCCGCCTCTTCCTATTTTGATCTCACGATGTTGGATTTCATCACCCACTAGTGGTTACATTGTGGGAAGGTTTGTTTGATATTTTTCTTCTCAGATTCATAGTGTGTGTTTTTTGTGTTACTTAGTGGACCTTAGGTCAAGTCAGTGTTAATGGAATCAAATATTGAGAGTACCAATGGAGTAATCCCTTGTCCCATGGAACCTTACACCTTTCCTTTTTTTGGAAACTTTGGTCCTCCATACATTTCCACACTGAGTCTTCCGAGACTCACCATCAGATTACTAGTTTGGTTGTTCCCCACTCTAGTGATCTCGAATCCTCCTAGTGATTCAACTGCACCTAATACTTTAGATGTCAATACACCACCCACACATCAACCTCATGTCTACTTTTTTCCTTCTTCACCCATTAAGTCTCCGCCCCTTTCTCCTTCTTCACCTAGTGAAATATCTAAAGCAAGTAGCGAGGTTAATCAGAAGAAGAAGAAACAGAAAGAGAAGAATAAGAAGAGACTGAAAAGGACCAAGGCTCCCAAAAAATCATATGTTGGATCCTAACAATTGGCTACTTTTAATAGAACTAAGAGTGTTGATGAGGTCAACAAGATTAAAACGAAGAATCTGAAACCCAAATTCCATTGCAGTATTTGTAAGGGTGACCACTTTCTAAGGGATTTCCCTGGTATTCCCAAGGTTTTAGAAATGTGGTCCTCCACATCATTGTCCCCTGTTGGTCAAGCCAATGATACCCTGTCAACTAGTGACATTAAGGTTGGTAAGAAGAAGGTAACAGTCAAATTCCCTTGTATGTTTTGGAAAGGTGATCATTATTCTCACCTTTTCCCTTGTATGGATGAGGCTTATTCTCTTTTGGAGAAGCTTCAACTCCCAACGGGTTATCGAAATATTTCCCCCAACCCATCGTTAGTTGATGGAATGGTCAATCTAGTTCCATCCCTGGTCAGTCCTATTGATCATGTTGTCAATCTAGTTTCCTCCTCCATTGAACCATGAACCCAAGTAACTGATCTAGTTCCATCATCCGTCAGCCCCACTCTTCATCTATAGAGTGAAACCAAAGTGACTGATCAAGTTCCTTCCTCAGTCATTCCTACCCTTCATCCCAAGAGTGTCAAAGTGGTCAATTCAGTTCTACCATCGGTCGATCCCACTCCTACCTTGAGGAGTGCCAAAGTGGTCAATCTGGTTCCACTACCGATTGATCCCACTCATCCATTGAGAAGAGCCAAAGTGACTGATCCAGTTCCTTCCTCGGTCAATCCCACCCTTCATCCGAAGAGTGCTAAAGTGACTGATCTAGTTCTTTCCTTGGTCAGTCCCACCCTTCGTTCGAAGAGTTCCAAAGTGGTTTCTCCGGTTACATCAT
The DNA here is from genome assembly GCA_009831015.1 of Picea engelmannii. NCBI lineage: Eukaryota > Viridiplantae > Streptophyta > Pinopsida > Pinales > Pinaceae > Picea > Picea engelmannii. The sequence continues at coordinate 39,957 of ML780056.1, forward strand.
CGGTCAATACCATCTTCCTCTGAAGAGTGTCAGTGTGGTCGATCTGATCCCATCATCGGTCGATCCTACTCTCCCTCTAAAGATTAAACGTGATACTACCCACATTTTTCTCATTGATACAGAATCTACCGTGCTGGGGGGCATTCCTCCTTCTCCCACGAAACCCCCTCCAAGTAATGAGGCCATCCTTTTTTATTGGGGTTCACTGACTGGACCGTGTCTTTCCTCTCACATCCCTTTCCAGATTATAGTACATGTTTTTGGTCAGGACGTTCCTCAAATGTTGATAGAGGAAGGTGCGTCCATTAGTATTTTTTCCTTTGTTGCTTGGCACACTTTGGGTTGTCCTCAGCTTGCATCGGTTACACATAATCTATTAGATTTTAACAGAAGAACCAGTGAACCTTTAGGGACCCTTCCTTAGTTTCCCATAACTTTGGGAGGAAAAACTATATTTATTGATGTCATGGTAGTCTGAGATCCCTTGGATTTCGCTTTACTCCTTAGGTGGGATTATTTCCATGTCATGAAATCTATTGTGTCTACTCTTTTTCATGTGACATCTTTCCCTCATGATGGGAGAATGGTGACTATTGATCAACTTTCATTCGTTAGTCCTGACTAGATTACCTCCCTAAATGGTTCTTATATGAAGACAGTATCACCCCTGCCACATGTCAATTATGTGGCATTATCTCCCATGACACCAAATTCAGATAACTTGGATCCAGTAATTGACATGGTGATCTCTTCGGTGAGGCTTTTGGAGCCTGATCTCCTTACCCCTGTCGCGACCCTCGACATGTGTTCCTTCTAGAGAATTATTCTTCCATCCACTGAAGATCTCTTGGAAGCCATCACCAATTTTTGTCCCTTGACATGGTGTCCTTCTAGAGCATTATCCTCTTGGAAGCCATGATCAAGAACATTCACGAGCACAATTTCTCTTCTTTGTGGAAAGATCGTTAAAGAATGAAACAAAGGTTATGAGAATAGTTTCGATTCTCTATGGCAATCTCATTAAAAAATGAAACAGAGGCTACGAGCATAGTTTTTTTTCTCTCTGTAGAAAGCTCATTAAATTAAAAAATGAAACAAAAATCTGAGGATTTAACCCAGAGCCTTGAGCATAGTTATTTTCCTGTGTCAAGCTCGTTAAAAAATGAAACAATCACCTCTCTTGTCATGTTGAGTCTTTCACCATATCTCATAGATGTCGAGTCGAGTCTTTCGTTAGCTCTCATATTTGAACCTTCATTTCATCCACCTATATCCTTTTTCTCCATCCAGTAGAGAAATTGGTGATAACCTCAAATTCGATGAATGAATTGAATCTTGGGGGGCATGTCTTCACCCTTTGATGATCATTCTAGAGTTAATACACTAGCTTTCAAGCTCGGGGAATTATGAGCCGAGTCTTTGTTCTTTCTTTTTCTCGAAAAAACATGAGAATGTAATTGAGTATACGTTTATCACTTTTTCGGACTCATATAAAGAACCCCCTGGAGTCTCCTTTAAGCTCTTTTCAGAGTCTCTAAACATGAAAAGATTGTTGAGTGATCTTTCTTCCTTTCACACTCGTTAAAAGGTTTGAAAGGGATTCTTTAGAGTGATAATTTATCTCTTTTTCGGCCTCACAATACTAACATTACGGAAAAGGACAACATTGGAGTCATCTTTAAGTTGTTTTCAGACTCTCTAAATATGAAAAACCACCGAGTTTTCCTTCTTTGGACTTGTTAAACAATTACACATTGAAGGCCCCATATGGGACCGAACCCTTACTTCTTCCAGTTTTTTAAACAAAGGAAGAGGCAATTACCGAAGGTGAGTTATATCGAGCATGTGTTACCCCCCTTGAGCTTGTTAAATTAAAAAGAGGTACTCATCTATCTAGATGGGGGGAAAAATTGAAGTAAATAAGCCAAGAAGTTTCTTAGAACATTACGGGTCAGTCTTAGAGTCGCCCTTGAACACGACACTTTGTCTTTGCATGCATTTTTATCTACTAAACCTCTGCATTGAGCCAATCCTCTGAGTTTCTTTTACTCCTTTGGGTCACCTGATGAAAGTCACAACATCCACTGCATCATCAAGTTTTGGTCCATGTCATGTTTCTGCTATGGTGCCTCAGTGTTCAAGGGAAGTATCTTCCTCGAGAGTCATCCATCAAAAATATCTTGTTTCAATACCCGTGTCAGTCCATGTTCATTTGATATACCAATTTACATCTTTGTGTCAGTTTCATGTCATTGATGGGGGATACATCAAGGCCCTCCTACGATGAGTCTATTCCTATCAACCTCAATACATCATCTAGGAACTAGACTTAGAAACCAGTTAGTACCTTGGGACCTGCATGCCTCAATGTCAGGCCTGCTTGCTTTTGACAGTGGATTTACATCATTGACCCATGATCGGGTGATTCCACGGATGTTTGACTTCATCTCATTCATTCACATTCGTTGGAATGTACTAGAGTACCTTGGGAATCATTGACATCAATGGTGATCTCCCTCGCACTTGTTAACGGTTTACCTCATTGACCGGTAATCAAGTGGTTTCTATCATGTTTGACATCAGGACATCTATTCACATGGTTATATTTGTACTACATCAGGATCATTAAGAAGACCTTGGGTTGAGTCATCACTCTGATATGTACTTTTCCTAGGTTGCGACGAAATTTCTTTTGAACATTGACACATATACTGTTACATAGATCCACTTTTTATTGGTCGTGGTTATGTCTTGTCATCTCATAGATCCACTGTGTATTCTTCATGGCTATGATGAGTTCAGGTCATAGAAGTATATATCCACATTGTAAATTTAGTGGCTATACATTTTTTTCAATATAATTATGGATTTGTAGTGTATTCTATGGTGGCCATACTTGAAAAAGTATTTATCACTCAAGCATAGGTATGCCTTCCTTGGGTTTGAAACATGTCATAATATTTGTTTGATGGTTGTGTGCATATTTTTCCAGCCTATTCGCATCCATACCCTTTCCTGAAAAAGTCTACAAAGTACTTCAGTCATCATCATCTTCTGACTTCGCACTTTCGGGGGAAATCTGTTACACATGAAAATTACTCACTTCAATAGTGTATCAAGTGTCATCATTACAAGTGTTGTAAGTGCCACATATTGACCACAAGTGTCGCAAGTGTCACAAACATCATATTGTTATCTTGCCTATGTCGTCTCTTTAACAACATAATAAGGACACTTAAGACACCTCAGAGAATAGTTTTGAAGAAGAGAAGTCATTTGACAAGAAGTACAAGTATTTTTCCACTAAGTAAACCACTCAAAAATTATTTTTCGAAGGAAGCACTCCCCTATACACTGTCAAGGAGTTCTAATGCTCCCTGGGCTTCTTTGTGGGAGTGCTACAATGCTCTGTGCCCCATGTAGGGGGAGCACTGCCCCTTTTTTGAGTAAATTTTGGTATGTTGAGGGAAATCAGGGAAGAATCTCCTCAATTTCTGAGGTTGGATGAATTCTAATCAAATGTCAAGGCATAATATTAGGGAAGATCCACAATTGAAGGAGAAGAATCCTCAACTTATCCCAAATATCTCTCAAGTGGTTGGGCCTCTCAAAGGTTAAATAAGGAGGCCTCCTCATGGTGAAAAGGAGGGCAATTTAGAGGCATCAAACTTATGATCTCATAAGGGAGATGCATAGTAAAACATCATCATTCTCTATGTGGATTATTTGAGAAATGGTCTTGACAAAGGGAGCTTGGTGAAGCTGCTACACTACATCCATGGTTGTAAGCAACACTTTGTTCTCATTAATATAAATGAATGCTTGGCCTGTTTCCTTTAAATTTTGTGTATATGAACTTGTTTCTTTCATAGATTCAATATAAATCTAATCATAGTAGAGAAGCAAGTATCATTTTTGTTGTTCATGGTACCACAGGACCTTCAACTGAACTTGGAGCGAATAAGGAAAAACATCAGTAAAAAGGTACTTGTCTCTCTTCCCTCTTCTTCTTTGATAGTTTAGCTTTATGATAAAGGAACGTCAATGTCCATAATAGTACTTTCTGTCTTGGAGTTAGGGGTCTATCATCGAAGAGGATTCTCCTATAACACCTTGTTGAACCTCGTCTTCCTTCTTCTACACCCTTCCAAGTAAGGGTTGAAGTTAATTCAATTTTTGTTTACTGATGTATTGTATATGAAGGAGCCTCTACAAGTATTTTATCATCCTCGACTTGGAAATATTTGGGTTCTCCTGAGCTTGTGTCTGCTTTGCATGAGTTGTTGGATTTTGACAGACGTCCTAGTGAGTATTTGGGGATTCTTCCTCAATTTCCTATCTCTTTAGGTGGGAAGACTATCCTTGTCGATGTTATAGTGGTGCAAGGTCTGTTACATTTCAATATGCTTCTTGGGCATGATTATGTATATGGTATGAATTTTGTGGTGTCTATGCTCTTCCGAGTGATGCATTTCCATCACAATGGAAGCATTGTCACTATCAACTAGTTGGAATCTTATAATCGCCATCCTAATTTGACATTAGTTTAGGATGACCCTTTATATTTTCATAGTGCTCATGTAGACTCTACCCCGCCATGGGTTAATTATGTGGTGTCTTATCCTCGATGTTCAATTTCTTCTGATCAAGAAGCTGTGCAACCATGTTTTCCTTCTCGAGACATGGTCTCAACAATTTATCAGTTTTGTTATCTAATGGAGGTATGGGAGACCTTGCTTCCCCCTCTTGGTCCAATTGATATTGAGTCTCCTTTTGAGTCTGATATCACTATTTTTATATCCTCAAGCCCTCGTTCTTGTGGTTCTTTACTGATAGAATATGCCAGTCCTGTCGACCCTCCTCATTCGTGTGATTTATCATATTTTGAATTTCCTTCAGATGAGGCTATCCTTTATTTTAGGTGTTTGAATATATATGAATATAAATCTCAAAATAAACCAATATCAAAAAGAAAAATCCAAACCATTCACCAAAATACTGAACACAATAAATAGTCAAAACCCTTGAGGTAGGGTAACACCATATATTACTCCTTAAGGAAGGATAACACTCCTTAAGCAATTCTTGATACATTCAAAATATTCTTCAATATGCTTCATTACATTTCTTACACTTATTTATATAGCTCTCTCTATCTCCTAGGAACCTTCTAGAGAGCCTTCTCACATTTATTACATATAACTAACATAGTGGGCCTTTATTAATATAGTGGACCTAGTCCACCTTACATTGAATGACCACATTCTCGTATATTAAATGACTTCCACTAATAATACATAACCACATTCCCTTTGGGTACCTCCCTAGGTACCCCATATTACATCCCTAGGTATATTACATTCCATCCCCCTTCACATGTTTTGTCCTTGAAACACGAGAAGAAGCCATACAATATGACCAACTAAACAATGTATCCAATTGGTACCAAGTACGACCACCCATCCATCCCAATGGAAGTCGAACATGATGTCCATATGCTTCCTTTCCACCCTAATCTTGATCTGCATTATGTTGGTGTTGCCATGGGATTATTTCTCCAACATGATGTCTTCTTGTAGTGCTAGTAGGCATCCATGCACCTCTTGATTGGTTTCCTTTCTGGTTCCCTATTGGTGCATAAATGTGTTGATGCATACACCCTTACCTTGATGATTTTTGTTTCTCTATATGATGTAGATGGTGATATACAACAACTGTAGGAATATGTTCTTTTTAATTCAAATCTACAAAAATATGTGCCTTTGAGTCAATGACCTCCTTAGCTTCTTGATTATGTCATTCCTGTAGTTTTGCTTCATCTCCTTATGTAAACTCTTCCTCTGTTTCAACTTTAGAATCTACAATAACTTATTTTTTGGACACCATGGGCCCATATTTCTTACTAAGAGACACATCCTGTAAGGTGATTTTCTTCTTCTTGTACCACAACATCAAAAACTTATTTTTCACATTAATATTAATGATACCCATTGATTCTATCCAAGGATATCCCAAAACAATATTGACTTCATCCATATCCATAGCATAAAAATTTGAATGCAACACATATGTGTCCATGGAAATCTTCAAATATTTAAAAATTTAAACATTTTCACCCTCAACCTGTGTGCTTTGAATATTCTTTGTAGGAACTTGTAATCTATTAACTAACTTAACGTTGATAAAATTATGTAGGAAACTAGGGTTAACAGAAACAATGATATTTTCTTTATGAATACATGCATGAACTTGTAATATAGAATTGCCACGTGAAAATAAACACTTGTTTCTTTCTTTAATTTTGGCATGAGGCCATTTTTCTAAAAGGACTTTTTCAAATTCTTCATCGGCGAGTGCCATCATTTTTCTATTGCTAAGGGAATTCCACCATGTGTGACTATCTTCTCTCAAACAAATGTGTAGAAAAAATGTCCACTGCTCTTTCCATTCTGACTTTTGGGACTTTAAGAAGTCTATAATACTAGGACCTTCATCATTTCCTATAAAATACATCTTTCTTGGAAAAAATATTCAACAAGAACTAGGGTTAAAAATAAATTACTGCAAAAAATCGCGGCTTGTTCCGGAAAAACCCTGAAAAACCTATTGAATTTAAAATTCTCATAACTTTACTTCCCAAACTCTGTTTTGACTGATTTTGTTTGTGAAATTGGGTAATTTTCCAAGAGGAATTCAAATATCCAACTTTTTTGACCAAATGTTGCTCATAAATGTTCATATTTGAACCTGAAGTGCGTCACCCTCTTAATTTGTTTTTTTAGAAAAAATATGCAAAAAGAGACAAAACATTCTCTCCTTCTTTGGCCAAGGAAAGTGATCTGATACCAATTGTTAAGTACCTGAATATATCTGAATATAAATCTCAAAATAAACCAATATCAACAAGAATAATCCAAACCAATCAACAAAATACTGAACAGGAGAAATATAGAAAACCATTGAGTTAGGGTAACACCATATATTAAACAATGCTCTGATATTAGTTGTTAAGTACCTGAAAAGATATGAAGATAAATCTCAAAATAACCAAGAACCTCAACAAGAATAATCCAAACCATTCACCAAATAGTGAACACAAGAAATAGAGAAAACGCTTGAGGTAGGGTAACACCATATATTAATCCTTAAGGAAGGATAACAGTCATCAATAAATGCTCGATACATTCACAATATTCTTCACTATGATTCATTAAATTTCTTACACTTATTTATATATCTCTCTCTATCTCCTAGGAACCTTCTAGAGATCCTTCTCACATTTATTACATCTAACTGCCATAGTGGACCTTTATTAATATAGTGGACCTAGTCCACCTTACATTGAATGACAACATTCTCATATATTAAATGATTTCCACTAATAATACATAACCACATTCCCATTGGGTACCTCCCTAGGTATATTACACTTGGAGCCATGACTACAGTTTCTATATTGTGGGTAGAATTACACTTTGGTTTTTGTTTTCTTCCATTTTGGGAGACATTCTAGGTTGACTATTGAAGAGACTCTTGGTCAAATCCTAGAAACAAGATCTACTAGAACCAATACTATGCATGAGCCATAAGTTTGTGTTGTACCTTGTACATATTGTACAGTCCAGGTTTGTTGTTTTCAAGTTTTGTATTCAGTAGAACCTCTTATTTTCTAAAGTTTCGATTTATATTAGATCTATTAAATTACGGATGAGTGTTATTATCCTTATATACATGATCTTGGAGACATTTTTCTTTCACATTTGTTAGTGGTATCGATCCTTTCTGATAGGTATTGACCTCAAAATTGGCATACATGTTATATTTTTCCCTACTTTCATTTTTTGCATTATCCTTTTCCTGGTTCATTTATCCTTAGGATTGACCCCACTGAATTGTGACACTAACCTTCCTTACTAATAAGTGTGTCATACTTTATGTGGTAGACCCTTCCTTCCATGGGCATCCTAGTTAGATCCTTGTTTTCCACTTGTTTCCCATGTTGAAGTACTTCATAGGAACATGAGTCATGTTTAGTCCCGCCATGACTTTTTTTTTAAGCCTCATACTTCTTCTTCATCTTTTTTTGGCTCATACCCACGAGACTCCCTAAAGAGCATAGTTTGTTGTCCTTAAAGATCAATTAAATTTTGAAATCAACATCCAATGAGAGTTTATTTTTTATTTTTGATATCATATGGATTACTTGAGAAAATAAGCCCCTTGAAGTCTTATTTAAGCCATTTTCAGACTCTCTAAAATTGAAAATATTGTTGAGCAATCTTGTTTCCCTTCACGCTCGCCAAAATATAATTTGAATGCACATATGTTCAACGATAGTTTACCCATTTTTCGGTCTCGACGATTAATTTTGTGAATAAAGGTATGCCATTAGAGCTTCAGTTTGTTAGGAGAGTATTCTCAGGCATAATTTTAACCCTTTTTCAGGCCCAAGGGCCTACATTTTAAGAAAAGGGACATTATCCTTGGTTTTGGTTTATCTCTTTTTGAGGCCTTTGAGATTAATTATGAAAAAGGAACCCCCTCGAAGTCCATATTTAATCTCTTTCTAGACTCCCTAAATATGAAAAGATTACCGAGTGACCTTGTTCCTTTCAGACTCATTAGTTGGTCAAGAAATAACATCTATTTGGCATAAATTTAACCCTTTTCCAACCAATAGATTATCCAGGAAAAAGGTATGCCTCGGGAGACTCGTATCACTAGGATAGTTCTCCTAAGTTATATTTTATACTTTTCCAGGCTAAGGAGAACAAACTTAGAAAAAGGATGTGAGTCCATATTTAAGATTTTTTCAGACTCCTTAAAATTAAAAATATCTTCGAGTGATCTTGTCTCAATCACACTCGCTAAAATGGTTTTGAAGAGACGTCCTTCCAGTATAATTTTACCCCTTTTTCGAACTGACTAGAATAGTTACAAAAAAGGAGCTCCCTAGAGTCTTATTTTATCATTTTTTAGATTCTCTAAACGTGAAAAAACCATCGATCTTACCTTCTCTAGGATTGTAAAACTTCACATGGAGGGAGTGTTAGAATATAGAATATGGTGTGCTCATTTTACCATTGATGATACCCTCATCACCCAACCACAGGCCAAAGCCTCCCTCCGAGCACCTTAACCTTGACCTGAGAATTCCTCCGAGAGAAAACCCTAGGCTAGATAGCCAAACAAAGAGTTGTGCATCAATCCCCAAGGATAGCACATCACAAAATACTAATCAGATGTTCCAAACCCTATCCAAGAGATATCCAAGCCAATACTGAAACTAGATGTTGCTGCAGCTGCACCTGCAACCCTCCTCCAAACCTACGCACCAATTGCAACTACAGTGCGCACCTACTGGGAAAACTACAATTCTGAGATGCTGTGAAATGAGAACTGGTGCCCTGTATTTATAGTAATCTTTCCAGTTTGTTGGGGCCAAATTATCCTTCTGGGTATGTGTCTGTTCAGTATATTATTATTAATTCTGGTCGACTTCTTCTCTTGGAGGCTAATAGCCTAATATAAATTATCTTCTTGAGCCAAAAAAACTTCTAGGGTTATTAGCCAATTCATTAGGGTTTCTCTTTCTTCCCAGAGTCTTCTATTCTCGTCAAATTCACACGTGGGGGTAAATACCTCTTGCAGCTACCATAATATTAATACTCCCTCCTAGCTAGAGAGGTATTTTCAGGTAATGGACTTGAGCACAAATCATACCATTTACTTGGTAGCATCAATATATTCATCTAGACTATTTCATGACTAGATCA
>ML780056.1:53391-72413 GCA_009831015.1 Picea engelmannii
TGTGGTTCCTTCTCTTCTCCTTCTTTAAACTCTGGCTTCACGATCTTTCCTTTCATAATATATAGCACTTTATTCTTAGCAAGGATGAGGTCAATCCTTGTCTTCCACACTCTGAAGTTGGAGGCTCCATCTAACTTGTTGTCAGACTTCATAGAGTTAATCATGGCTTGCTTTGACTTGGTCAAACCCTAGATTTTGACCAGAAATTCAAACTTCACGTCTTGGCTTGCTAAGAGTATCAGGAGATGCACTAGGCTAGGGCGCACTGATCTATCTGGAGATTAGGTCAATCTATTCACTTAAGGTGCCTCAACAAGAGGTTTAGGTTTTCTACAACTGCTCTTGCTAGTAACCCTAGCGGCAGTGTCTTAGGAGCTGCTTCTGCTAGTAACCCTAGTGACAGTTCCTCAGCGAGCTCAATATCTTAGCAGCTATGTTTCCTTCCAGTGTTTTAGGCTGACTGAAGGGGTGTGGGCCCATAACCTTTTAGAATATAGAATATGGTGTGCCCATTTTACCATTGACGATACCCTCGTCACCCAACCACAGGCCGAAGCCTCCCTCTGAGCACCTTAACCTTGACCTGAGAATTCCTCCGGGAACAAACCCTAGGCTAGATAGCCAAAAAAAGAGTAGTGCATCAATCCCCAAGGATAGCACATCACAAAAGACTGATCAGATGTTCCAAACCCTAGACAAGATATATCCAAGCCAATACTGAAACTAGTTGTTGCTACAGCTGCACCTGCAACCCTCCTCCAAACCTGCGCACCAACTGCAACTGCAGTGCGCACCTACTGGGAAAAATACAATTATGAGATGATGTCAAATGAGAACTGGTGCCCTGTATTTATAGTAATCCTTCCAGTTTGCTGGGGCCAACTTCTCCTTATGGGTATGTGTCTGTTCAGTATATTATTATTAATTCTGGTCGACTTCTTATCTTGGAGGCTAATAGCCTAATATAAATTATCTTCTTGAGCCGACAATGCTTCTAGGGTTATTAGCCAATTCATTAGGGTTTCTCTTACTTCCCGGAGTCTTCTATTCTTGCCAGGATCACACGTGGGGGTAAATACCTCCCACAGCTACCATAATATTAACAGGGAGTCTTGTTGTGTCATTCTTAATCGCATCGCATGTCTCATCCTTTTGAATTTTGCCTAATGCTAGCTCCATTTTTCTATCAAATGAACATTCAAAGCATTCCTTAAATGCAATCCTTTCAACACTTTTTCCCTTGCGATCTGACACCTTGACCCATGGAGGAATTTCCCCCGAGTGTCCTTATCCTACACATATCTCATTTTGGTGAGCATCAGTATGTTCCATGCGCTTGGAACTGATTTTCTTTCTTGCAACACTCGTTCCTCCTTTGTAACGTAGAATTATTTTATTCTTTTTCAAGCTCGTTAAAAATTTGAAAAAGACAAAAAAATCAAATATTCCAAAAAGAGGGGGCATGATATACATTCTCTTTTTCGGCAACAAGATAGTCGCCCTTAGACAAAGAACATTCTTCTGTTTGTTCACTAAGCATTGTGATTTAGTATGACCTTAGGAAGTTTTTCTCGCTATATAGAGCTATTTCCTCCTCTGTTTGGTTACTCTTCCAAACATATGGAGAGTTTGTGGTGCCTCCTATATCATAGACTTCTGTCAATATTATGCTTCGTGAGTCTCATCATTTTTCATGATTTTTTCCAAGGGGAGTTTGTCCAACATGAGTCAACCATTCTACAGTTTGTCTCTTGACATTAATGAGTCATCCATTCTACTATTTGTCTCTTGACATTAATGAGTTAGCCATTCTGTTGTTTGTCTCTTGACATTAATGAGTTAGCCATCTCGAGAGTCTAGTCAAGTCTGGATTCAAAATATATGAAGTTATGTTCCTGATGATCAATATCCTCTGGTCTTTCCCCGATGACATGTCAAAGAACTTAGGGTAGTGAGTATTACACTCCTATTGTACTCCTACTTGAGCTATTTAAGATATTGAATTTGTTTCTCGAGCTATGAAGTCCTCATCTCTAGCCGTAGACATCAATGCTTCTTGAAGATGCATATTATATTGTACTTAAATATCATCAAATGATTTTGATGTAGATACGATGTGTAATTCTCATGGATAAACTTTATAGAAATTTATATGACATGGATCTACAATGTAATTGATTGGAAACCATGATTAGCTCATCCCGAGCATGGGTATGTCTGCCTCAGAGAGATTAGCATTGTTTTATAGATGGCACCTCTCGAAATCTAGTCTCAGGGTCACTCGACTTCATTCTTTCCCACTAGTAAAGATATTGTAATGTATTTAAGCCATCAGTTTCTCTTATGACCTCACACATTAGGGGGCATATGTTATAGTCCAAAAATTCCCTACCTATGCATACATGGAATTGGCCTTTCTACTTACACAATTTGCCAAATTATTGCTGAGGTCCATTCTTTAAAAAACTATTTTTAGAACATGTACGTGCCCTGCTGAACTATAGAACACATACACATGTGAGTTGCATACTAGTTATCCTTCATACATACTTGAGCTGCATACTAGACATCCCGCATTTACCTACAAAATTTGCAAAAAATATATAATTGCAAGGAATTCGGCAAAGTTTACGGGCTATCGAGGATTTTCCAAACATTTTACCCATTGTATCCCGTCCCCAAACCAAATAAACATATTTTTCTCATATAAAAATAGGTCTTGGGTTCCCATTTACAACAACAAGAAAGAGAACAAGTAAACTCTACCAAAACCCCTCCCCCTTCTTAGTCCAAGTTTTGCATCCCTTTCTGATATTTGGTCTCAACATTCCCCTCCAATCCTTTCTCTTTTCCCAAGAGATCAGTTGGTTGTAAGAGTAAAGCATGGGAATGATGCACTTGGAGAAAAAATATAGGATCCCAAACCTGGTTCACGGAGCGTTAGCCGACGGAGGTCGTAATCTTTGTAATCTTCATATTGAATAAAAGAGTTATTTTACTATCCCAATACATTGTGTCTTTATGCTTAATTGATTAATACATCTATGTCTACGTCTGAACATTAACAGTGATAAGTAGAGATTGTATATCTTGTAGCATTGTTTTCCTAATTTTTTACAGGTCATCTTTGGGAGGAGACCAACAATCAAGGAAGTTGCGAAGGCAAAAGAGGTCTACACCAGCTGAAAGGACCTACGGTACACCTAATTTCCTCTCTCTGTTCATTTAAGTTTAGATAGTTTTGGGATAGATTAGGAATAGAACTGTCTTTTAAGGGAAGTCAATTCTCTTCTTGTACCTCGACCCAATATAGTAATAGGGGTATTTTCCTCGCTAGCAGTGCTTCTAGCCAATCAATTCCAATCAAGACATTGTATGAACCAAGTGGACATATATTTAAATTTTCCCTTGTGGAAAGTCCATTCATTTATAGTGGACATCCACCAACTGAATCACTTTTCTCTTAAATATTGTAGCTAATTTCACTAACCATGATTTCTCATTCTTTCATTTTTTAAGAATACAAGAGTCAACAACTTTAGGTGCAAAACATTTGTGACTAGACCTTGGATCAATCAAAATAGAAAAAAAATTCTTAGCAATATTTCCTTTAACTTCCACCACTAATGCTTGGTAGTCTAATTGTAAATCATCCAAAGAAAAAAACATTATAGGAATGATCCTTTATAAGATACCATGCATATTTTGAGAATAAGAAACATAAGTATTGCATCAAATACCAACAGAACAACAAAATAGAGAGAATCACAACATAAAAAATGATACTTTTATTGATAGAAGTAAAGTGCACTTTCCTCTTCGAGGGGGAAACCTAAAAGAGAGCATAGATATATTATAATAAATATCCTGATAATACTTTCTCATGACTTCCACTCCTATTTATACCAATTCTATCTTCTAAAGAACATTCTATAGGAAGATATTTTTAGAAGCGGAAGCGTCTATGAAGTCCTCTTACATTATAGTTGTTCACATTATTAACTAGGCCTTATTTACTAATGTCATCCTTTATTATATAGAAAATATATTATTTGACCTATGTGATAGGTTAGGGAGGTTATGTCCTTAGTATTCCCCCCTCCTTGAAAAAGAATCTTGTCCTCAAGGTTTGAGATGAAGAAATTGTTGCATAATGGTAGTTAACTCATATGTGGTATCTTCTGGTGGTGTATCCTTCCATTGAACTAAAATTTCCTTGATGATGTGATGATGAAGATGACACTCACATTGGTCCAAGACTACTTATGGATAAAACCAAATCGAACCTTATTCATCAAACTCAGGGAGATTGGTTTGAGTGTGGAGCTTAGTTCCAATCACTTTCTTTAAGAAAGAGACATGAAAAACAGGGTAGAGATTTGAGTGATTAGGCAGAGCTAATTGATAATCCATTGGCCCCACAGACTTGAGAATTGCATAAGGACAATAAAATTTGGGGGAAATTCCCTGAAAATGTTAGGATTTGAGCGAAGTCTTCTTATAAGGTTGTAGAAGAAGAAAACCCTAGTCCCCTTCAGTGAATTGATTTTTAGAATAACATTTATCTTCTTGTTTCATCATGCGATTAATAGTCAGTACCAAATTTTTTTGAGGGTATGGAGAATGGCCGCATAGACTATAAGATTTTTTTCATCCTCCTAAACCTTGGAGACACCTAGCATGTATGATAGAACCAATAGTTAATTTTTCCCATAGACGGCTTCAAAGGGACTCATGCAAATGGAAGTATGGTAAGATGTGTTGTATTGCCATTCAACTAGGTTTTTAGATGTTCCTCCACAAAAAATCTTTTTTCATCATGCCTTCTCACATATATTCATTTATAGACTAGGGAGAATTATCCGAAAATAATTGTACCAAAGAATTAGCCAATTCCATCCATGAATACTCAAGAAAGAAACCTCAAAATTGATTTTTTCCATTGGATACAAGAATCACCTTACCAAAATATGGAAGAAAAATGAATGGAGAGATATTATATTCATGGATCCATATCTTTGAAACCTACTTCCAAAACTACTTAGATACGATGGAGACACAATAATTTATCCTTGCTAGTAAAAATTTAGAAGGGTTCACACAAACTTTGTGGAAGTAACAATTCATAGCACCAAAAATGTATGTCAAAAATAATGATGATGTTACTTCCAACTGCACTCCAAATCCTATCACCACTAGGAAAGTCTTTTGTGAAGAAATCTATTAGTGTTTCTACCCCTTAGGATATATATCCAATTACTTTTATAGGTTGTTAAATTGGTGGAAGTAACAATTCATAGCACCCAAAATGAATGTAAAAAATAATGATGATGTTACTTTCAGTTGCACTCCAAATCCTATCACAACTTGGAATGACTTTTGTGAAGAAATCATCTAGCATTTATACCCCTTAGGATATATATCCAATCACTTGTGTAGGTGGTTACAACTTCAACAAGCATCCAACCAAATAATAAAATAGTACATCGAGATTTTTTAAAAACTCTAAATCAACTCTAGATTCAAGAATCACATGAGGTACTTATACTAAAGTTCAATTCTAGATTATTAGCTATTTTTTGATATCAAGTTTCCTTGTTTGAGAGGAATGAACTTGAACAATGAATTATATATACCTTTGTAATTGAATTCAAAGTAAATAAATGCCCTTTTTTCAGTCTTGTGCAACCCTACCCCTACAACCAACCCTAATCCTTGCATCCCTAATTCTATCAGGTTTCCTTCTCCAACTCTCCCTTAGATCCCTAAATTTCATGTCCCTTCATCCTCAAGACAAAACAATGGTATCACTTACATAAAACCTACACACATTTTGTGAAATATTGTCATGTATTAAAACATCAATCTACATACAAAAACCTCCATATCGATCAATGTAACTATGAACCCAAATCCCCCCCCCGTAAATAATTTCCTCCCCTCATTCAAATCTATAAATTGTTACCTTACCAAACCTTAACATAATAGACCCATCTATCCTTCTCCTTACCAAAGAAAATGCCATTTGGTCTCTCAAATATCTTTCCATTCATGATTCCTAGATTAAATACAAATGGGCCACCATCATAATTGAAAATGGAAATAAAAAGAACCTCATATCCCAAAATATTTTGCAACACCTGAAAATCCCCACTCCTCTCCATATCATATTGGTTGGGAATAATAGCATAGCCCTAATCTATTGATCAATAAGGATTTGTAGTAAGGTTTTCCATTGGACCTTTCAAAGACACCATTGATTGTGACATCTCTCCACTCAATTGTTTTGATATGATTATAGGCCTTCCATACCATAAATAATGTGTGGATCTATATGATGCTCACCATAATACTATACTCTGATCTTCAAATACAAAAAAACATATTAATTAACCATTTATACTATTCCTCTTTCTTTCCTTGGTGCAGTTTAGTAATTAAGCCTTGATCTAGATTTATGAGCGGAACAAAATGAAACAAAGATAAATAACATTAACATAGATATACAGAGAAAAATAATAGAGATACAGTGGAACTTAACATATATTAAGTAAGAAATATGTTGAAACTGTAAAATGCAGAATGAAAACAATCTTGCTCGAATGGTGGTAGATAATCTCTGAGATGAGATATGGTGGTTGCGTGCACTCGTCTGAGCACATTACAATGAGGCCTCCATAAATTTTTAGCATCAAGAAGTAAACAAAAAAAATGTATACATTGAAAAACCTACTCCTAGGAGATGAAGCACCAAAAGTCACATGGGCCTCGATGGGGTAAGTTGATACATCAACTTCTCGGGGTTGTATTTTTGCATACGATATCCATTTTAGGAGAATGATATCCCATTGGAAAGGTCTATCCGAGGAATACACATTATGCTACCACACTCTAATTTTTTTTACAATGTGAATATGGTGGGCCCAAAAAATCTTGTTTAGGGCCTCAAAATGCCCCCAAAAGTTTAGGACCCGAAAATCTAGAAAGGGACTGCCAAGATAAAAACTATAATTTCCAAGATGAAGGTTGTATGTGACCCAACTAGAAAAGGTTGGTGGAAACCGATATCCACTTAGATCAATACTCCCTAATTAGGAAGAAATGGTATCCATTTCATTGATTTTCCCCATGAGATGATGAAATTCCTGCTGAATTTAGCCCCGGGGAGCCACTTTCCTTGGTGCAGGAGCTTCCCCGCCTTGCAAACTCGATAAAGGTGAAGCTTATGTTGGTGAGTTCCCCTGGCCTATGTGTCCATGATATGATCATTGGATGCTTGTTCCATGTAGTTAGGGTTGAGATTTATTAGTTTCAACTACTCTACTATCTCTCATGTGTCCAATAAGGGTGGAAAGTATGGTCGAAGGAGGTCTACATTAAATGATGGGTGTAATCCAAAGAAGGGGGGAATGTTGAGGTCAAAAGAATTGTCACTAACAACCTTGGTGATGGTGTAAGGTCCATAGTGGAGTGGACGAATCTTCTGATGGAGTCCTGTAAGGCGTTCTTTATGCAAGTGCAACCAAACTTTATCTCCCACTTGAAAAATTGTGTGGTACCTGGTGTTGATCATGGTGCTTCTTGTACTTGGAATTGTACTTCTACAAAATATATTGAACTTGTTGGAGAACGTGCTATATGTGTTCAATGAACTGGGTGGATTTGTCGTCTTTGTTTTGCGCATGGGATGATTCTGCTTGTGTGGACACAAGGGGTAGTGCAACATCCATGGGATTCAATTGTTGAAATCCCAAACCCACCTGAAATGGGATATGGTTGGTTGAGATATGTATGGATATATTGTAATTGTGATAAACATAGGGAAGAATATCATCCCATGTTTGCGGATGCTTGGAATTGTACATGCACAAGATATGCACAATCATCTTGTTGACGACCTCAATTTGGCCATCTGTTTGGGGGTGGAAGGTCATGTATTTGGTGAGATTGGTGTCCAATTGTGACCATAGGATCAAACTGAATGTGATGAGGACCCAATTGTCTCGATCAGAGATGATGTTTTTTTGTATCCCAAAATGTACCCACACTTGTTTGAAGAAGAGATTGACAATGGCCTCTTTTGTGATGCTCTTCTTACAGAAGACCAAAAATCACCATCTTGGAAAATTGATCAACCACCACAAAAACACAGTCATTTTCCTACTTGGTGGAAGGAAGGAAAAACATGTAGTAAAAATATATGGATTCCTAGGGCTTGTAGGGAGTAGGAAGAGGGGTGTACATGCCTTGTTTCTTAATGGCCATTTTGGCAATGACATAGGTCATGCAGGGCCTAATATACTTGTTGACATCCTTTTGGAGTTTCAACCAATATAAATGTTGTTGTAGCACTTCCACTGTATTTTATAGGATAAAGTGTCTTGCCACCCTATTGTAGTGAGATTCCCAAATCAACTTTTCTCACTTTCTTGATGGAACATGGCTCATATGGTACAACAAACTGTACTGTAGATAAAAATTAGTGACAACTTTGTTTGTTCCCAACATATGGTAGTTAGTGTCAAAGTCATGATCTCGCTCATAGAGTTGGGGTATCCGGAGGTCTAATGCCTACATGAGTGTAGCACCGTTGTTAGTGCAACAACTTGAGGTTGTTTGAGGTAGTCAATGATGTGATTGGTGCTCCCCGTCTTATACATGATGTTGATATGGAACTGCTACAAGTATGTGGACCACTTATGATGGAAGTAATTCTATAATTTTACTTGTGTTTACATGGACTACAAAGTCTTATGATCAATGTGGATGAACGTCTCCTTCCTGAGAATGTAATGCCTCCACTGGTGGTAGTCTTGTACAATGGACTACATTTGATTTTCGCAAGTGGTGTACTTACATAAAATACTTGATAGCATCTCACTATGATAGGATACAGGATGTCCATGATGAGTGAGAAATGTGCCCACAACATAGTCTGAATCATATGTATCCATCTCAGAAGTATTTTGTAGGTTGGGTAACAAGAGCACCAAGGCTGAGCACAAGCACCACTTCAAATCATCAAATGATTTATATTTCCATTGACCCCGCACAAATTTTTCCTTTCCACCACCCATAGTCACTTGACTAAGGGCCCAAGCAATCTGGGAGAATCCCAACATGAACCCGTGATAGATATTGGCAAGGCCTAAGAAACTTTGAATCTCAGCGAGTGTGGTTGGGGATGGCCATTTACAGATGAACTGTATCTTGGATGGATCAACATGCACCCCATTCTCATCAACAATGTATCCTAGATACTAGAACTTGTTCATGCCGAAGGAGAATGTTTCCAAATTTGAATACAACTTGTGTTGTCGCAAAGTGTGTAGAACCTACTAAATGTGATGCAAGTGTTCCACCCAATTCTTGTTGAAGATGAGGATGTCATCCAAATACACCACCAAAAAATAATTGGTGAAAGGCCACAAGATATCATCCATCATCCTCATGAAAGTTGCGGGGGAATTTTTCAATCCAAAGTGCATGAACAACCATTCAAAAAGACCTTCGTTGGACTTGAAGGTAGTCTTCCATACATTGATCTACTCTATTGGGGCTTGGTGGTAGTCAGAATTCAAATCAAAGTTACTGAATTATTTTCCGCCCTTGAGATGGTCAAGGATATCGTTAATTCAAGGAATTGGGTACCGGTTCCTGACTGTGATATTATTTAGGGATTGATAATCAATGAAGATTCTCTAGGACCTAACTTTCTTCTGAACAAGAATGATTAGGCTTCCACAAGGTGACAATCTTGGGTGGATGTGCCCCTTTTCGAGAAACTATTGGATCTAGATATTCATTTCCTCATTTTCTGATAGAGAGTGATGATAGACTAGCCCATTGGGTAGCTGTGTGTCAGGGGTCATATTGATTGAGTGCTTGACCTGACAGTGCAGAGGTACCCTAGTGGGTAAGGATAAGATGTCTTTGTATTCTTCCATGAACTTATCCACTTTCTTCTGCTGCATGGAGAGACTTGTCACAAAGGCCATGGATGTGGTTGCAACCTTCTGTTCACTTTGAGCATGAATCATGAAGAAGAAAAACTTCCTAGTCTGAGATATGACCTTCCTGCATTGCTTAGCAGAGATCAAGGAAATGGTGGTAGATGGGACTACCTCAGGTATCCTATATAATTTCGTGTCCAAAGTAATAATAACACTACGAGGCCTAGACTCATATACAACATGAAATTTCCATAAATAAGGTTGGCCCAAAATAAAATAACAAACTTCAATGGGGGTGACATAAAAAAATACATCATCTTTGAAGGGCATGATTCCATAGGCCAGGTGGCACTGTTGGCTAATGTGAATATCTCTCCCTTAGCAGAGACATTCGATGGTGTACTGTTATAAGTGTGGTGTTTTCGGCAGAGCCAAACGCTTGAATAAATCTACTGAGATGAGGTTCTTTTGGATACTGATATCAATGCTGAAGTGTAGTAGAGTACCCTTCATAGACATCTATGAATGAAAGAGGAGTTATCATTCCTTTGGTTCATCAGATTCGTCGAGCTAGACCTTGTTGGTGGTAGAAACAGTGGCATTGGGTTTTGCATCAATGATCTCTCTCCCTTTTTCTGGTTTTGACTTAGAGTCAGAGCCTACATCTAATTCAAAGGCTTTCACCTTAGCCACCAATGATTTATTTGAGTGGCATTCAATGGTGTTATGTCAGGGGCTCTTATGGAACTCACATCATTTCATAGAGTTCTTCTGTGTATTCCCATTGTACTTCTTTATTTGTGGTTTGGAGTGGTTGTCTTGAGGTTTTCCATCCTTGATATTCCCTTTTTTCTATAGGTTGGGGTTGCCTTTTCCTTTTATCTTCTGTGAGGGTTTTGTAGACCCAAAGTGTCATGTCTTATGTTTAAGATTCTGGTTGATTTTGACAACACAACAATAGGCTATGCCCAAGGAAGAAATGTATAGAAACTCCATTTATGTTTCGATGTATCTATGTATACCTCTGTGGTACTTGAGAACTAGATGTCTCTCAAAGTCTTTGATACCCATCTTGGTGCGCAAGGTATGGAATACATCGGTGAACTCTAGCACTATTTGGTCCCTTTCCTACCGCAGTTTGTTCCATCTTGTATATAAGTCATCATAACTTCCAATAGGTTAGTATTTTCCTTAATAGAATCCATGAAGGAACCCAAAGTGGGTGCAACTACAAATAATGTAGATGCCTCTATTTCCTTTTTCTCACAGAAAATCTCCCACCAATCTTTGACATGGGGGATGACCTTGAGGAGTGAAAATGTAATCTTTTATCTATCAGAAAATTTGTGGACAAAAAAATGCCCTTATAGAATTTTTAACAATTTGTCTATAGCACCTTCATCTATTTAACCTTAAAATATAGAAATATCAAAATTGATTTTTACTTGAAGGAGGTAGTTCCTTCACTCTAGGTATATGCATCACCTATTGGTAGTCGTCGAAGGATTTGTGCAAAGTTATCCATCATATCGTTCCTTTGTCACAAGAGGGATTCCTCAAGAAACATTTTAAAGGGATATCCTACCCCATCATCTCTCTTGTTGGCCCTTGGTTATGGATTAAGGAAGAAATCAAAGAAAAAGTAAGAGAAAAGATGAAGTACGAACTGCGCGAAAGGCACAAAGATCGAGGGTGGGTCGAAGTGGTCAAAGAAGAAGAAAAGAATGAGTGAAGTAAGGGAAAGTGAGTCATTGAATGAAAAGATCAAGGAAGACAGATCACCAAGTAATATGGATCGTGGACAACTCAACAAGCGAAGAAAGACATCAATGAGTGATTTGGAGCACCTTGCAGAAAATACGGAAAGATAGGTTGGCGAAGCCCTGAAAACACGGGTCAAGTGGACCTAGGGTTTAGACACCTAGGGTTTTGGAAATAAGGTTTTAACACCTATATGTTTATCATGTAATGTATAAATAAATGTCTAAGAGGACCTAGGAGGGGTTCGTCATTGTGGGTTAAGAGAGTGATTATTGTTGTTGTGCGAGAGAAGCATTGCATTGTGAGAGCATTATTGTATCGTGGATCTTTAGCTGGGTGCGAAGATCAACCCTGCAACTGGGTGCATAGGGAGGGGAGAGAAAGAGAGAAATATATCTGCAACTAAGTGCACAGATAGAACTGTATGTTTCCATTTAATATGTCAAGAAACATAGTTTTGTGGACGTATCCGTATGGAGAGGGTGAACCACGTATATTTTGTGTCTCTTTGGTTGATGTTGTGTTCTTTGCCTTTTGTTATACTATTTTTGCATCGTTGTGTTAGATATGAGATATAACTATGTGAAGTAGGCTTAATTTTGGTAAAGAATAACTAGATCTCTATGTGTTATTGTTTTGGATTCACTTGCATTTTCTCTGGTTGTAGACACCCGCATCCTGAAACCCCCTATTTCTACTTCAGGAGACTACATATGCTCCACAAGTGTTTTTGAAAGGGCCAATAGTTAGGGTTTGTTGGTGGGTTGTTAGAGTTGAACCCTGGGTCTACCCCTTTGCCAACAAATGGTTCCGTTGCCGGGACCAAGATCTGCTTGAGGGAATGTTAAGGTCATTTCCATCGAAGACAGAGATTCAAAAGTCGATAAAAGAACAAGAAAGAGACTTCGTCGAATCTTAGAATAAGAACCCTATAATTATTACAAAGGATTGGTTAGGAAGGTATATCTTTACTGATATACACACGATTTTCTTTGGAGGAATTCATAATAATCTATACGAGTGGTTAGCCATATTAGCAGATACCCATTTTGAAGTCAGATCTAGACCACCTATGGTTTGGACGTCGGCATTGATCAAGAAGGTCAAGAGAGTTGATAACGTTGTGTCAAGAGCAGTAGATCACTGGTTCGATATCACTATTGGGGGGTACATTACTGAGTTTACTATTGAAAGAGTAGAGTCATATAGCCAAGCAGAGAGATATTTATTTAAGGGGCCTAGAGGAAAATTTTTACACTTTTTGAAGTTGAGGATCAAGATGTTATTGCATGAGAAGAACGTCCTAAAGATATAGTAATCGGTCGGATTGAAAATCTAATGTTCAAAAACTCATACAATGATAACGACATAGAGATTGGACATATGCACGGTGGGATAACCTTCAAAGAGGTTCCTCTGGTAAAATTGTTTGAGGAGATTCAAGAGCCACTAGCACAGGATGAAGGGTTCTATAGTGGAGAAGAAGAATATGTATTGAATGAGGAACATTTAGGGTCCGTTGGGGAAAAGGATAGGAAGACTAAAGAACCTTGCCGAGAAGAATCAGAAACTTCAAGGACTACACCGACTATTGAAGTAAGTACTATTACTCCTCCTATTATTTTAGAAGCATTAAGTAACCAGAGTAGTTAGATTTATCAGAGCACTCAGATCACTGTTATCAGTAGTTCAGTACATAAGCAGTCTAGAAACCTAGGAAGATCTATGGAAGATGAAATGAGGTTACCTATATTTAGAGGAGATGGATCTGAAGATCCTGATCAACATTGGTTTTTAGGCAAAGTTGTATGGAGCATTAAGAAAGTCAATGATGAAGCTATTAAGAGAGCTCAGTTTAGTACCACCTTGAGAGACCGTGCACTGAGCTAGTACATGAAGTTTGTTAAAGGGACTGTACAACCTAAAACGTGAAATGATATCAAGACTTCGCTGAGTGTAGAATTCAAGAAACCCAAGTCAGAGTCACAGTGCATTACATAACTGAAAGAAATCAAGCAGAGAGTAGATGAACCTGTTTGGGAGTTTGATCAGAGGTTTAATACCTTGAAAGGTCGTTTGCATTTTCAGATTCCAGACGAGCAAAATAAGGAATGGTTCATTGCTTCCCTCTTACCACACATCAGAGTTCCTCTGATGCAACAGAAGGTTTATTCACAGGCTAAGGCACTGGATATCGCCATGAAACTATAATAACTCCCTATGGGAGAATCTAGCTCAGGTATGAGTCAAATTTTGAGTCATCTAACTAGCTTATCTCTGCAGGTTGAAGATATGAAGAAAGAAAAGGAAAAATATAAAAGAGAAGATATCTGGTGTATCATATGTAAGTCAGAGGGCCATGACAAGGAGCATTGTCCCCTATTTAATGAGTACTTGGCCTCTGGAGCTCCGAGCCCTTTGAAGAAGGTTACTCTACCATGGTGCAAGGTATGTAGAAATAGACATCACCCTGGTGAATTCTATTACATGAAAAAATATGTCCATACACCTACCAATATTTACTGCACATTCTGTAAATCTGTTGGGCATGATGAGAAGGATTGTAGGGATTATGACCTCTTGCATGAAAGTTCAAGAGATATATATAGGATTCAAGGAGAGATGCAACAGGAGGGAAATGATATGCAGTTTAATTCTCTAGGAAGAGGAAGCTTCAACCCTCATGGTGGATTCAGAGGAAGAGGACAAGCAAGAGGCATGGGTTGAGGTTGAGGCCAGATCATTTGTTATAAGTGTGCCTAGCCAGGTCACTTGGAAATGGACTGTCAGAACCCTTGTACCACTTCCAACTACTGAAACTCATTTGAACATGTTATTGAAGATTATCTCGTGTTGTTAGCAAAAATTCATGAGAGACGAGGAGGAAACCAACAAGTACAACTAATATCAGAAAAACCTCATGGAGAGAATCCCAAAGTCATTGTTATCACTAGAGGAGTTGTTGTTACAGGAGAAGACAGGGTGACCCCAAAAAATACTACAGAGGGATCAAGGGTCAGAAGAGCTGCAGAGAAGACACAACTGTTTGATCCAAGGAAAGAAAAGCAGACGTTTGAAGAGGAAAGAAGATAATTTGGAAGAGACATGATTTTTCATCTTGGGCATAGCTAGAGGTGAAAGAATGTGGAATTCCTCTGTCATTTGATCAGTCTACCTTGCCAGAAGATGGAAAAGATGTAAGAAAGATGGTTAGTTTCTTGTATACGTTCATTGATTTGATTAAGGATGAAAGAGATATGCAAGAACTACAATACTTGATCAGACAATATGAGATAGGAAGGGTAGATCCCCTACCAAATAAAGAAGTACATCACGTATCTAGGAAGAGAAGGAAAAATAAGAATTTTCACCTTAATGCTCAGATTGGAGATTATGGCATAGATTATTTGGTCATCGAATTGGGATGAGAATTCAATGTTATGACGAAGCAAACCTGGGCACTGATGGGAAAAACTAAGTTTATTTATTCTCCTATCATGCTCAGTATGGATAATCTGTAGGAAATAATCCCCTTTGGAAGACTGGAGCATGTCCCTGTGGACATCGACAAGGTAAGGAACTTTGTGGACTTTGAGGTGATTGAGATAGTTGATGATAACTGTCCTTATCCTGGGCTATTAGGAATTGATTGGGCTTTCAACAATTCAACTATTGTTGACCTAAATAAAATAAGAATTACATTTGAAGGTGATGGAATTAGGGTCATTTCACCTCTTGATCTTGATGAAGGTCACATATACACAAAACCCATCAGAGAAGAAGATCATGCTTATGAACTAGAGAATGTATATAAATTTACAACAAGGAAGAAGGATTACATTAATTCTATAGCATATGTCATCTTAAGCTGGAAAAGTGAAAGTGCATGCTCATCAGATTCATTAGAAGCACTGGAGAATTGGAAAAACAGGATGTATGAAGTCTCTACATGGAGGTGTGCTAGATTGACTAGGGAAGTTCGTTGGATTGGTAAAAAAGTAAGTAATATGCCCACATTTGATGGTTTAAATCATTTAGAAACTTTCTTAGTGTAATTTGAAGAAATTGTAGCAGCACAAAAGAGGTTGTTGGCACTATTTGAATCCTTGAAAGAAACACCAATGATATGGTGGGGAACACACAAGAAGAACATCGTGGAGTGGGCGCAATGTCACACTTTGATGATAGTGTGATTTTCAGACCAAGTCGAGGGGTGAAAATTTTGATACACAGGTCAGAGTTGTTCGAAGGACCACGTGCGAAGTTGTGAGGAATCCTGGAGAAACATTCCTCAGGAATAGTGGGTGCATAAGTTCATCAACACTTTGGACACAATGCCTATCAATTGGTATCTTCAAGAAGAACTACACCTCACCACTTCAAATTGGTACAGTATGAATTGGAACTTTGTAGCTACATTTTTATTTGAAAGTCAGTACCCCATAGTAGATCAAGATTTAGAAGTTGTAAGACATAGAGTCTTTGAGGATGCACCTAACCTCCCTTTGGAGAAAGAAGAAGATGAATGGACTACACCTCTTTAGAAATTGAAAGGTTGTTACAATATCAATGTTGATGAAGATGATGATCCTAGGAATGTGAACATCACAGAAACTGAAGGAAAGAGAGACATAGAAGGGCTAGGAGTCAAACTACCTTACATTGGACTGTCAATTAAAATCAATAAAGTTAATATTGGAACAGAGCAAGGACCTAAGTTGGCTAACATTGGAGATTATTGGGATGATTCCACTATTGATAAGATCACAAAATTACTGCATGAATATCAGGACTTGTTTCCAACCAAGTTCACCAACATGAAGGGCATTAAAGGGCCCATGGGAGAAATGAGGATCCCCTTGAAACCAGATGCAAGGCCAGTCAAGAAGAGACCCTACACACTGAATCCCAAGTATAAGAAGAAAGATAAAATTGAATTAGATAGAATGTTGGAAGCAGGAATCATAGAACCTATTGAAGAATCAGAGTGGATTAGCCCTATAGTGGTCCAGGATAAGAAGACATGAGAGATCAGAATGTTTGTATATTTAAGGAAACTGAATGATGCATGCTTACATGATCCATTCCGTACATTGTTTACTGATGAAGTGTTAGATAATGTGGGAGGACAAGAAGTTTACTCTTTCATAGATGGATTTTCAGGTTATCACCAGATCAGGATTGCCAAGGAAGATAGACATAAGACCACATTTGCAATAGAATGGGGTTATTTCTAGTACACAGTGATGTCGTTTAGATTCAAGAATGCATGAGCCATCTTTTCCAAGGTGGTGGTCGAAGAATTCAAGGAATTTCTACATAAATGTTTGGAATCTTATTTTGATGATTGGAATTTTTTTAGCTTATTGAAAAATTATATTGAATTTTTAAGACTAATGTTGGATAAGTGTAGGCAATGTCAGATTGCCCTGAACCTGAAGAAGTGTATCTTCTTTTCACCCTTTGGAGTGTTTCTCGGCCATATTGTATGTAAGCAGGGGTTGTTGATAGATCCTTCCAAGATCACCATCATTGTTGATCTACCTCCTCCTACTTCAGTTAGACAATTGTGCACTGCGCTGGGACATACTGGATACTACATAAACTTTATAAAGGGCTATGCATAGATAATAATAATAATAATAATCTATTTTTAAGGTCACGACCAAGCCAGCACACCAAATTGGTGTATGAGACCCCCTTGTTTGTGGGACAAGGTCCCCCCTCCATCCAATGATTTGACTGGTAAATTCTATGAACGTATACATACCCTACCCCCCTCTGGATTTGAACCTGTGACCTCTTAAGAGGAAACACATGTTCTTAACCATCAGGCCCACTAAAAATAGTTTAAAGAAATATTGTTAGTTTCAATGGTCAGAGGAATGTCAACAGAGCTTCGACACACTAAAGCAAAAGATGGTCACTATGCCTATCTTGGTTTTTCCAGATTAGAGTAAGGAATTCCATGTGCATGTTGATGCTTCATCTATTGCATTAGGAGCAGTGCTAGCACAACCAGGAGTAGGATATATTGTCCACCCATTATCGTTTTCTAGCAGGAAGCTCTCTATAGCTAAAATAATTTACACTACCACTGAAAGAGAAGGTTTAGCCATGGTATATGCACTACAGAAGTTTTGACACTACTTGTTGGGAGGAAATTTTAAGATGTTCACTGATCACTCTGCATTGAAATACCTAGTCAATAAGACAGTGTTGGGGGAAGAATATGTATATGGCTACTATTATTCCAGGAATGTGGTTTTGAGATTGTGGTCAAGCTAGGGAGAATGAATAAGGGACCTGACCACTTGTCCAGGTTAGAACATGGAGAAGAACCTACCAGGTTGGAGGATACACTACCAGATGCATATTTGTTGGCCATTAGGAAAGTTGATGATCACTTTGTCGAGATAGTGTAGTTCTGTTGGCAACCACCAATAATTTTGATTCTTATCACAAACAAAGTCCCCACAAAGAAATCATATATTTCTGTAGCTTCCATCACCTTCCATTTGTAAATGTTTATGTTTCTGAGTTTCGAGGCGATGATTGGGTTGAGCTTATCTTATTGATTTTTTGTTTTTTGTTCGCATTTTCATTTGTTTTGTTTTAAATTCATGACTGTAAGCATGAATTTAAATATAAAATTTGGGTTTGGTTTCATATATTTTACCATAGAAATATCATTTTGGAGGCACCCATATATGGTTAAAACTCAAGTCTTATGAACTTATTCTTTAATACACTATCAAAATATTTGTGTATTATGGGTATCGTGACTTCATTGGTTCTATAGTTTATTGTTGATTTAATTTGTGAAATGTTTGAATCACAAAAAACATTGGTTTAATAGTTGATATAGTTCTCATGAGATCAATTGTCATATCAACATTCATATCAATTGGTACAGGCATGATGTACCTACGTTTTCAATTCACTTTGTTGGCTTAAATATTAATGAGATCATTCATTAAGTGAATTGGGGTTTTGTAATGTGGAGGGTTTGGCATTCATCATGCGTAATGTGTCGTAGTTTTACAAGCCCTCTGGTTTTCATTTCCCCTAAATCTTCTTTCCAAGTAATGATAGTCCCCAAACTTTGAAGTTTTTGTGTCATTACATTTTGCACAGACCTCTCTCTACTCCTCATCTAATGGAAGATGAAACCTATGTTAAGAACCAAATATCAATATAGCATAGAAAATCCTTAGAAAAAGTACTCAATGCCTTGAAAAAGAAAGAATTTTAGATAATAAGCCTCTTTGAGGGGGTAACCTCCTTTTACCCCACTTAAATGTTCAA
>ML780056.1:100565-111789 GCA_009831015.1 Picea engelmannii
TAATTTGTGGAAAGTGTATGTAAACCCGCTGAGATACTGGACAGGTCTGCTGGTAGCGAGTAAATGCATGCATGATACCAAGGAAACTTTGTTGGGGTACTGAATAGGCCTGCTAGTAGCGAAGCAATGCTGGGTTTTAGAAGATCCTCGGGTAATTATTTCAATTTGATCAAGTGAAAATATGTCTTGTATCATGAATGGACAACTCTTGGATGGGATAGAGGTACTAGAGTGGCTCAAATGACAACCCTGTCGAGGCTATGGATGCCTGCTGGCAGTAGTGGCCCTATCAACAGTATCGAAGTCAACTGCATAAAGATCGCTACACTCGTAATATAAGTTATATCTTGGATTACATTTTTTTTAGATAGAAATACATATGATGCTAAACTACGTTATTTTTTATTTATGATTAGAATGCTTGACCTATTGTTAACTGTTTCTAAAAATTCATTTCATTTGACCCCCTAACATGAATTTTATGGTGATGCATAGATAACTGTGTCGCCCAATATGTCGCCATTGTTGGTAGCAACCAATAATTTTGATTCTTATCACAATCAAAGTCAACAAAAATAAATCATATCTTTCTATAGTTGCCATCACCTTCCATTTGTAAATGTTTATGTTTCTGAGTTTCAAGGCGATGATTGGGTTAATCTTATCTTATTGAGTTTTTTACTTTTTTGCATTTTCGTTTGTTTTGTTTTAAATTCATGGTTGCAAGCATGAATTTAAATATAAAACTTGGGCTTGGTTTCATATATTTTACCTTAGAAATATTGTTTTGGAGGCACCCATATATGGTTAAAACTCAAGTCTTATGAACTTATTGATTAATACACTATCCAAATCTTTGTGTATTATGGGTATCATGAGTTCATTGGTTCTATAGTTTATTGTTGATTTAATTTGTGAAATGTTTGAATGCACAAAAAACTTTGGTTTAACAGTTGATATAGTTCTCATGATCTCAATTTTCATATCAACATTCATATCAATTGGTACAAGCATGATGTACCTACGTTTTCAATTCACTTTGCTGGCTTGAATATTAATGAGATCATTCATTAAGATAATTGGGGTTTTGTACTGTGGAGGGTTTGGCATTCATCGTGCGTAATGGACCATAGTTTTATGAGCCCTCTGGTTTTCATTTTCCCCAACTCTTCTTTCCAAGTAATGATAGTCCTCAAAATTTGTAATTTTTGTGCCATTACATTTCGCACAGACCTCTCTCTACTCCTCGTCTTCTGGAAGATGAAACCTACACCCTGTGATATCTATTGTATCTTTTTTGCAGTGGCTATGGCACCTCTAGTTTGTATCAAGCCGAACGGTTGCCAAGATATTATGTCCCATGATGACACCATAGAAGACCTGAAGGCTTATGGGTGGGATGTGTTCCTCAAGAAGTTCGAAGGCTACAACCTCTTGGTTACACATGCTTTTGCATAGTCTTTCAATGGTTTTAGGGTCAAGGTCAGAGATGTACAATTATAAATAATAGAGGACTTCATAAGGAGGGTGACAAGACTTCCAATGAAAGGCGAAAAGTGGTTTAAGAACAATAAAATGGAGGATGTTCCATGGAGTTTATTCATGGTTTCCTGCAAATCCACTTGTTGTCCAAAAGGTATTCCCATTTCTTTTCAGAAACCTGGATGGCACAATCTCATTTTAATTTTGAAACAATTTATTACATGTGAAGGCCAGTATGGGTTGGTTTTTATGTACCACATTCGGTTGCTTATTATTTTCATAGGGTTTGAGTTGGATATGCCTTTCTACATATTAATGAGCCTTTACAAAATTTCTAAGCACTAGAAGCAAAAAAGCATGAATTCCTCGTCAAGTATGTTTCATCACGGTCTCGTTAAGATCTTGTTGGTTTCTCACCTGTCTCGAATCGGTGATAATTAAGAGAGTTTTCTGAGCCGAAATGGCTTCACCCATGTCAACAATACAATCATCCCTCATCTAATTGTAAACCCTAATTTGGATAGACCAGTGACCAAAATCTGTGTCTTCAATTCACTTGATGGATCCGAATTAAATGAACCAGCTTCTATTGTTGATGAAACCCTTATGGATAAGAAATTGCCATGCATATTCTCAACTAGGAAATCTCTGGAACATGTAACTGGTGAATTGAAAGGGAAAGATCATCCTATGCCTATGAACGGATATAATTTGAACAATAATGATAAACTTGTTGTGAAGAAATTCCGAAAGGGAAAGAAATAACAGATCTCAGATTTAAATTTCAGGAATAAGAATTTTGGTCGATTGATTTCTAGGAACTTAAGAAATCAAAAGAGAGATCATCTGATCTCAATTTCTACGATCACGATTGATGAACAGTGTTCATATCGAGAGATAAACAATTTCTTGTCTTGTGAAGACACAGAAAATGAGTGTCCCGGAAAAGAGGTTGTTACCCAGGTTGAATAGTATGAATTCATGTCTAAGTTACCCCCATGTCTCAGAGGTAGAGAAGGCTTCACAGGTATTGGTCATAACCTAGAAAAAAACAYAGAAAAAAATGAAGTACCCATTGTCGACTATATTCCACGTCAGTCTACCATTGCCCTTGTGCACTATGACAGTTGTTGAGACTGGATAGAGAATTATTATAGATATATTTCKCTCTTACAGGCTCAAGTTAAAYRCTTGGCTTCTCAGAATTCTCTATTGGAATGAMAGAAYCTTGACTTGAAGGCACACATAGAGAGGGAAAATCAAATATTCAAGAGGTTTGGGAATATAATCATTAAAAACACAACCAGTTTCAAAGCCACTATAAATTCCGAACTGTCAGATCCTTATTTGGCTAATTTATAATGTTAAAAYGATTTTGTTTTGATTTTATTCCATTCTATTATGAAAAATCGAAATAGGTAGATTTAATTTTGATTTCATTTGCTAATAATAAGACTAGCTACAGAATCTATGATTCTGTAGCCAGTCTCTTTTGAATAATAATTAGTATTGTTATTTGAATATCAAATCGGTTTTTCTATTTACAGGAAATTGATGGTTATGATGTTGATTGCATGGAGAAAACACATTGGGTCATACACTCAGATATTCAGTAGTTTCTTCCTTTTATGTTTATAACACTTTTGTTTATTTTTGACAAACCAACTCATGCATGAGTGATTTCTAGTTTCACTATTTTTGTAATATTATCTAATTTTTGTGAATTCAACACTATCTTGTATGATAAGAGAATTTGAATCCTGAACTAGTTTAAATACTGGTCACTCTTAGTAGTGAGGAAATATTTGATTTGGACACATTATGGACATATGACTTTCAATACTGATATGGAGAAGTTGTTCACTCCTTGGATTTAGACTAGCGTGGCACTTACCCATTATGTTTTTCCTTTATATTATGAAATGTTATTACTTTTATACAACTTTAGTCTGATTTTCGTATGACATTTCATATTATTCATCACTTTAATTATGTCTGTAATTTTTTGTTCATACATTACATCTGTGATCAATATTTCATTAAAATATCGTTGGTTTATGCTTGATGTTAAATGATGTATTACATGAATGCTTTGTAATAAATTTATTTTATTATAAGTGTTCATCATTATAAGATCACTAGATCTATATGTTTATTAGTCTGCTCTTATATTCCTGCTCCAAAACACCTTCTAGTTTTTTCTCGGAGTGTTAGCACTAGCCCGTTGTAGGTTTTCCTCATAGGCAGGACAACTGGGAGTTTGAATTTCATAGAGACATAAACTCATTAGTTGATTAATCACAGGTTAGTTTACTCGTATTCTTGTTATTGAGTTATTTTATTTATCAATGAAATAAGAATAGATTAAATTAGCTTTGACTGTTAATCTATTCTTATTTCAAATTTTGTTTGATTAGTATGCTTTAGTTCTTTAGATTTTAAATATAAAACAAAAAAATATAAAATGTATATGCTTTCTTTATCTACTTCATAAACACTTTCAAAAAACATCTATTTTGCAAGATATCTAGTAAATCTTGAAATATTGTATATACTTTGTTCATAACCACATGCACATATCCATACTTATATTTTGATGTTCATAAATTATTAAATTTATATCTTTAGTATTATAGCTTCATAGATTACTTTCATTTCATTTATTTTTAGGACTTTAGTTGGCCAACGAAGCCATTAAACCTGTCAAGTCATTTCATTCCAAACATCTTGGGTTATTTAGACAACCCCGGTCTAGATTTGAACTTCTAGTTGACAGTGTGTCACTTACACTCTTCAACAAGTTCTTGTCTATAGGAATGACACCCCGTGAGTATACAAATATTCAGAAGAAACAACTGGTAGTTCCTACTATAGATTTTTCACTTATAGCTGGACAACTATATAAGATGGGACCTAATGAGATTTTGAGGATATGTGTTATGGAGGTAGAAAGACCACTGATTTTGGCAGAAGCACATGAAGGCATCGCAGGAGGAAATTATGGAGGGAAAGCTACAATGCAGAAGGTTCTTAGAGCTGGCCTCTGGTGGCCCACTTTACACAAAGATGCTAAGGAATACCACAGAGCTTGTGATGTATGCCAAAGAGTTGGGAAACCTTCTAGAAGAGATGATATTCCTTTAGAACCTCAACTAACTTTACAGGAATTTGAGAAATGGGCCATTGATTTTGTGGGACCTATCAACCCCCCAGGAAAGTGCACAAGAGATCGATACATCATCACTGCAATAGAGTATTTGACCAGATGGGAAGAAGTAAGAGAAGTTAAGGACTGTAGTGAAAATATAGCTGCGTGGTTCATATTTGATGATATCATAACCTGATCTGGATGCCCAAAGATCCTTATGAGTGATCAAGGTACATATTTTATTAATAATACTAATGAAGCCCTAACTCAGGAATTTGAAGTTCACCATCATAAGAGCACTCCATACCATCCACAAGCGAATGGGACAATTGAAGCCTTCAATAAGATCTTGGAGACAACGTTGATGAAGATTTGTAGTGTGAACAGAGATGATTGGGATTTGAGAGTACCAGTAGTGTTATGGGCTTATAGAACCACTTGTAATAAGCTGACAATGAAGACTCCATTTAATATTGTGTATGGCTTGGAAGTAGTAGTACCTATGGAATATTTGGTTCCTAGCCTAAGAATTGCAACATTCAAAAATATGGATGACACTGGTTCTATTCAAAATAGGCTTGCGTAGTTGGTAGAACTAGAGGAAGATAGGTTTATTGCAGGATTTCATCAGCATGTACAGAAGGAATGAGAAAAGGCCTACCATGACCGACATATCAAGAAGAAATCCTTTAAGCAAGGAGATATGGTATTGCTATACGACAACAAGTTCATGAAGAATCCAAGGAAGTTCAAGACACATTGGCTTGGGCCATATGAGGTTGCCTATGTTATAGAGAGTGGAGTTGTGCAGTTAATGATTATAAATGGAGAATGGAAGGAAGGTTTAGTGAATGGGAGCCGGTAGAAATTGTATTATGACAACCAACATCCTCACAAATCTTTATAAAATCATAAGAAGAATGTTCTAGGTACTAGGTGCAGTTGAAACTGGGTACTAGACACAGAAAAGATAGTCTGCACATAACAGGGAGGGACAGAGAATAAAGCACAGGTTGCTCCACGTAGTCTGCAGTCGAAGTGATACATCGAGTTCAATACTGCAGTGACTCGGGATGAGTCATGGGTGATTTTTGGGGGCCTGTTGGCCCTTGGTTATGGATTAAGGAAGAAATCAAAGAAAAAGGAAGAAAAAAGATGAAGTACGAACTGTGCAAAAGGAACACAGACCAAGGATGGGTCGAAGTGGTCAAAGAAGAAGAAAAGAAGGAGTGAAGTAAGGTAAAGCGAGTCATTGAATGAGAATATCAAGGAAGACATATCAACAAGGAAGATGGATCATGGACAACTGAGCAAGTGGAGAAAGACATCAATGAGTTCTTTGGAGCACCTCACAGAAAAGACGAAAAAGACAGGCTGGCAAATCCTTGAAAACGTGGGTCAAGTGGACCTAGGGTTTAGACACCTAGGGTTTTGGATATAGGGTTTTAACACCTAGATGTTTATCATGTAATGTATAAATAAAGGTATAAGAGGACCTAAGAGGGGTTCATCATTGTGGGTTAAGAGAGTGATTATTGTTGTTCTGCGAGAGAAGCATTGCATTGTGAGGGCATTATTGTATCGTGGATCTTTAGCTGGGTGTGAAGATCAAACCTACACCTGGGTGCACAGGGAGGGGAGAGAAAGAGAGAGAAAGAGATCTGTAGCTAAGTTCCTAGATAGAACTGTATGTTTCCATTTAATATATCAAAAAACATAGTTATGTGGACGTATCCCTAGGGAGAGGGTGAAACACATATATTTTTTGTCTTTGTGGTTGATGTTGTGTTCTTTTCCTTCTGTTATATTATTGTTTCATCGTTGTGTTAGATATGAGATATAACTGTGTGAAGTAGGCTTAAGTTTGGTAAAGAATAACTATATATCTCTATGCTTTTGTTTTGTATTCACTTGCATTTCCTCTGGTTGGAGACACCTGTGTCCTGCAACCCCCATTTGCTACTTCGGGTGAGACTACATCTGCTCTGCAGGTATTGCTGAAAGGGCCAGTAGTTAGGGTTTGTTGGTGCATTGTTAGAGTTGAAACCTGGGTTTTCCCCTATGCCAACATCTCTCTTCTTCCCCCATGGGTGATTGTTAGGTTCAGCGAGGCTGATCCTGCAAAGGATCAACTAGTTTTAGTCTATATTGCTTATACCCTGACCTCATTAGGGACATGCAAAAAGAAAAAAATGAAGAGAAGACTGCTCTAATACCACTGATATGGATTTATGATCAAAATGAAATGAAACACATATCTATAACATTAACACATATATACAGAGAACAATAACAGATATACAGTGGAACTTAACTTCTATTAAATAAGAAATCTACTGAAACTATAAAATGTAGAATGAAAACAATCTTGCTCGAATGGTGGTGGCTAATATTTGAGATGAGATGTGGTTGTTTACGTTCATTCGTCTGAGTATATTAAAATGAGGCTTCTAGGAATTTTCAACATCAATAAGTAAACATAAAACCCTAGATGTCCAAAAACCTGACCATATGAGATGAAGCACCAAAAGTCATGTGGGCCCCAATGAGGTAATTTGGTACATGAACTTCTTGGGGTCGTAACTTTTGCATACGATCTCCGTTTTAGACACACGATAGCCCATTGGAAAGGTCTATCTGAGGAATAGACATTATTCCATAACACATTGAAATTTTCTACAGTGTGATTGTGGAAGGACCAAAAATCATTGTTTAGGGCCTCAAAATGGCCCTAAATGTTTAGGACCCGAAAAAATAGAAAACAACTTCCAAGATAAAAACGGTAACTACCAAGATGAAATTTGTATGCGAGCTAGATAGAAGAGGTGGGTGGACATCAATATACACCTAGATAAATCTTATATAAATTTCTACTCTTACATATTGTTTCTCTATCTACTACAACACCACCACATACCTAGCAATCTTTATCTATTCCCAAGCCATCCTTTCTATCCATATCCTCTAACCCTCTCACTCCAATACCCCCAAACATATTTCTTCAATTTTAAACCTTCCTCCCTCCTACAAATACCCTCTATACTATCTCTTAGATCAAATCCTCAATGCATTCTCTTCAATCCCTTCTATGCATCCCTCTCAATGGATTTCATTTCCTCACCCCACTACACTCACCAAGGACTAAGAAAATCTACACAACTATTTCTCTAATAGATTTATAGCATGGTCCAACATGAAGACACACCAATCAACAACCAAACTCACTTATTGTAGACATGTATAATTATCAGAACAATATGGATCCATATCTCAAGACATTGGATATTCCAACCGACACATAGTCTCAACCTCTAGTGCACACTCTCATTCTCAACAATGACACTTCTTAATTCAAGTTTATAAACACAACACAAGATACATCTCTTGTGGTTATAACTAAAAACATACCACTATTATATAAGATTTCCTCTTTTTTTTGCACAGTACACAAGCACACATCAAGTGTTGCAACTAAATCACATATCATCCACATTGAGAAGAATTCATTAACATTTTCTAATCCTTTGTTTCACTTTCAAAGGAAAATCCATATCAATATATTATCCATGGTTCTCCCAATAGTTATCTCACCATCCCTTTTGTTGGATACACATCACCATCAAATATTAGATAACAAGGGTACAATTTGTTATACACTCTAATTGTTTCAAAGTTAGACATTAATATTTTGTGTAGGACTCTCAGAGGCTCCACCTCTCCTCTAATTTGATGATCCTAGTGTAACTCTTCTTTAGTGACAATTTCCCTTTCTCGGGCTAGTCAACTCAATGTCCAAGAAAGGACCCTCAATATAGTCATATTATTTCTCTCTTATGTGCCAACATTGGAAAATAATACTAGCAAAGATGCATCCTCACTTCTAGACATGATGCCAACACTATTAGGCTTGGCATATAGTCACATCACAATAATTTAAATCATTCTCCAAACTCTTTTGCAATGTACTTCCATGAGCTAGTGTATTATTTTCCATAGTATCCCTAGAACTACACCTTGGGTTCTCTTTATTACAATAGGACTTCAACTCCCCTATACATGGAGCCTCTAAATATTGTTATCTTTTCTTATTTTGGATATCCTTACACTCATAGTATATTGTGCACCTTCTCCACTTATGATTTTATTTTTATCATGTCATACATTGATCATACTCCACCATGGTATATTTCCTTTGGTGTTACATAATTTTGTTTATTTTGGTTATAAAATATCCTAGATATACCTCCACTACATTACATCCTTGATGTTATTTATTTTTTGCCACCTACTCAACCATCTAGGATGACCCACATGGTTGTGAGTTCTTTAAATATTTATATTTCCTTATTTATCTCTCACATGTTGTAGTTGTACCATTGCACTCATACATCATGGCTCTCAAAATATCCCTCTAGAAGATCCCATTTTGACTTGCAGATGTTTCTCTCTCTCCTTCCATAATACTAGATGCTAACATATTCATAGCAACATATTTTAATAAACATGGGTCATGTCTCAAATATGGAGGATCTCTCACATTGGGTACTAGTTTTGATTATTTCAAGTGTTTATAGAATTTCCACTTGGACCACCTCTCTTGAATACTAAGAATCATTTAGTTTACCTCCTTTATGTTTAACTACAACTACACAGACAAATCATTATGGTGGAAATTTCATAGGCTCCCCTTTTTCAATAGCATCAACTAGTTCACTCTTGTCTTTCCTTTAGCACATCCTTACTACTCTAGAATATTTGGAGAAATTCATAACACTCATCTTATGCACCTCATCCTCAACACTTGCAAGAAACTTAATTCTCTTATCTGGTTTCATTCTTAAATTGTGAGGAAATTGGGGATGTTAGGGACCTAACCTCCCTAACCCTTCATGTAAGTAGAATAATGTATTTCCATGTAATAAAGGCCAATATTAATAATGCCTAGAAATAAAAAACAATAATTCAAATGTAAGAAGACCTAATAGAATTTTCTTCTTCTAGAATGATCTTCCTCTAGATTGTTCTTTTTGATAGATAGATTGAGTATAAATATGAGTAGAGGGTATGAGAAGTTTTCTCTTGGATATTATTGTAATAGAGCTATGCTCTGCTAGAGGTCGCCCCCTCGAAGAGGCAAGTGAACATTGATATCATTAATCAAGGTGCTCTTTCTGGTGTTATTATGGTATTATTCTGGCATTGTTTTGGTTATATCATTATTTTTCTTCCATTTTTAGTAAAATATTTATGTTCTGGATACTATTTTATATATGTAATACTACAGGTGGTATCAGAGAACTTTCCTTGGCAAAAAATTA
Organism: Picea engelmannii; assembly: GCA_009831015.1. Lineage (NCBI taxonomy): Eukaryota > Viridiplantae > Streptophyta > Pinopsida > Pinales > Pinaceae > Picea > Picea engelmannii. The sequence continues at coordinate 110,514 of ML780056.1, forward strand.
TGGGTTAATTTTTTTTTCAGGGTAGACACGTATTCCGACATCTTAAAGCTACACAGATCTATCGTTACACACATAAACCCTCAGTTGGGGAGTCATACACAAAGGAAATACAAGTGGTACGTAAGTGCACATCTGTTTGCTACCCTTGTAACCCATGTTGGTACCCCTTTGAGTGGTAGCGCATCAGACAACACATGTACATGAATCAACCTATATCTCTTGAATCCCTCCATAGATAAACTGATCAGCTTCCTGACTGCTATAGTTCCACCAAGAACAACACTCAGGAAGATACTCTCTAGTACTTGGGTAGTCAGGTAGTATGACTAAGGGCACGGTCTAGCCTCCTTAGTTGGTGCCTTGAGATATTGGGCGGAGCACTATTGTTGGACCCCACATGTATATCAAAGAGCTATAACATAGGAAAAACCATTTTCTGTAGAACCCTTGAATACCCTAACCCTAACAGACAATATCTCTTGCCACACCACTGTACCTCTTGCATTCAGGTTGAAAAATTACTACACATTTCTTTTGGTTAAGAATTTGGGCATTTCAACACTACAGTATTATTCAGATTGGAGTATAACTCTGCAGGAGTAAAAAAAAAAGTATGGATCCTTTTGTAAACATTATTTGAGCTCTATCTCGTTGGATTCCTCTCTTTTCCCTTATCGCATTCATACCTATCATTTTTCAACAAATTGTTTTTTCTCGTGGACCTGACGCCATTCCAACACCCTTATTTGGGCCTTACCCCATTAGATTCCCCTCATCGCCTTGATCATCATGATACACTTCACCCATAACCCATTTTTTGTGTGGTCCCACCTATCCCTTTTCGTTTTCCCTCTTCATCATGGCCCATGTTAATTTTTGAGATATTATTAGGTTTCTTTTCAATTTACTAGATAAAAATAGCATAGGTAGGATCACTGAGAGAAACACAATCACAATATACACAAAATGTATCCTAGGAAACCCTCATGGGGGAGAAAACCTAGCAAAAACTTCCTTAATATAGATAGTCAATACAATGCCAAGAGAATAAACCAAAACACTAGAGAATATCCAACACTGAGCAATGTGCCTCTCTCTTCCTTCTTCTCCCAACTACAACTACCAAACTTGCGCAGTTGATGAGAGAATGAGTGAGTGTGATAATGAGGTGTTGGATTCCTTTATCTATACTAGATGGGAGGTGCTAGAAAGGTGTATCTTCATTAGGCAGGGCCAACTTGTCTTCTTAGTGGTTAAACCACTTTAGTTAGGCCTC
>ML780056.1:120123-139873 GCA_009831015.1 Picea engelmannii
AACCATATATACGTTCGTGGATGAAGGATTGTTTGGAGGAGGGCAGGTTTCTTGGCTGCCCCCTTCGGCACTTGTAGAGGCTTGAGTTAAATTTTTCCCATGTTGAAAGGGGTTAGTCAACACTGCCTGCTGTTGTTGTGTGACAAACTTTTGGGCCTCCACAAGTCGAGGAAAAACTTGGGTCAGGTGGTCTTCCGCACACAAGTTGCACGGATACCTTGCCTTCCATTTTTCCATGGTGTTCCCGCCAGCATTATCAGTGGGTTTTTTATCCCCCTTACCCTTCTTGCGTTGTTTTTTCTTCCCTTCAGGCTACTGGGTGGCCTTTGGGTTAGTCGACTGGACGGAGTGTACCTCCGAAGTTTGGGTAGGAGGAGAATCCAAAGAAGTAGTCTGGCTGGTTTCTGAGTGTTGTATAGATAACTATTGCAATTGTTTTGTCAATTTCTTAGCGGGATTGGTTTGTGCTGAACCAACAATACCATCGGCATGTGGTCCAGCTCTCTGTCTAGTTTTATCTAGTATCTATTGTGGTGCATCCGGCAGGATGTTGTATAGTAAACCAGATTGAGAATAGATGAGCTCAAACTATTGAGCCCTCATGATGGCATCTTCTTCGGAGAAAACCCCAGAAGTTGCGACGTCTTTGGATAATTGTGGGACCAGAGACTTAAGGAACCACTCTAGCAGGAATGCTGGTGGGACTGGTACTTTAATTAGACTCTTTCGGCGTCTCCACTCTCGGATATGATCAGAGATATGGTTCGTTGTTGTTTGTTCGAAATTGACGAGCAACTCTGTGCCAGTGTCGTATCTCACAGGTAACTGGAAATGGTTAAGTAAGGCCATCGCCAGTTCGCCAAAAGAAGAGTATCTTGAGGGATCGAGCTCGATGTACCATTTCACGGAACTCCCAATAAGAGTGCGTTGAAACAATCGCAACTATACAGAGTCATCTTTTAATGAGTTAGATGAACACCAAAGATGGAAGGTAGTCACATGATCACCTGGATCTTCATTAGGCTTGGCCTCGAACTTTGGAATGTCCGAAGGAAACTTCGTTRGCATAGGAGGCCAACATGGATCGTGAMAAATAGGATCATTTAACAACCTTGTCAAATATGGCAAGTGTAACGTCGCCAGGAATGGTAGTTTGGGTTGCTGCTGATAACCTGGGAAAAGGGTCCTGGAGTTTGAATGACACCAGGCTTCCAGGAAAAGTTTGGCTGCTAGCCCGGATTCTGGTAGAAACCATGGCCCTAACCGGCCTAAGGATTTTGCATCTGTGGAGACATCATCGACTGATTTCCCATAAAGGACATAGGATGTTGGGCATGCATCATGTTTGAAGGACTTTTGGAAGGATTACCCCATGCCGATCCTGATGGGAGAGGCATAGTAGTCTGTCCATGGTTCCATTGACTGTGGAAAGAATTACCCCATAATGAAATTCCATAGGAGGGAACGGATCCTTGACCTGAGTTCCAAGGTCCTGCGATATGTGCCCCCGACGTAGGAATAATACCCTGCGCCGGAGTAGACTATCCAAAAATGGGAGTGCCTCCAGATGGGAAAGTGGTAGATGCGAAAGTGTTGTTACCAAACGTCCCATTCCAAACAAACGGTGAAGAAACTACCGACATACTATGCGCAGGTGTTCCTTGATTCCCAACTCCAAATAAAATAGTGTGTGCAGGCTGCCCGACGGACTGCCGATGCAGACCACCAAGTGAAGGGGACGAAGGAGGGATATGTTTTCCGATGTAAGGAAAAGCATTAAAAGGGATAGGAGTGCCCCCAAGTTGACCTTGCAGAGGAGCATTAGAGCTCCCTGCCCCCAGACCCAAAGTCTGTAAAGTGGAGTGAGTGAGTGCAGGACTTGTACCCGAACTAGGCATACCGTATGAGAATGGAGGGCCTGTCGCACTAGCTGTGAAGGGGGTTGTGGTACTACCATAGACGGGATCGGTCCACTATGCAACGTAGTTGTGGCCGAGACCATGGAGGCTCAAACTGACGATGGTAAGTTAGGAGATGATTCTCCTGTGGTAGCAACTGTGGTGGGAATGGAAGAATTCCCAGAAGAAGTAATAGCGTTTGTTTCCATAGCTGTGTGAGGCACTAACAGGCGTTCGTAAAATTAGATTGGTACAATAACCTGTGGCCAAGTATCAGTGGTTGGGGTTTCAACCGAGCCAAGATTGGCAGTTGATTCCTCCGGGAGTTGTTCGGGCACAATGATTTGTAACCCGGTCTCTTCGAAAGACCCTTGTTGGTCTAGCTTCTGCCTTAATGGTGGCGGGGGTGGCTCCAGTATAACCGGTGGCAGGCCCAGAAGCCTTCATGACCAACGGAGCTTAGGATCCTCCACTGTGTGAGAATATCCAAGACACTCTAAGGTATTCTACATGTTCAAACAGTAACACACACTAGGAAAGAAGCCCCCGAGAGATAAGACAAGCAATCACTAAACTATTTGGAAGAAAAGTTACAACAACCAACACTAGAGATACTTACCGGTGCAAGTGTAACTCGAACACGGAAGCACCCTCCGGGTATACTCTTCAAAGCATGGCCCAATGTCTGTCCTAGGTACCGTGGTATACCCCCGCAGTCACCGTTGTATGTCCCTAAAAATATTGGCAACTAGGTTGCCAGCACGCAAACAGTCACCAGGCGAGTACAGTCAAAAGTAGGGTAGACCACAATGAGCAGGGTATCAAGCCCGAAACCTGTCAAGGGTATTGAGAGAAAATGGTCCAGAATAAAACTAAGGACCTTGAACAGATTCAGGATCCATGAAGCCCCGTGGCAAATGCAAACAACGAAATCCAAAAACAAGCCTTCGATATGTGTTCTCCACTACGATTGGTCCAGCTTTGGAGGGGTTGTCTTCGCTACCTTTCCGCACGTGACCTCATGTTTATCCCCTGTATTAGAGGGGGGTCTCGGATAACTTCCATGAAACTAGACTTAGACACTCCCTATCGCAAACTCCAATGTTTGGTTCTGAATGGCCTTGGAGAGTTTCCTCTCCAACCTAATCCAAGGACCTAGTCTTGAACTAGTTTGTGAACCCTACAAACAAAAAGTCTAATAGATTTTAAATTAGCGTTTCTTTTATGGGATTTATTACGTCACGAGGTATGAAGGTGAAACTGATGATGTGTAAAGATGAAAGAAAAAATGAATGAAAAAATGTTGGAAACAAAAGGCTTTTACTAAATGCAAAATTTCAGCAACTTTTTACAAAGAAAGATTTCTTTTTCTTTTCATTTTTTCTAATATTTTATGCAACAATCATAAAGGAATTTCGCTCGACTATGAGTTACTTATGCTCTAAATGCACTTCAAAAACTTACGAAATAAAAGACTTCTCCCTAACTAATAATGCAGAAACACACTCTTCAAACAAAGAAGAAAATGAAAAGAGATTTTTTTATTTTATTTAAGTGCTAATAAAGCAACAAAGGGAAAATACCGACAAGCACAAAACCAAGAAAAATAAATTCTGGCTTAAAGCACAGATCGCAAAGAATTAGAGTAAATACACACAATGGCAATCAAGAAAACAAAGACTCTTACTCTTGTCTAAAAACCATAAAACAAAATTTTCTTTTTATATTTTCTATCAACTATCAACTGAGAAAAAACAGGCTAAGGGTAAGAGGCCCTAACCTACTGACTGTTCCACCCTAGAATCAAACACCTGAGAGGAATAATTCTCATCAGAGGAGGGGATGATAGCCCCACCCTGATTAAAAAGTAGCCTTTCAAACACGCTACTGTCACTAAAATAGCACGCGTGCAAACACGCGCTGAGCTGAAACATGAAGCCTGTACATGCGGGCTGACCTTGTACAGGTCGCGTGTATGTATAATTCTAAGATAAAAATGAAAACAGGCAGTCCAACTTAGGAAGAGGCCTCTGGTATTGATAACCAGGGTCCCTTGAAGGCTTGGATGATTTTTCTCACAGAAAAGGAAAAAATAATGCAAGGAATAACAAAGTGAAAAAAGTAATCTGAAATAGGACTGTGAACCAGCAAGACTTAGACAAGATTCCAGAAAACCCCTTGAGAATGTATAATTCTGACAGGGAAGAGGTGGACTGCCTCTAAAGGTCTCTGAACCCCTACACACTACTATTATCCCTACAACTAGCGTTCACATGCGGGATGTAAGAGGATAGGGCGTGGGTACACGCGTGCAGGCCTTCTGCAGGCCGTGTGTACCTCTGTGTGTCCTGACAACTACCGTCAAGCAAAAGTCAGGAAAAATTGGTATGAAGAACCAGACTCCCTGCTAGCTCAGACCTAACATAAAAAGACAGGCAAAGAAAAATAGAACACCTATTCTTTCAACTACCCAAAAAACTTTAAAGAAATCCAGAAACCCTAAAGAGTATTATTCCCCAGTACGGTTGCCAATTCTGTTGTTGGGAAAAATACCCTACGGAATAGCAAACTAGGGTCAGACTTGCATGCAGATATTGACTGTAAAGAAATTACTTTTTAACCTACAACCTGAAACTTAAACCCCTCTTTCACAATACATTCATGGAGAATGATGACTAACCTTGTCTCCAGCGTTCGACGTAGATCCTCCATTTCACTTTTACCACTTGCTTGCACTGCTCCTTCCAAAGATAATCTGCAATCAAAACACACAACTATGCATTCATGCTACTTTTCTACTTGAGGGTTAGAAATTAAGCATAAATTAACCAAACCATACATAACTCATGCATTGGGACAGGAAAAGTATTCTTTTATTATTTGAAAAATGAATCAACTTACAATCAAAGTCGAGACTGACCACCGCTCCTTGATCCTGATCCTAGGCTCCTCTTCGTTTTTCCTCCAACTGCTTTGCGTTAAATCTCCTTTGGCATGAGGAAAGGCTAAAGGGTTGGGACAATAGATTACACAAATGGGCAAAGTTTCTTTGCTATATTTTTTCCTCCTCCAAATGGTACCCCTATCCCTTATTTTATAGGCTAGAAGGAGCTAGGGTTTTGGACGAACCCTCGGCCATGCATGGCTAGGAGTTTTAGTTAACTAACCCATAGCTTTTTGTTCCATCGGCAACTTTCCTTTTTTGTGCTTTGTTAGGTACACGTGGGCTGTAGTGAGCCAACCAGTGTGTACACGTGTGCAGTAATGGGTTAGGGCACATGGGCCTTGACACAAGAGGATTTCCAAAGAGTTGTTCAACAGATGTTTTGGTTATGAAGGGATATGAGTTAGCCTGATGCCAGGTAAGCATGTGTGGTGCAATTCAAGGTTATAACACCAATCTGTAAAAGGGGATTTGGTCAATTACAATTCCCAACATGATGAATCCATAAAAGGGGATTGATCTAATGAATAATGTCTCAATAAATAAATAGAATACTCTTTGCAGTTATAATATTTCAACACTCCCCCTTAACAAGAAGGATATTCTACAACATCATCAAGAGAGAGAGAGAGAGGGAAGAAACAACAAAAACATCTAGAACACTAACTGACATATCTATAAATCATTAGAATTTTTTCTCATCATCATCGTTCACAACATGGAGCTGGAGTAACATCATCATCCTCATCAGCATGAGGCTAAAGTAACATCATCATCATATTTAGCATGAGGCTAAAGTAACATCATCATCTTCTTTAGCATGAGGATAAAGTAATATCATCACCTTTAGCATTAAGGATTAAATAACATCATCATCATCATCTTTAGCAATAAGTTGAAGTGGCATCATCATCATCATCTTCAGCAACAAGCTGAAGTGGCATCATCATCATCTGCATCAACATGGATTAGCATAAAACTAATACATCATCATCATCAATAACAACAAAAGGTTTATACAACATCAACAACAAAAGTATCACAACATGAAGGTTGGAGAGTCATCAACATCAACACTAGGTTGTAAGTATTCATCATGCAGCTGGCATGCCAACAACATCAACATGAATATCGAAATATTCAACATGAGGATGGCATCACAACAACATCAACACAAAGCTATAAATATTTAGCATGAGGATGGCATCACAACAACATCAACATGAAGCTAGAAATATTTAGCATGAGGCTGGCATCAACATCATCATGAAGTTGGAAATCTTCAACATGAGGTTGGCATCAATATCAGCATGAATTTGGAAATATTTATCACAAGGCTGGCATCAACATCAACATGAAGCTAGAAATCTTCAGCACGAGGCTGGCATCAACATCAACACGAAGATGGAAATTTTCAGCACAAGGTTGGCATCAACATCTTGTGGTACTTTGATAGATCCAAATGATATCCCCATGAATCAAAAGATTCCCTAGGATATATAATCCTAATAGAGCTACCAGTACTGACCAAAGCTAGCATATACATGCACAATTACTTTGACAACCCGTCCTTACGAACCTTCGGGATATTTCTAGGGATGATCAATCCCCTAGGATATAAAATCCTAACTGAGCTACCTGCTATTGGTCAGGATACCATAGTATCATCAAAACTGCTCCCCGTTTCGCAGGAGGTCCTTTCAGGCTATACCAATCTTGTCTCGAAAGTGCTCAAACTTTACATGAGATAGAGGCTTGGTCAACACATCTGCAACCTATTCATCCGTGCCAACATATTCGATATTTGTAGTTCCTCTCTGTATCATATCATGAATGAAGTGATACCATATCTCTATGTGCTTTGAATAATCATGGAGCACATCATTTTTATACAACTCTAGTTATTACATAGGATCATGGTGGCTTCCATCTCTAGATCAAATAGATCTATCAACAACATTTGAATCCATATGGCTTCACAACTAGTGGAACATGTTGCAATATATTCCTCTTCTGTCATGCTGGGAGAAATATTGGGTTGCTTCCTACTCTCCCATGAAGTCATGGTCGACCCTAGACTAAAACAACATCCCGAAGTTCTCTTTCTATCAGAAACACTTCCATCTTAATCTGAATCAATATATCCATACAATCTGAAGTCATGATCTCTAGTATAGTAGAGACCAAAATACAATGTACCCTTAAGGTATATCATCACATTTTTTGCATCACCAAGGTGAACACGTCTGGGTTATACCAAATACTGACTCAAAAGGTGTTCACAACAAAACATATATCTGGTTTGGTATTTGTCAGATACATCATCAAACAAATAAAATGTCTGTACAAAGTAGAACCAACCAATTCTGAAAAAGTGTCTGCTAGGAGCTTCAAATTCATTTCCATGGGTGTGTACATGGATTTACATTCCAACATGTTAAACCTCTTCATTATTTTAGCTGCTATTACACATCGAAATTACTCACTTCGATAGTGTCGCAAGTGTCAGGGAAGCATACTGCCATGATGCCTATGTCTTGCCTATAACAACATGATAAAGACACTTGAAACAACTCAAACATTTGATTTGGAAGAGGAGAAATGAGTCAGCAGGCTCATGAATCTTTTTCCATCTGAAAACACTAAAAAAACTAAGCTTTTGAAGGAGAGCGCTCCCCTATACCTCTTCTGGGAGCGTTGGCGCTCCCCCTTACACTGTCTGGAAGCGTTATAAATCTCCTTTGGCCCTTTTGATGGAGCATTGGTGTCTTTAGGAGCACTGACACCCCCCTTAATCCTACTAGGGAGTGTTGTAGTGCTCTGATGGCCCTTTTGAGGGAGCGCCACCTATTCTGGGCAGCAGTTGCGTTGTTGCGATGAATGGGGGAAGGATCTTCTCATTCTTGGAAGGTAGTTGGATTCGAATCCATAGTCCAGCCATGATCTTAGGGAAGATCCTTAACTGAAGGAGGAAAATCCTAACCTTCCCCAAGGATATCTCAAGTTGTTGAGCCTCTCCAAGGCTATATAAGCAAGCTTTATAATGGTGAAAGGGGACTGGAAAGAGAGAATCACACCAAGCTTATGATCTTATAAGTGGTGCTGGAACAAAGATAATTTGGTAGCAAGAGACCTATGATCTCATAGGGATAAATCAGTGAATCTATCATCATTCAGATCGTGGATCTTTTGAGCAAGGGGTAGACAAGGAGGACTTGACGAAACTGCTACAACTCATCTATGGCTGTAAGCAATGTTTTGTCCTCATTAGTATGACACGCTTGGTCTGTTTCTTTCTAGTTTGTGTTTAATCTTACATGATCTTATCTCTAATAGATAGATCTATTTTCAAGCTAATATCAATAGAGTAGGAAGTGGTTTTACTATTGTTTGTCTACAGGGCTCTTCGAGGAGCGAAAGATTGGAGCTCAACTCAGAGTGTGCAGGGACAAACGTTGGTAAAAGGTACCACTTTTTCTTCTTCCTCCTCACACATTGGTTTGTGTAGATTTGAAAGGAAGTCGGTTTCCATATTAAGTGTATTCTGTCTTAAGAGTTAAGAGACTAGCTTTCAAGAGGAGATCTACCTGTCCGCAGGGAGATTTTCCTTCAACAGAAACTGGTGACTCCACTGTGAAGTCTTAAATTGAAACATTTTCATTTTGATTTCTCCTCATAGACATTGTATTACCCATTGATTGTTTCCAGACCTAGTTCACCTCTTTCGTATTGATTTCATAAGTTGATTGACTCCCTACCCCATCAGACTCAGCTTGATTGCCAAACTAGATTGCAATTTTTGGATTTTTTTGACATTTTTAGAGCTTTTCAAGACTAGCGCCCCTATGATTGTGTTAACAGAGAGCCAGTGCTCCATGAATGTCTTACACAGAGCACTATAATGCTTGGTGCCCTTTACACCAGAGCGCCATCCCTCTTTTAGCCAAAAACCTTTCTAGAATTGCTTTGTTCAGGGTCTAGTCTCTGTGTTTTACTTGCTGAGCCTCTCTGTGAGTCAATGCTTCTTCCCTTTCATCCTTGACATCCTTCCTGCTAAGGAACAAACACCTTGATGTTTAGATTTTGTAGCCTTCTTCATTATTTTTTGAGTTTTTCTGCTGTTGGGAGTTTGAAACCCATGCATTGTTTTTTCTCTCCTTTTTGACTGAGCGAGAAACTCTGGTGAAAGACATCAGAAGTCTATGAACCTCTTCATTTGGTTTTAGTTGAGGTCATTTTTCTTCGACATTTATTTTGGTGTGAATTTCTTGATTTTATTTTTTTTCTTTACTTTTGCTTCTTGTTTTTTATCACAATGAGAGGGTGTATTATTTGTATGAAACCTGCTTGTGTTTGTCTGAGTTTCCTTGATCTAAAAAGATAATTGGTAGGAGAAGTGTTGTTTCAAATTAATCATTATTCACATACAAACAATAAAGAGACATATTCATGATTGATTTTGCATATTAGAAGGCATTTCCAAAAGTTTTAGCACCGCATCGGATTTGATTGAAGAAAATTTGTTTGAGGACGTTCCTTATTAGTGCTTGTTAGTGAAAATAACTCTCTCTCTCTCCCTTAAATAGATATTCATCGAAAAGAAATGACTGCTTATCATATTTGATGCATTTGTTTTGGTGGATTGAGTCATCATTCCATCCATTTCACTTCCATTCACCCCTTTTGAGTAAAGAATAGCTATAAAATGAACGCTAATTAAAAACTATCTAGAACATTTTCTTTTCTAGGATCCCCCACCAACAGTAGCCTAGGACTAGTACTTTGGATTAAGCTGTGAGCATAACTCTCCAAAGTTTCCAAAACAAACATTAGCATCCTAATCTAGGGAGAGTCAAATATAATTGTCGTATAAGTCTGCCTGGGATCCCCCTCTCACACAGTGGTTACGCATGAGGTCGCACTCGGGAAAGCTATGGATATTATCCCTCCATGGTTTGACTGATTGTAGTGGTTAGATCGTATTATGGGGATCGCTTAAAGATATACCCACAATGTTGAGTGGAAGCCTTTCAATTTTATTTCAGGCTAGATACCCTGCCCGTACGTTCGGACTGGACTGTCGACTGTACCCGCCTAGGGGTTGACTGCAAATTGGTAACCTTAGTGGCCATAATCTTTAGGATCTTACACAAGGTGACAGTGAAGGGAAGTCTCACTGTACCTGGAGTAGACATTGGTCAAACTCACTCGGGCTCCTTGGAGGGTAAATCCACAATTATTGCATGGAAGCTTGCACCAGGGTGAAAGTCCATTAAGTAGGTCGCCATTGTAACTGTTCCACCATATCCCCACCCTTTCTTGACTTGATCACGCGATGTTGGATTTCATCACCAACTAGTACGGTTATCGAGAGAAGGTCCTGTTTGCTTGGTTGTGATTCCTATATTCTATTAGCGTATGCTGTTTCTTTTCAGTAGTTGGCCATAGATCTTTTTCGCCGACTCTTTTTCGCCAACATCAACCCTCCACACCATTCGCGGAGGCTACAGGGACTTCCTCCAGAAAATATGGAAGGGGATACCCCTTTACCCCCTCATTCTATGGAGGAATCTCCTCAATAGAGTGAGGTTCAAGACACTATAACCTCCCAGGAAGAAGTTCCCACCTCTTTAGAGAATTTTTGAATTGTTTCAGAGTCTCTGGAAGCTTTCTGCATTCCATAGGGATATGAGCGACATGTTCTCCAACTGAATTCAGTCGATGAATTTTTCGTCATCAATCCTTCTGACATTCTGAATGGGCCTCATTCAAACCCTTTATTCGATGACCCCTTTTGGACCACAGACATTTTTCGAAGTCCACCGCGCATGGTGCAGGATATTTATGTAACAGGAATAGGTGTCAACGCACCTATCACCTACACCATACCTTTAAACCATTTTACCGGTACTACCATTTTTTCATCCACACCATCCGTTGGTCTGAACACATTGTCTATTGTCCCAAGGTCCACTTTTTCTCTCCAGACGGCTCACTCTACAATGGTCCCTCACATTTTGACTATTCCCGTCGATAATGCGGTGGTTAGCCAAGCTGCAATTGGCACACCAATAATACCTAGACCTTCATCATCACTCCCTTTTGGGTACAGAGCACTAAATTATTCCACTACCACTAATACCCAAGTTATGTCGGGAAGTTCCATACCTATCCAACAACCTGGAGGGACCGATCTTGGTGGTCTTAATCCATTCAGCGGTACCAGTCAGTCATTTACGTCTGGTTCTCAAATTCTGGGAACTCTACCTCAAGCTGGGGGGAATCCTCCCACCGAAGGATGAATTCCATTTGGAGGGCACCCTCATGCTAGGGGGCAGCCTCAATCCAGAGCCTACCATCAACTGTATGGACAAAATGTGTCTACCACACCTAATCCATGGAATATCCCTTTTCCAGGAAACCCACAATTCTTAGGGGGAAAAAATTCTCAAGATCCACAACAACCTCCTTATGGACTAATGCCAAATCTAGCTTATAATCCTCAAAACCCATCCGGTTATCCTCTGATCACACATGTTTCTCAAAACACCTCAAATCCTGTGTGCCCTGGTCAACACCAACCTTATACAAGAGGACCCATTGGTTACAATTATCTGTCTAACCTAGTGTATGGTCCTACTGGTGTCCCTATGCCACACCAGTATTACCCACAGGTTAACCGACAACTACCTTTCCTAGCAACGCCGGACCTTCCAAACTTATCTCGGTTAACGAATGATCCTATTTTTCATTCTTCGATTTGGCCATCTATTCCAGCTAAAATTCCTTCTGATATTCCAAAATTCGACAGAAATTCCGGAGAAGACCCAAACAACCACGTGATGACTTTCCATTTGTGGTGTTCATACAACTCCCTCATGGACGATTCTATATGTTTGTGTCTTTTCCAATGAATGCTTATGGGCTCTGCAACAAAGTGGTACATTGAACTACCACGTTCTTTTTTTCATGATTTCAACTCCCTTGCCATGTCCTCCCTCACACACTTCCAACTAACCATTCGATACGAGACGGGTACTGAACTATTGACCTCCCTTCGTCAGACAACCTCTGTACATATCTCTGATCATATTCATGAATGGAGACGATGACAAAGGCTAATAAAAGTGTTCATTCTTGACCAATTATTAGCAAAATGGTTCAACAAATCACTGTTACCCCAGATCTCTCGTGATGTTTCCATGGCTGGTGCAGTTACCGAGGAAGAAGCTATTACTCAGGCTCAGTACTTAGATTTGGTTTATTCACAATCTGGTACTCTCTATGAGTTGATACCGAATGCTACCCGTGCCACTAATGATCCATCCAAACCATCATCTACCTCTCACATAGATGGATTCATTGGCTCCGTCAAAACCCAATCTACTTCCCAGTCAGCTGGAACAACCCAGCGGCCCTCTTCGATGGTTTCTCCCAGTCCGACTGCACCCTCTTCTACCTCCCCTCAAACTCAGGTCTCTGATGTGAATGCGGTCCAATCGACCCCTTCACAACAACCTGGGGGTAAGAAGAAAGAAAGAAATAAACCAAAGAAAACCAACAACAATGAACAACCAAAAAAACAACCTCAAACCCCTGCTACCAGAAAACAACCACAATGGAAACCGAAATTCCCATGTCTCATTTGTGGCGATGATCACTACACTTGAGATTGTCCACATTGCGATGAAGTGTCCAAGATTTTTAAGGGGAATTCACAACCCGTTGTGCTTACCCAACCTTTTCCACAGCGGCAATCTTTGGTTGCCCAAACCCCCACACCAGGGGGAAGTTCTAACCAATCCCATGATGAGGCCTCGACAAGTGCCCACATTTACATGTTTAACATGATTAATCTAACCACTCTCACTACGACTTATGACATGTCGATTAAACCTGATAAGGCGAAGCCCGCTAACGGTCCCTTACCAGACCCATTACCATCTGTCGTTAGTCCTCCGTTTGCTAGCCCTTTGTATGGGCCGCTTCATATTGACAAACCTTCATTTGACTCCATTTTACACCTTCCTAAGAGCACTATCCATAAATCCACCTTTAATCCTAGTTCACAGGCTGCCCAAAACTACAACATTGTTGAAGATTTGGCTCAAGCACTGTGTGCTATGTCTGCTTTGGAAGTTCTACAACACTGTCCCAGCCAACGTAGAACACTCTTAGTTGCCATCGGTGCTTTCGATCCTGAGTCATCTAATAACCTCACGTTTAATCTAGGTGATCATCAACCACGACTTTCCCACCAACTAGCTTTTCAGATCGATGTTGTTGTTCACAATCAACAAATCCACCGAACTATCTTGGATGAGGGAGCCTCTACTTGTGTCATGTCTTTAGCTTGTTGGAAAGGCTTAAAATCACCTGCCCTTAATAAATCCCCTACGATGTTACACGCTTTCGATGGGTGAGGTTTTCATCCTCATGGACTTTTACAATCCTTAGTCGTTCAGTTGGGTGGAAAAACTGTTACCGTTGATGTTGAGGTGGTCGATGCCCCCCTCGATTACAACCTACTACTTGGAAGAAGTTGGTTCTATGCTATGACTACCATCGCCTCGTTAGTGTTTCGATGTGTACAATCCCCCCATCAAGGCAAAATTGTCACTATCGATCAACTAGATTTCTGTACACCCGATGCTTGTGCCCCTGTCACCAACAACATTCCTTTTTTGGGAGACCACCCAGTTACGTATGAAAGCATTGGTGTTGGCTTGTTGAAAGATTCTATCCTTATGGGTACCTTCCCTACACCACTTCCACCCACCACACATCATATTGCTACTGTCAATATGATTTTGACTATGCCTTATCAATCCTTGGAATCATATGACCCTTGGATTGTACCTAGTCCCATGGAATTCGATGTGCTCAGTGACACCATGCCACTTAGCCCAACCGAGGCCGCATACATAGCTATTCAATCTACCTCTCCCTCTCCAGACAACTGAGATTTATTGGCACCTAATTCCTACTCGATGCCTTCATGGTTGGATTCCCTATTGTCTGCAATCAATTACATTTCCCAAATTTTCCCTTATGATGAATCTATAATGGAAATGCTTAGTATTGACGACGCACCTTGGGATGATAACCATCATCAATCCTCTTTTCTTCCGCCTTTGGAAGAAATTCACTAAGACATACACTCTGTCTTCCCTCCTGATGTTACCAATGCTCTGCAATCTCCCATCCTCACACAAGATACTCTTTCTGAGGGGAATATGGGTAACATATATACTATGATTGTTATCGATATTTCGATCAAAGAGGGCATTGTGAAAAACATTAACCTTGGTGCTAATTGCACACCCGAAGAAGTGGTCTCTTACACCACTTTGTTTAAAGAATTCCGCAATGTCTTCTCTTGGAGCTACAAGGAAATGCCAGGGATCGACCCTTCGATTGTCATACACGAAATCAAGACTTACCCTGGTACAAAACCTGTTCAACAGAAACTCCGCCTGGTTCATCCCAAGAAAATCGTAGCTATCAAGGCAGAAGTTGAGAAACTTTTAAAATCTGGCTTTATCTATCCTGTCCCTTTGACGGAATGGGTCTCCAACCTTGTTCTGGTTGCCAAAAAACAAGGGACCATCTGTGTCTGTGTTGACTATCGGGATCTCAATAAGGCTTGTCCAAAGGACACCTACTCTACACCCTTCATCAACCAAATAATTGATAATTGCACTAGGAGCGTAATCTTCTCTTTCATGGATGGCTTCTTCGGGTATAACCAGATTGAAATTTTACCTGTTGATCAACATAAGACAACCTTTATCTGCCCATGGGGAACTTTCACCTATCGAAAGCTACCTTTTGGTCTTAAAAATGTTGGTGCTACTTTCCAACGGGCCATGTCGTACGCTTTCCATGATATCAAGCATATCGCAGAACCTTACCTCGACGACTTACCTGCCCACTCATCCAATCGATTCGATCACGTTGATCATTTACGAGCTATTTTTATTCAATGTTGGTTTTATCGTATTCGCTTGAACCTACATAAGTGTATTTTTTTTGTCGAATCCAGTCGACTCCTCAGTTTTATTGTCTCTAAATATGAGATTCGGGTGGATCCCTTAAATATTAAGGCTATTCTAGCCTTACCTCCACCTACTAATTTGACCCAACTCCAAAGTTTGCAAGGAAAAGAAAACTTCCTTCGCCATTTCATTTGTAACTACACTGAGATAACTAAAGGATTCATGTGGTTACTGTAGAAAAACACCCCTTTCATCTAGGATGACATCGCTCAATGATCATTTGATGCTCTCAAGCATGCCCTGACCCACACACCTTTGTTACATCCTCTGGAGTATACAAAGGACTACATCCTTTACTTAAATGCCTCCACTTCCACTATTGTAATGGTGTTAGTTCAGGAGGACCCCAACGGTGAGGAACATGTGATCTATTACATGAGAAAGAGTCTATCTAGACTCGAACTCCGATATTCACATGTAGAGAAACTGGCTCTGGCAGCCGTCATCATTGTCCAGAGATTCGGCCATTACATATTACTACGCACCACCACTGTGATTACGGACTCAAACCCCATGTACCACATCTTGACACGTCAAGTGCTCGGGGGAAAATACTCTAAATGGATCGTCATCCTTCAGGAATTCGATCTTGAATTTACGAAGTCCAAAGCCAAAAAGTCCCTGGTGTTTTCAGAGCTTATCTGTGATCTCCCCCATGCTGATGAAGACATAGAACCTAGAGATTCTCTCCCCGATGAAACTCTTTTCCTCATCAGCACCTCTGATCCTTGGTATGGATACATCCTCCTTTACCTTCAAACCCAACATTTTCAGCCTAACACTTCCCGTGAAGAGCATCGACGTATTCACCACCATTCTCGTCGTTATCTTATCGTCGACGACACCTTGTATCGCCATGGTATTGACACTATCCTTCGACGATGTCTGATTCATGCGGAGGCTGAACGCATTTTGAACGATTGTCACCTTGGCGCCTATGGTGGTCACCTTTCTGAGATGGCCACAGCCTAAAAAATCCTACGTGTCGACTATTTTTGGCCCTCGATTTTCAAAGATTGTATCGAGGCAGTCAAAAAGTGCCCACCCTGCCAAGTTTTTAACAACAAGGCACAAACCCACCCTACTACGTTGCACCCCATTATCGCCATCAGCCCCTTTTCCAAGTGGGGTATCGATTTCATGCAATGTAAGCCTACCTTAGCTGGGGGGAACAGTTATATAATCGTCGTTGTCGACTACTTTACCAAATGGGTTGACGCTATTTCTACCTTTCTGAACGATGGTCGTACCACAAATCTGTTTCTTTTTAACCACATCATAAGTCATTTTGGTGTACCACACACCATTGTCACTAATCATGGTTCACACTTTAAGAACCAGATGATGAGTGAATTTCATGTCAAGTTGGGTTTTCTCCATGAAAACTCATCCCCATACTATCCCCAGGCCAATGGACAAGTTGAGGCCATCAAAAAGATCCGTAAAACCATGATTCAATGCATGGTAGGGGAAAACAAGACATATTGGCATCTGCAACTTTTCTCCACTCTCTGGGCTTACCGTACTTCCATGAAAACTGCAACTGGATTTACTTCTTTCCAATTGGTGTATGGCATCGAAGCCATTTTACCAATCGAGTGTGAGATTCCATCTTTGAAACTTAAAGTAAAACTCTTATCCCGTACTTCTGCCGAAGAAGAACGTTTCTTATATCTATCCAAACTGGACAAAACACGTCGTGATGCTGCTCTCGTTAACGAGGCACATCAAAAATGGATAAAAAATCAATACGACAAATTCGTCCATCCTCGGACTTTTGCAGAAGGAGACCTAGTCATCGTCTATGACCAGGCTCATGACAAATTAGGGACAGGTAAGTTAGAACCTCTGTGGCATGGCCCTTACATTGTGAAACATGTTCTACACAGAGGCGCCTACGAGTTAGTCAATTATGATGGAATTTCCCTAGGGGAGACCTGGAACAGGCTTTACCTTAAAAAGTACTATGCTTAGATCACCTAGCATGTGTACGTTGTACATTATTGTATTTTAGTTTGGTGTGTCTATTTATTTCTCATGCTCGAGTCTTTACCTTTGCCACTCATAACTATGCCTTGTATTTTCATACGTAGATGATGTCTTCCTTTCCTATCTTTGTCGAGTTTGCGGACGACGCTAGTCGACACACCCGGAACATTGCTTCGATAGCATGGGTCATTTACCATTTTGATGAGGTGGTGAGTTTAGGAGGTATTTGCTTAGGACCAGTGGCTAATAACATGGTAGAATATCATGTTGTCATCGGACTCTTGACCTAAGCCTCCTCCCTAGTTATCTCTCATATCATTGTTAACCTAGACTCCCAACTCGTGGTCTATCAACTCAACCGTATCTACGCTATTTGTAACCCTATCCTGCTACGTATCCACCTACAAGCTCGTCATCTTGAACAAATGTTTGATTATATCGAATACAGACATATTCCATGAGAACTCAACAATGTGTTGGATTCGTTAGATAATTACATCATGGATCGGTATCTTGCCCATAGATAAGATTTCATAAAGGAAAACAAATGGTACATCACATGTAAATTGAAACACATCACATTAAAGGCATCATCATGTACAAATGTTTTGGCACTGTAAAAACTCAGAACTGTATATATATACATAGCGTGACTGAAAATGTTTTGATTACATCAAAAAAGTATTTATAAGAGAAAAATGTTGGGTCTTTACACCCATACAACATTGCCTGACAAGTCATACAAAATAAGATCACCAGAGAGACTCTAATTTCCCTGCACTACATTGTGCTGAGAGTAACATATCACTGCGCGTGCTACACGTCTCAGTAGAGAATTAACATTCTCTGGCACTCCCACAGTGTGCCTCTATATATGTAAAGGAACTTCTCTCCTCCGTAAAGGAGGAATGCCCATCGTGAGGCCTTGAAGGTTTCTTTCAACCTCTCGGAGACCTATCACTGGTGCCCCCAGATCTAGTGCAACTGGAGCACCGCCACGATGTCTTGGTATCGGTATCTTAGCTGGACACACTGCTCCCTTGTTTGCATGTTGAAAACAATACATCTTTTAAAATATCTCTTCTACGTACCCAAAAAATATATAGATTAAAAACTTAAAAAACAAAAACTAGACAAGGCATTGCTTAGTATCTCACCTAACGCATCACAATCTTCCCCCATGGGTAAAATCAAATCCATGCTCCCGTGAAAGTCCACCTCGGAATACAGGAAGTCTTCTATATAGAGATACTGACGTCTCAGCCAAGCAAAAAAGTCACTGGTGAAACAGAACTCTGACTCTGCCACTAGCCTCAGAGACAGACTAGTCCACCGTTCCATCCGTGGTTCTTCCACTGGTCGTACTGCCAATGCTATCTGAGGCTGCATCTGGGTGATGCACTCTAAGAAAAATGAGACCATGAAAGATCCATATCCAAACTGTTTCTACCCCATTCTACACTGCGAAACCTGTTCCTTCACATTCCGAAGGAACCCTGCGCTCTAGTTAAATAGTGTTGGCTCCAAATGCTGTACGCCATAAGCTACCTGTGATCTCAACGCCAGATGTGCGCTAGTACTTCCCATCACACTCGTGATGGAAAAAAAATGGACTGGAGGGGTAACTCTCGGATATCCTTGATAGGGATTCTACCCCCCACCAGCCTTGCTCCTGGGACACAATGACGTGCCATATACACACCCACTTGCTCAGGAAGCGCCCTTTGTCTGGAAAAATATATAGGAACCCCTATTTTCGAGAGGAAAGTTAAGAAATATATGTCTTCCAACTCGATGGTTAGAATCTATGTTCCGATCCAGAACCCTTGCTCTGCGACATCCCACAAGCTGATTATGTGCTCAAGCAATAGAATCTCCTTCTTCATTTTTTGCAATTTGAAGAATTTCAGTAAGCCACAAGCTCTCAACACGGCCCGCATGCGAGGAATCCTCAAAGAAGCCAAGTCATCAATATCATGCTCTTGTTCTTTCCACTCGATCATGGTCACCGAAATCACCTACAAATGGAAAAACAAAGAATTTCATTATTCAATTTTTCGACAATTTCGACAATTTCTTAAGCAATTTAAAAAAAACATTAAATCTAATGCCCACATTATTCAAAAAGGACCACACCCTCTTTTCATCACTCAATAATCCATATGTAGCAATAAAACATTTAAAATTAAAACAATTCCCATCAATGGATGCATGGGCATATGTTTGAGTTTTTATTGATTCTTTGACAAAAACGACCCATCCACCCGTCAACCCCATTCTTCCCTTGGAGAATGAAACTCAAGTGGTCAATTCAGTTCTGCCATCGGTCGATCCCACTCCTCCTTTTATGAGTGCCAAATTGATTGATCTAGTCCCTTCCTCGGTCAGTCCCACTCTTCCTCTGAAGGGTGCCAAAGTGGTCGATCCAGTTTCACTATCGATCGATCCCATTCCTCCATTGAGGAATGCTAAATTGACCGATCTAGTTTCTTCCTCAGTTAGCCCCACTCTTCCTCTGAAGAGTGCCAAAGTGGTTTATCCCGGTCCACCATTGGTTGATCCGATCCAATCATCGGTCGATCCTACTCTCCTTCTAGAGAGTAAACCCGATATTGCCCATTTTTTTCTTGTTAATACCGACTCTACCATACTGGGGGGCATTCCTCATTCTCCTGTGAAACCCCCTCCAAGTAATGAAGCCATCCTTTTTGATTGGGGTGCACTAACTAGACCTCGTCTTCCCTCCCACATTACTTTCCATATTACAGTACAGGTTCATGGTCGGGACATTCCTCAAACGTTGATAGATGAAGGTGCGTCTATTAGTATTTTGTCTTCTGTTGCTTGGTATGCTTTGGGTT
>ML780056.1:140403-169515 GCA_009831015.1 Picea engelmannii
TGTCAATCTTGTTAAAAAATGAAACAGTTACCTCGCTCAAACCTTCTTTTCATCCACCCTTTTCCTTCGGTGAATGAATTGAAGCTTGGAGGGCATGTCTCCAGCCTTTGATGACCATTTTGGAGTTAATCCACTAGATTTTATGATGGGGGCATACCGAGCTTAGTCTTTGTTCTTTCTCATGCTCGTAAATACATGAGAATGCATCCGGGTAGCCTTTTATCTCTTTTTTGGACCTGTATGGATACACGAAAAAGGAACCCCCTCGAGTCTCCTTTAAGCTCTTTTCAGACTCTCTAAATATGAAAATATTGCCGAGTGATCTTGCTTTCTTTCCCACTCATTAAACGGTTTGAAAGGGCGTCTTTCGAGTGATAATTTATCTCTTTTTTGACCTTACAAGACTAACATTACGAAGAAGGACAACACTGGAGTCATATTTAAGTTCTTTTTAGACTCTCTAAAGATGAAAAGATTACCAAGCGACCTTGTTCTCTTCACGCTCGTTAAAGTATTTGAAGGAAACGTCTATTGAGCGATAGTTTATCTATTTTTTGGTCTCGTCAGACTACTTTATGAAAAAGGAACTGAGAGAGTTCTCTTTTAAGTGTTTTTCCCGACTCTATAATCATGAAAAACCTTCGATTTTTCTGTCTTTGGACTCGCTAAACAAAACATCAATAGGCCCATATGGGATCAAACCCTTACTTCTTCCAGTTCGTTAAATAAAGGAAGAGGAACTTACCGCAGGTGAGTTATATGGAGCATGTGTTATCATCCTCGGGCTCGTTAAATTAAAAAGAGGTACTCGTCTATATGGATGGGGTAAAAAATTGAAAGAAGCAAGCCAAGCAGTTTTTGAGAACACTACCAAGTAACTCACAGAGTCACCCTTGAACATGGCACTTTGTCTTTTGCATGCATTATAATCCGCTAAACCTCTGCACTGAGCCAATCCTTTGAGTTTCTTTCACTCCTTTGGGTCACCTGACGTAAGTCACAGTGTCCACTACATCATCAAGTTTTGGTCCATGTCATGTTTTTGCTCTCGTGCCTCAGTGTTCAGGGGAAGTATCTGCCTCTAGAGTCAGCCATCAAAAATATCTTGTCTCAATACCTATGTCATTCCATGTTCATTTGATCCACCAATTAGATCTCTATGCCTGTTTCGTGTCATTTATGGGGGATACATTAAGGCCCTCCTTCGACGAGCCTATTCTTGTCGACTTCAACACATTATCTAGGAATTAGACTTAGAAACTAGTTAGTACTTTGGGACCTGCATGACTCAATGGTAGGCCTCCTCACATCTGACAGGAGGTTTACATCACTGACCTCTGATCGGATGATTCCATGGATGTTCGACTCCATCTCATCCATTCAAATTCGTTGGAATGTACTAGAGTACCTTGGGAATCATTGACATTAATGGTGATCTCCCTCGTGCTTGTTAATGGTGTACATCATTGACCGGTAATCAAGTGGTTTCTGCCATGTTCGACATCAGGACATCTATTCACATGGTTAGATTTGTACTACATTGGGATCAGTAAGAAGACCCTGGGTTGATTGATCACTTTGATATGTACTTTTCCCAGGTTGCGATGGAGTTTATTTTGAACGATGACACATATATTGTTACATAGATCCACTTTTTATTGGTTGTGGCTATGTCTTGTCATCTCATAGATCCACTATGTATTATTCGTGGCTACGATCAGTTCATGTCATAAGAGTATAGATCCACAATGTATTTTCAGTGGCTATACCTTTTTATCAATACAATTATGGATCCACAGTGTATTTTATGGCGGCCATATCTTGCAAGTCTTGATCACCCAAGAATAGGTATGCCTGCCTTGGGTTTGAAACATGTCATAATATTTGTTGGATGTTTGTGTGCAACTTCTGTCAGGTTCTCTACATATATACCCTTGCTTGAAAGTCTACAAAGCATTTCAGTTATCAGTTCCTATCTTCTAACTTCATACTTTGGGGGGCAATCTGTTACACGTCAAAATTACTCACTTCGATAATGTCGCAAGCGTCACATTTTTCTCACAAATGTCGCAAGTGTCAGGGAATCATACTGCCATGATGCCTATGTCATGCCTTTAATGACATGAGAAAGACACTTGAAACACCTCAAACATTTGATTTGGAAGAGGAGAAATGAGTCAACAGGCTCATGAACCTTTTTCCATCTGAAAACACTCAAAAACTAAGCTTTTGAAGGAAAGCACTCCCCTATACCTCTTCTGGGAGCACTGGCACTCCCCCTTACACTATCTGGAAGTGTTATAAAGCTCCTTTGGCCCTTTTGAGGGAGCGTTGGTGTCTTTAGGAGCATTGGCACCCCCCTTAAGCCTACTGGGGAGTGTTGTAGTGCTCTGATGGCCATTTTGAGGGAGCACTACATATTCTGGGCAGCAGTTGAGTTGTTGAGATGAATGGGGGAAGGATCTTGTCATTCTTGGAAGGCAGTTGGATTTGAATCCCTAGTCCAGCCATGATCTTAGGGCATATCCTCAACTGAAGGAGGAAAATCCTCACCTTCCCCAAGGATATCTCAAGTTGCTGAGCCTCTCCAAGGTTATATAAGCAAGCTTTCTAATGGTGAAAGGGGACTTGAAAGAGAGAATCACACCAAACTTATGATCTTATAAGTGGTGCTGGAACAAAGATAATTTGGCAGCAAGAGACCTATGATCTCATAGGGATAAATCAGTGAAGCTATCATCATTCGGATCGTGGATCTTTTGAGCAAGGGGTAGACAAGGAGGACTTGACAAAACTACTGCAACTCATCTATGGCTGTAAGCAATGTTTTGTCCTCATTAATATGACATGCTTGGCATGTTTATTTCTATTTTTTGTTTAATATTACATGATATTATCTATGATAGATAGATCTATTTTCAAGCTAATATCAATAGAGTAGGAAGTGGTTGTACTATTGTTTTTCTACAGGGCTCATCAAGGAGAGAAAGATTGGAGCTCAACTCAGAGCATGCAGGAAAAAATGCCGGTAAAAGGTACCTCCTTTTCTTCTTCCTCCTTGCACATTAGTTTGTGTAGATCTGAAAGGAAGTCAGTGTCGATGTTAAGCATTTTTTGTCTTAAGATTTAAGAGTCTAGCTCTCAAGAGGAGATCTACCTGTCTGCAGGGAGATTTTCCTTCAACAGCTCCATACTTCCCTTGGTTAAGGAAGATCTTCTCTAGTCTCTGCCATACTTCAAGACCTAAGAGATAAAGAATTAGGTCTTTCATCAAACTCTATAGTGAGCTTCTTCTGCAATCTGAGATGATATTTTCTTCATCTTGTCAAGAATACATCATCTAGATATAGTAGTAACATTATTGGGTCATCATTCATGACCTTGAGGTAAAGGTTAGAATCATATTTACTCTTGGTAAAGCCCAAGATCTTCAGTAAACTGTCAATCTTCACAATCATGTGCTAGCTCTATGTGCTCTCTGCAAGGCACTATCTTTCTCACTACTTGAGAGCATGTCCTCTACTCTCTCTACAATTTTTCCTCTAGAACTAGGACTCTGCACCTGCATTTTCCCTGAAGTTAAGAATGGTTGCTCCATTATCACTATGAATAATGAAATATGAGATTAATGCCTCTTATTCTATAATGACAACAACTTCATCTGAAACTGAGAGTGGCTCAATAACTGATACTGAAGGTATCTCTTCTTATTTCATGGAGGTGACTCTATATTTTATCATAGTCATGTCTCCATGACCCAACTAATGTAATGAACCAACTTCCACTCAATTTTAAATATGGGGATTTCTCCCCATGCATTTCATACTATATATGAATCATTGTTGTTTTGGTTGTTTTCATGAATACTAGAACTATTTCTTCAATTACTAGAGTAAGTGTCTCATCATAGTATTCTACCTCTTCCTGGGAGAATCCTATGGACACACATCATTCTTTTTACATATGCAACATGCTTTATATTTTTAGATCAATCTTGGAAGTCAATACTGACTTCTCTTCTAGTCTTACAGAAGAATCCATATCCAAGACTTTCTGACTAGCTTCCTTCCCTATCACTAAAACAAGGGAATATTCCTACGATATTTTATGTCTCCTAGAAGTTTCTGAAGCTATGATCAAGTCTTCTCATGGAATATGTCTCCCAATCCTTGAAGTTGTCTCTTCATCTTATCCTTTCTGAGATCAGGCTTACTCTCGATTTCTTCTGAGTCTACAAGGACTTCATCATCTCTTATGGGGTATACTTGGTGTTGAATGCGAAGTCTAAATATGAAAATTTGAGTCAGACTTCAAGTGAATTCTTCTTCCTGTCAAGGTGGCTTCATTATCCTTTGAACAAGTCTAATGTGAGTTATTGTTCTAATGTTCAGTCATCTTTGGATCCTTCTGCTCCTTACAATCAATCTCGATATGAGATACTATGGATCTCAAAAGATAGCTTCTTCTTCATCTTCTTTGGTACATGAATGTATATGTTCATGTACATAGTCTGCTTCATGTCTCATCTAATCTATTTCCTTTTGCAACCTTCACTATAGCTTCCTCAGGGTTATCACATGTGACCTAAAACAAGGTCAACAAAACAACAAGAAAGAATAATACTAAAACAAGGTCAACAAAACAACAAGCAAGAATAATACTCTTTTGATAATAGTAAATAAAACAATAGCACCAATAATCGACATAGTAGCTCCTTTAGAGATATCACTTGTGACCCATATGAAACAAATATCAAAAGTGATAAATACAATACAAAATGAGGTCAACACTCTTCTAGTGTAGTGATCAAACATTCCTCCATGGTAGCTTGGAACCAACACAAGAAGTTTCTCCTAGAGGAGAAGTTAGTTGTATATGGTAAATGATTACATTAAACATTTATCTCAATATACTCACATGCTACCAAGTATAATAATTTTCAAATATTGCTACCTCAACTATAGTGTTTACCTGTAAAGGGGTAGTTATCAACTTTGTCATGTGCAACTTTGAATCTTATCAACTTAATTAATCAAACCTAGAACCTGGAGTCTTGTCCTCAAGAATGAGTGTGTTTCTATTCTTCCAAGTCTCCTTCACTCAAGATGACATGTGATTTCTTCAACCTATCTTCTATACTAATACAATATGATATATTGACAAAAAATTGGGTTAGAGAATAAACTCTATGATCTCAACTTTAATCCATCTAATACATTGACTTTAATTTTGACCAAAGGTTAGTATGATGGTCATAGATTCAACATGCAACCTAGATCAAAATAATTTCAAAACAAATAGATGCATATCAGAATAATCAAACCTGGGTTGCATTATTCCTCTAAATGTGTTGGATCTTGAGACCCTTATGGATCTATGGAAAGAGATCCCTTCTCCCATAAATACCCTTTAAATCTTAACAATTTAAACATATGTGAGTACATACCTCTGATAGTGTTTGCATGTAGTGGCACCATCTGGTAGAACCGATAATAATTACCAACTCTTAAAAAATTCAAGCGTGACTACAACTGGTACTGCAGCTGATACTTCAATTGATACTACGACTGCAATTGATAATGCAACTGATTCTGAAACTGCAATTGCAACTACAACTTAGGGTTTTATGAGGAAACCCTACTTTTTCAGACTTCAAATTTTGAAATTTTGATCTAGGGGCTAGATGCGTTGAGTTGAGGTGAGTAAGATGGTGCAGTTGGATTTATGAAAATCCAAATTTTACCCCTTGAAACTAAGCTTGCAGAAATATGGACTTGTACTTCTCGAATTGGTTCTGGTTTTCTGGTTTTTTGGTACTTCTAGTTTTTTTGTACTAGTTAAAACTAGGGTTTGAATTTTTAGAGTATTTGACCACTGGAAATGTGTTCTCAAGGTGAAAAAGAGTTCTCTAGGCTAGGGTTCACTTTTCTAGATGGTTTTTAGGATGATATTCTCCTTGAACAAAAGCCCTAATTTTCTTGTATGACAACAATGACGTTTTTTAATTTATCCAACGAAATATGCTCTCTTCATCTTAGCTCTGATACCATGTTAAGTTTTGAGCTATTATTAGGTTTCTTTTAAATTTACTAGATAACAATAGCATAGGTAGGATCACTGAGAGAAACACAATCATAAGATACACGACATTTAGCCTAGGAAACCCTCATGGGCTAGAAAACCTAGAAAAAACTTCCTTAATATAGATAGCCAATACAATGCCAAGACAATAAACCAAAACACTAGAGAATATCCAACACTCAGCAATGTGCCTCTCTCTTCCTTCTTCTCCCAACTGCAACTACCAAACTTGCACACTTTATGAGAGAATGTGTGAGTGTGATAATGAGGCATTGGATTACTTTATTTATACTGGTTGGAAGGTGTTGGAAAGGTGTCTCTTCAATGGGTAAGGTTGATTTGCCTTCTTAGTGGTTAAAACCACTTTAATTAGGCCCGTGGGATGAATTCTTAATTTTCATAATACAATTAGGATTTATCCAATACACAAAATGGGATTTGGTCAATTACAATGCCCGACATGATCAATCCACAAAAGGTGATTGATCTAATGAATAATGACTCAATAAGTAAATAGAATACTCTTTACAGTTACAATATTTCAACAACCCACACTCGTTACCAAGACTTGGAATCTCTCTTCAATTCCTTGTCCTCTAATTTCATAGAGACCCAAAAATAAGTGAGGAATATCAGTGCCAATTTTTCCACCATCAATAAAAACATGCATTCCTCCATAGACACCAAAATGGAAACCAACAAACATGACCTCGTTACCCAACTTGCATCCTTCACTACCATGATCTACACCAAGCTGAATATCCTTGTAGAGCTTCCCTCCTCTGACCCACATTTTCACTCTGAAGGTGAAACTTCCTCTAATTCCCATAATTTTCAGCCCCATCACTTTCAGCGTGACCTATGCCTTCCACGTTTGGATGTGAAAAAATTTGATGGATCAGATCCCACTGGATGGGTAACTCAAATGGAACATTATTTCTCTTTGTATGCATTACAAATGAGTTGGAAAAACTACGATATGGTGTTCTCCATCTAGATCAAGAACGTTGTTAATGGTGGCAATGGATAAAAAATGCCCACCAAGGGTATGTGGCTTGGAAACAATTTGTGGAAAAGATTTATGAACGCTTTGACATTGAATCCAACCATTTAGGTTGTTTGACAAAGTTGAAACAATATGGCATAGTGGAAGAATTTATAGATACTTTTGAGCGATTGGATTTCTGTATAGAGGGCATGCATGATGTTTTTTTCTGAGAATGTTTTATCAGTGGCCTCAAGGATGAGATTCATGTCCATGTCCTCATGGATTGGCCTCAGAGTTGGGTGGAAGGTACTAAAAGAGATAAGGAAGAATAACATCTTGTCTCTTCTCAAACTCGAAAAGTCTCCTTTATTCCTTTCCCTAAACTAATCACTCTCACTTCTCCTTCCACTCCACTAAAGATCTAGAAATTGACTAGGGAAGAAGTGGTTGAACGCCAACTCAAAGGCCTTTGTTATAACTGTGATGAAAAATATTTTCCTGGACACAAGTGTAAGGAAAAAAATATTTTTATGGCTATCTTCGAGGATGTTTCAGAATATGATATGAGGTCCCCCCTATGGCTGAGTCACTTGAAACCATTGACATGACCCCACCCTCCGACCCTCCCAAAGTTGAACCGGTCATTTCCCCGAATGATCTCACTGGGTTCTCTACTCCCCAAAACCTCATTATAATAGTTTACACTAAGCATTGTAAGTTCATCATCCTAGTTGACAGTGGAAGCACCCATAATTTTATTCATTTCTGCATTTCCCATGAAACTAATTTCTATATCCGTGCAGTCAATAATTTTCAAATCATGATTTCCAATGGAGCGTCCATGAAATGTGGGGGGTGTTGTGAAAATGTGCGTCTCCAAATTAGTGAGTACCACATTAAATATCATATGTTTTCTATCTAAATGGGCAGGTGTGACATTGTTTTGGTTGCATAATGGCTAAGGAATTTGGGCCCCATTATCATGGATTTTAAGGAATTAACCATGCAATTCCACCAGGAGAGGAAAAAATATAAGTTCCAAGGAATCACCATCGGCTCCCTGGAGAATATCAGTTCCCATCACATGGAAAATCTCCTAAAAAAATTTCATTATGGAATTATTGCAAAACTCCATGCCATTCACGCCACCGAGACACCCTCCGACCTCCAATCCATCCTCTCCAAACACCAACTTGTTTTTTCCACTCCCTAGGGACTTCCTCATTCCCATGGTGTTCATGATAATTCCATTCCCCTTGTCCCCAATAGCCTTCCTACCATTTTTTGTCCCTATCGTCATCCCTTTTCCCAGAAAAATGAAATTGAGAAAAAATTTCAAGAATTCCTCACCGCAGGTGTTGTCTGTCCTAGTATGAGCACCTATTCTTCTCCTATTTTCATGGTGCTTAAGAAATAATTATCTTGGCACATGTGTCCTGACTTCCATGCCCTCAAAAAAATCACCATCAAAGAAAAATTTCCCACTCTTATCATTGATGATCTCTTGGATGAATTGAGTGGTGCCCAGTTCTTTACTAAACTTGATCTTCATTCTAGCTACCACCAGATACATATGAATGAGGCATACATTCTGAAGACTGAATTTCGAACTCATGAAGGCCACTGTAAGTTTTTGGTCATGCCCTTTGGCTTGTTTAATGCTCCCTCCACTTTCCAAATCCTCATGAATCATGCCTTTCATCCTTTTATCCATCATTTTTTCTTATTTTTATTTGATAATATCCTCATCTATAGTAAAAACTAGACAACCCATCTTTCTCATGTGGATCGAGTTCTACATATACTCTCTCAGCACCAACTTTTCCTCAAACAATATAAATTTTCTTTTGGCACCTCATAATTCGATTACTTAGGTCATATTGTTGGCAAGGTAGGTGTCAGGGTGGATCCTAAAAAGATTGAAGCTATGCAGGATTGGCCTTGCCCAAAGATTCTCAAAAGATTGTGTGGATTTATGGGTTTAACAGGATACTATCGCAAGTTTATTAAGAATTATAGAAAGGTTGTGAAACCTCTCACTGCTCTCCTTAAAAATATTTCTTTCACTTGGAATCCCATAGTTGATGAGGCCTTTCAAACCTTGAAGGTGGCCATGTGCACCACTCCAGTCCTAGCCCTTATTGATTTCAAAAAGACCTTTGTCCTGGAATGTGATGCTTCCAGGAGAGGAATTTGAGCAATCCTTATGCAATATGGTCGACCTTTGGCCTTTACCATCAAACAACTATGAGAGAAATTTAGTCCAATCAATCTATGAAAAGGAAATGGTGGCTATTCTCCATGTAGTGGATCTTTGGAGCCATTATCTATTGCGGCAGTGCTTCCAAATTAAGACAAATCATTAAAGCCTCAAGTTTTTTCTAGCACAATGCCCTTCCTCACCGGAGCAACAAAAATGGGTGAGTAAGATCTTTGGATATGATTATGAGATCATTTACATGAAAGGAAAAGACACTATGGTTGTTGATGTAATTTCAAGAAAATATGAAGATGAAGGGTTCCTTTTTCCCTCTCCTTCATTGTACCAGATTGGCTCCAAGTTGTTTGCTAGGAATGGCTACAAGATCCAAAAATGTTGCATCTGATCCAACAATTGCAGGTTAATTCTCTAGTTTCCCCGAGGTATTCTTGGAAAAATGATGATATTCACTCCAAATGTCATTTGTATTTAAGTAAAGAGTCACAACTTAAATCCACAGTACTTTCTGAGCTTCATGTTACACCCATAGCTGGGCACTCAAGGTTTACCAAAACGTATGAATGGGTCAAACATTTTTTTTTTTCTGGGATGGTATGAAATAGGAAATTCACAATTTTGTGGAAGAATGTGATGTTTTTAAACACAACAAGGGTGAAACAGTCAAATATCCTAACACACTACAACCGCTTCCAATTCCACCTTCTATTTGGAGGGATATTTCTATATATTTTATTGTGGGATTACCTAAATCAGGCAATAAATCAGTCATCATGGTGGTCGTTGATTTTCTTTTCAAGTATGCTCATTTATCTGATCTTCAAGACCCATTTACCACCTTCACTGTGGCTGAACCTTTCAAGGATCATCTCTTCAAGCTTCATGGAATGCCTCATTCTATTGTTTCTGATCGGAACCCCACTTTCACAATCAATTTTTGGCAAGAATTGTTTAGGCTACAGAGAACCCAATTGCATCTCAGCACAACTTATCATCCCCAGAATGATGGTCAAAATGATTTCGTCAACAAGTGTTTGGAAACATATTTGAGGTGTTTTTCATTGAAAAGGAAAAATCAATGGGCTCAATGGCTACCACTCGCTGCATGGTGGTACAAAAATTCTTACCATACAACTACCCTCATGACTCCTTTTAAAGAAGTATATGGATAAAAGACACCTTAAGTTCTCTCAAACCTACCAGGTGTCTTGAAGGTCCAGGAAGTTGACCAAACACTTACAGTTCAAGAGGCTATTCTTTGTACCCTCAAAGAGAATTTGTCCATGGCCCATAATCACATGAAGAAAAAGGTAGATCAAGGTCACTCTGAACATCAATTTCCTGAAGGAGATGATGTGTTTATTTGAATGTAACCTTATAATCAAAATTCCCTCAAGGTTTACCATTGTTAGAAACTGGCGCCCAAAATTTATGGTCCTTATATCATTCTCAAGCATGTGGCACAAGTGGCCTATTAGTTAGCTTTGCCCAATAATTCTAAGATCCATCCTATTTTTCATGTCTCATGCTTAAAGAAGGTGATTGGAACTAAGTGACAAACTCAAACCATCCTTCCCGAATTGGATGAACAAGGCTCCATCTGGTAGTATCCACAAGTAGTTTTGGACCAGCGTGAGTGTTGTATGTGTCAGTGAACCATCAAGGAAATGTTAGTCCAATGGAAAGATACAACTCGATCAAATTCCACTTGGGAACTAGCTACCATTATGAAACAATTTCCTCATCTCAAGCCTTGAGGACAAGGATTCTTTTAAGGGGGAGGAAATGTTAGGGACCTAAACTACCTAACCCCTCACATAGGTAGAAAAATAAATTTCCATTTAATAAAGGCCAATATTAATAAGGCATATCAATAAGGAAGAATAATTCAAATGTAAGAAGATCTAATAAAAGATTCCACTTTGATCCAGGTGGATATTAGTGCCAACCCACCTATTCCAACTCGCTCCTTGTGTCTGTTTTTTGTTCAACACGTTCTTCTGTACTACTTTGTAATTGTGAGTTCTACACTTCTGGGGATGTTTGAATCCCCACACATCCTCCGAGTGGATATAGGTGACCTCTCACCTAATCCAACTGGATTATTTTGTATGTTTTCATGTCAACACATCTTGCTGTACTTCCAGGGCCATTTTGGGGCTCTAAACGTTGTTCTTTTGGATCACCACAATCAAAATATAGACATAGTTAGAGTTTGATGGAAGAATGTCTAGTCTGAAATACCTTTCCAACAAGATATCACATGCCTAAAATGGAGATCATATGCAAATTTTATGACCCTTGTAAGTTGAGGTACCAAATTACACTAACTTACCCATAGTGCCCACATGAATTTTGGTGTTTCACCTTCTAGGGTTAGGTTTTTGGATGTCTAGGGTTTTGGAATTCATGAGTAATATAGAAAAGGCCTCTGGAGCCTCATTGCAATCTATTTTTCTCAGACGGATGCGCGTAGAAGCCACATATCTTCTCATAGATAACTACCACCATTTGAGCAAGTGTTTCAGTTCTGCAGTTGTATAGTTTGAGCCTATTTCATTATTTAATAAAAGATATTGTTCACTGGATATTTGTGTTGTTCTTCATATCTCTGTGTTTATTGTATTAAGTCTGTTAATCAGTTTGTTCCAATCCTAAATCTAGATCAGTGGTATCAGAGCGACCTTCTCTTCATTTTTTTTTCTCCGTTCTTGTCCTTTACAAGATTTGGGTATAAGAAGTTGGGACTCAAACCAATCGAGCCATTAAAAGATCGGCTATGCCAAGCCCAAAAAAAACCCATTGAGGACAAAAAGAAATATGATGGAGCATGATATCCTATTTAAATGTTGCTCGAGGAATCCCTCGCACGACAAAGGAAAAAAATGATGGATACCTTCATGCAGATCCTTGGATGGATGCCCATAGGAGAAGAATCTTCATCAAGAGGCCATGCAAACCCCTTCAAGGTACAGGTAAATTTTTATATTCTATTATTTGAAGAACTGATAGATGCATATGTTGTAGATAAATGGTTGAATCTACTCGAAGGATATTTTTTGGTCCACAATTTTTTCGATAGGGAAAATATCACTTTTTCACTCCTCAAGACCATTCCCCATGTTAAATACTGGTGGGATACTTACTCCGAGAAAAGGTCCATGGAGGAATATACAATGTTTTTGGTGGCCCCTACATGGGATTCCCTTCAGAACTCCATTAAATAACAATATTATCCTGTTGGAATCTATGAGGACCACTACAGCAGATGGACCACCCTACGTCAAGAAAGGGACCAGAGAGTACCAGATTTCACCAATATTTTCCATACCCTATGCACAAAATTGGGTATCAAAGAATCTGAGCATCATCTGGTGCTCAAATAATGTGGTTGCTTGCATATATACATTCAAACATAAATGGAGTTCATGGACATTTCCTCATTGGGAATGACTTATAGATACGCTGTCGAGATTGATAAAAAATTTAAGCAGAGATGATGAGAGTTTGGATATGCAAACCCCTCACAACCGAAGTAGGGCAAAGGCAACCCCAACCCACACATCAAGGGACCAAGTCAATATGGCTTCCCTCAATATAACCTATCCAAGCCACAACACAAGAAGGGAAATGAGAAGACGAAGAAGGACACGGGAAAATTGTGTGAGTACCATAAAATTCCTTGGCACAACATCGAAGAATGCCAATCCAAGCAGTCCCTCATGGACGAGCTGAAGGATTTTGAGTCATAGGTCGATTCTGATTTCGAGTCAAATCCTAAAGGAGGGAAGCAAATTATTGATTCTGAACCTAGTTCCATTATTTCTACCACCAAATTCTGACCAAGCGAACCAGAAGAACCAGAGGAAGGGGAACGCCTCTTTCACTCATAGATGTGGGTCAAGGGTCAAGGGTGCTCTGATTCATTTCATTGTCAACATCAGTAGTCAGAGGAACCTGATTTCAACAAAGGTCATCAAGCAGTTGGACCTGCCAATGACATTGCACCTGCAATACTACACCATCAATTGGCTTCACCAAGGAAGATATCTTCGTGTCAGCCAACAATGTCATCTTCCCTATGACATAAAGCCTTTCAAAGATGAGGTACTGTGTTATATTTCTCCCCTTGAAGTTTGTGATGTTCTTTTAGGAAAACCATATTTGTGGAAGCGTCATGTTGTGTATAAGTCTAGACCCTCCATTGTTATTATTACTTTGAGTAGAGAATTGTACAGGATCCCAGAGGTAGCGTCGCATACTGATATTTCTTTAATCTCTACTAAGAAATGTAGTATGATCATTTCACATACCAGGAAGTTCATCTTCTTTGTGATCCATGCTCACAGTGAGAAGAAGGTCATCGCCACATCTATGGCCTCTACACAATGCCTCTCTTTGCAACAGAAGCAAGTGGACAAGATCGTGGAAGAATATAGAGACATCTTCACCTCACCTACAGGGGTAATGACACACTGCCAATTCAAGCATCCAATTGATCTAACCCCTGACACACCTCTACCTAATGGACCATTATATCGATGCTCATTGATGGAGAATCACAAAATCAGGCATCATATCTAAGAGATTCTTCAAAAGGGGCACATCAGGCCCAAATCCTCCCCTTTCGGAAGCTCGATTATATTGGTGTAGAAGAAGGATGGGACTTGGTGATTCTGCATTGATTACAAAGCCTTAAACAAAATCACTGTCATGAATTGCTACCCCATTCCTAGGATTGATGACCTTCTTGACCAAATCAAGGGGGGAAAGTTATTCAACAATATTGACCTAAAGTTTGGCTACCACCAGGTTCCCATCAAACCAACTGATGTATGTAAGACAACCTTCAAGTCTAAAGAAGGTCTCTACAAATGGCTAGTCATGCCCTTTGTCTTAACAAACACACCAGCCACTTTCATGAGGTTGATGGATGATGTATTGAGACCCTTCATGTAATGTCCCCAAGGTCGAGCCCTATTGTAAATCATGTCTATGAAGTGTAAAGATTGCATTATGAATTGTAATTATGTTTTATAGGCTGGTGAGCCAAGTTTATATAAGTTGGTGGGCTTATGTGTTATTAGGCCAGAGAGCCTAAGTGTTAAGGTCGGGAGCTTTCTTTTGTATATGTAATCATGCAGAACATTAATAAAAATATTAACATCGCTGCGTGTAGACTGACCACAATGAATGAGTGATGGGGGACTAAGCTTCCATAGAGTGGGTAAGGGATTGGGGGATGGAAGGTTGGAAAGAGGGGCTAAGCCTAGGGTCTTAAGTCCTTGGGAATAATATTTTAATATTATTCCAAAAGCCATGTGAAATGTGATGTTTTATCCCAAGTTCTTTGGAAGGATGAGTGACTTCCAAATGGGAAGGAACGAGCTTCATGGGTGACAAGTGTCAACCYGAGCGCATGCAGTTAAAAATTGTCAAGTTGAGCCATGATGGGGGTTTGTTCTCCATTCTATAATTCGTTGTCTAAATGGTRCGACCTCTGTGTCTGAGTTGGGCATATCACACACAACACTAAAAATTGAAACCATGAGACCTTTGTGATTGTTTGGTGTATTCACGTCTGGTCTCTGCGTTTGGCCTCCATCCTCAACCTTTGCATAATTTCCTATCATGCATCCTGTAACTGGTAAATCATGAGCCGATTTGTGTCTTCTGTAGAGACACCTAGATAATTTCCTAAGTGTGTTGTGTTTTAGCGTCTTGCCGTTGCCATTTACGGGACTATGCCCGTTTTTTGTTGTGGTCGTCATATTGGTGTCAAATGAGTGCTTGATGTTGTTGCGGTTTCCCTCACCCAGTTGGAATTGAGTCGAAGGGTGTGATGAAGAAGAAAGTTGTCAAGCCCATGGTAGAAGAAGCAGGTTGTCAGGCCTRTGAGCAACTCCCTCTAGGTGAGAGAGTCTTCCGACAAGTGGTTTTCTCCCAGAGAGAGTCCAGCACCAGCTTCAGAGCTCTGAGAATTCCTAATTCGSCCTGCTGCTGAGGCCCAGAGAGGGARGTGAAGCACCGATGGACTGTTCTTGTGAAGGTGTATACTCCAGGGTGGAATAGGCATGTGGGGAATGAGAGTTTTTTAGTAGTGGGCRTAAGAAGGCATTCTAGGAAGAATCCTTCTGATTATCCTGTAYAGTTTTTTCCTRTAACCTYAGCCTAGACTAGGATTCCTTGCCTTAGGTAGAGCTTAGTCCCAGCTCGGGGGTGACCCACTACTGAGAGTGATGAGCAGTGTGGTCTAAGGCTGGGAGGTTCGTGGAAGGCCTACACGTGGTTGGTGGAATTACGCTAGTAATAAAAGATAAGTGTTAATTTTGTACTTAATTTATAAGTATATGCATGTCTGTGATGCTTATTTGTATCATGTATTCTGTTGTGCATATGAATTATTGTTAATGCCAGGGATTATTTATGTTAGTAGTAATCTGGTGCTTACTCTGAGTTAAATGTGTTTAATATGACTTAAATGCATGTTATTAATTAAGTATGAGAATGATGTTGTTCCACACAGTAGCGTTTGCCTGGCCAAAGGGATGACGGCTGGGGAGTGTTACAGTTTGGTATCAGAGCCTAGTTTCAACGCTAAGCCTGGATGGGCCAGATAAGCGGTCTTTGGATCGAGGTTTTGAGAAGAAATTGTGTCTGGAGGACTAATTTCAGACCTCAGAATGTTTATGAGTGTCAATGGATTACTTGACCATATTACAAAGCTCAGGAGGGATAAACCTTTGAAGTGTTCAAAGGGAGACGAAGATCGAAACCTTCGCATAGAAATTAAGTTCAGGAGGGAGAACACTCAGTCGTGGGGCATAAGTCATTGAGGAGTGAATCAGGCAGTCAAAATTCTCCATGGAGAGCTCGTGAAATCGTGAGGACCGTAGGATCTAGTGGAGCTGTAAGGTGGTTAGGAGTTGGATGAACTCACCACCCTAATATCAAGAATCAACGTGAATCGTTGATCGTGGTCAATATGAGTCGTTGATCTCGTTTCAACCCACGTCATTGGATCATTTCGTGAATTCAGGGTTCATGATCTTGGAGGGAAGACCAAATTCTTGATTTCATGAAGTTTCGAGTTGTGAGGATCAGGGAAGGAGATCCAGACTGTTGAATCCAAGCCATGGAAGAACCATTGGATCAGAACCTTCACGGGGTATCGTGTATCAGGGGTTCAGGGGTTGAAAGAATTTCTTTTCGATGGCGAAGTCACGAAGTGTCGAGCATTGATGGATCATATGAACATGTAGCACATCCATTAGGTGGGGGGCGCATAGTTGATAGGTGGACCTTCTTAAGGACACCACGTGTTACTACCTTGGTGGGTGACAACTGTGCTGTGGGCCCGGAGGGTAAGGAAATCGAATTTTCGAAAGTCGGGGGTTGGAGAGGGAAGTGAGTATGAGAGCCTCAAGGAATGAAACCCTAAAAACCAAAGTCCCAAAGTCTCGAAATATTTGAAGATGGAAGAAACCTAGCGGATTTTAACTGTGGATGTTGGGTAAACGTGGACCGTTAATCCACCCGATTTATGCGAATTCAGTAAATCGAAACTCTGGGAGATAGATGTGTGTACCTTAAACTCTTCAAAGGTTGAAAGCCCGAGTAGCACCTAGTAGTCTAGAATTTGGTCACGAACTTTGGTTACGAGGGTAGGGAGAAAGAGGGAGCTATCACTCGAAAATTACAGAGCCGAGCAGAACTTGGAAAAAAAAATAAAAAATTGTGAAGTCGAAGCATTTTCTTATTCGTGTTGGTTTATGAATGTTGTAGTTTTATTAAGGGTTAAGGCCTAACAAACTACAGTTGAATGCACGTTGTGTGTGTAGAGTTCAATGAGTGTTAGGACAACCGCGAATCGACCCCGACTATAGAAATGGAAGAGGTGTTGATTGCCTCCAATTCAGAGAATGAAATAAAAGGAAGGGATGTCAACTTGGGAGTCAAAGGATCGAACTCCAATGGTCACAGAAGACAATTGGATAAGGAAGGGAATGTGATGAAAATCATTGAAATATTGCAGAAAGATGCTCAAGCTCATCGAGTCGATAGTCAAAAGCTCATGAGGGTCAGGTATCAACAGGGTGAATTCAACTTAAGGATGTTGAAGATCTTGGAAATAATATAAAAGAAATTGGAAAAGGAGAGTGACACAAGAAAAACAAGGAGTCGCAGAACCTCTGAGAGAAAAAGAAGATTGAGGAGTTTCAGTAGACATCGTTGTTGCTCCCCAAATCATTCCAGTAGGGAAGCACATAGTAGTTCAAGCCCATCTCCTACCAGAAAGCACAAGAGATCTAGGATGGATGAATTGAAAGGGGAAATGAACAAGATCAAGCCTCCAACGTTCGATGGAGAACATAAGGAGGAAGATGCAGAAACATGGTTGCTTGGCATGAGGAAATATTTCCAACTACAGAATTATTCCTCTCATGTAGAAGGAAGAATTGTGATGTATCAACTAAAAGGAAAAGCATCCATGTGGTGGGATCATCTTGTGCAGGTGCAACACGTTAGAGAGAAAGATATCACATGGAAGGAATTCAAGAGGTATTTCGAGAAGAAATACCTGACTAAAAGATACTATGAAATAAAGATGAAGGAGTTCTTCAAACTCAAGCTGGGCAGCATGACCATTGATGAATACGAATGAAGGTTTTTGGAATTACTGAAGTATGTTCCATTCATCAAAGATGAGGYTGTCAAGATTCAGAGGTATCTGAGTGGACTRCCACCTCCCATTGGTGACAAAATTCAATATGATGATCCTAAGACTATGGAAGAAAAAATAAGAAGAGAGAAATTCTTATATGAACAACAAAGAGAAAAKCCTACCTTTCGRAAGGCTTGGGATGACCAGAAGAAGTTTAAGAAAGAATAGAGGAAGAAGGGAAACAAACCTCCTTTTTTCAGAAATAGTCCTCAAGGASATCCATTGTTTAGAGAGTCGAGAATGGCTGAAGTGGGAGAACAAAGGCTAATACAAATGCCCATTTAGTGTTGGGGATGTAAAGAGAACCACAAGTACAGAGATTKTCCCCATAAATATGGAAAAGAAAGAACTRTACATAATGTTCAACAAGCTGAAACAATGGAGGACATGGGCAGTAGAATGCCAAGGATMTATGCARCCCTSGACAATAGGCAAGMTGAATTTCAAGCGCACATGATTGAAGTGGAAGGTATGATTAACAACCAACCATTTATTATTTTAATTGATTAAGGGGCTAGCCATAGTTATATAGACCCTAGAGTGGTGGAAAGTTTGCATTTATCAAGAAGCAAACATAAAAAGTCTTGGTTAGTGTAGTTGGCTACATGAACCAAGAGGAAAGTCATTGAATTGGTTAAGTCCTTTTCGGTGGACATGAAGGGATTGAGCACGAAGGATGAATTGAATATTCTGTCGTTAGGTTCTTATGACTGTTTAATTGGGATGGACTAGTTGGACCAGCACCATGCCCTCCTGGACTGTCATAACAAGGAATTTACATGCCTGGATGAGGAGGGGAATCAGACAACAGTCCAAGGAATTCCTAGAGTTGTGGTTGTTAGACAAATCTCAGCAATGCATCTAAAGAAGTGCTACAGAAAAGGCTGTCAATTATTTGTAGCCCATGTGGGGGAAATGCCTAAGGATAAGGTGTCAAGTATTGAGGATTATGAGGTACTTAAAGAGTTTGAGGATGTATTCCAGGAAGTACCTGGACTACCTCTGAAGAGAGATATCAATTTCTCTATAAATTTGATGCCTGGAGCAGCTCCAGTGTCAAAAGTTCCTTATAGAATGAGTACGCCAGAGTGGAAAGAGTTGTAATTGTAGCTTGAAGAGATTCTAAAGAAGGGGTACATTCACCCAAGCGTGTCACCTTGAGGTGCCCCGGTCCTGTTCGTGAAGAAGAAGGATAGGACATTGAGGTTGTGTATTGATTTCACACAGTTGAACAAAGTAACTGTCAAGAACAAGTATCCTCTACCAAGGATCGACGATCTTTTCGATCTGTTGAAAGGTGCGAAAATATTTTCGAAGATAGATCTTAAATCGAGATATCACCAAGTAAGAATAAAGGATGAATACATTAGCAAGACCACCTTTAGAACAAGGTATGGTCATTACGAGTTCATAGTGGTACCATTTGGGCTGTCGAACACACCTTTTGTTTTTATGTGCTTGATGAATGGTGTATTCAGGGACTATTTAGACAAGTTTGTCATAGTCTTCCTGGATGACATTTTGGTGTATTCCAAATCAAAGGAAGAGCATGAACAACACTTGAGGATGGTGCTTCTAGTGTTGAGAGAACACCAGCTGTATGCCAAGTTGAGAAAATGCCCATTTTATCAAAGGTAGATCCATTACTTGGGGCACATTATTTCAGAAGAAGGGATTTTCGTGGATCCTGAGAAGGTTGAGGCCATCAAAGAATGGTCAGTGCCAAGGAATGTGGCAGAAGTTAGATAATTTATGGGTCTAGCGGGTTATTACAAAAGGTTTATCACAGGGTTCTCAAAGATAGCTCACCATATCACTTCCTTGCAAAGGAAGGAGAAAAAGTTTCAGTGGACTGAAGAGTGTGAGAAAAGTTTCTAGAGATTGAAGCATCTGTTAACCAATGCTCCAATCTTGAGGATTGCAGATCTAAATGTGGGTTTCATGGTGTGCACAAATGTGTGTAAAGAAGGGTTAGGAGGAGTTCTCAGTCATAATGGATTTGTAATCTGTTATGAGTCCAGGAAGCTGAAAGAGCACGAAAAGAATTATG
The DNA here is from genome assembly GCA_009831015.1 of Picea engelmannii. Taxonomy (NCBI): domain Eukaryota; kingdom Viridiplantae; phylum Streptophyta; class Pinopsida; order Pinales; family Pinaceae; genus Picea; species Picea engelmannii. The sequence goes on from ML780056.1 coordinate 160,466, forward strand.
CCACACGATTTGGAGTTGGCAGCAATCGTTCACGCTCTAAGGAAATGGAGACATTACCTCATGGGAAGGAGATTTAAATTGAGAACAGACCACAATGGTCTAAAATATTTGTTTAATCAACCAACCTTAAATGCTAGAAAAAGTAGGTGGCTGGAATTTTTGTGTGAGTACGACTTTGAGATCAAGAATATCAAAGGAAAGGAGAATAAAGTGGCTAATGCACTCAGCAGGAGGGTGCATGAATTACATGCTACAACCATTAGCATGTATCATACTGATATTAAAAGTAGAATTCTAGAGGCTACAAATGTATATCTGTAGTACAGATAATTAGTAGCCAAGCTACAATAGGGTAAGATGCCACAAAAGATGTAAGTTTATAAATTGGAAACAGATGGAATACTACTGTACAAGAACATAATTTTTGTACCCAATGTCTAGTGCTTGAAACAAATTATTTTGCAGGAGATGCATAATGTGTCGTATGCAGGGCACACTGGATATCAGAAAATAGTAGCAGTGGTCAAGAGCCATTACTTTTGGCTAGGTATGAAGAGAGCGATCATTGAATACATCACCAGATGTATGGAGTGCCAGAAAGTTAAAGATGAGCATCGGCACCCATCAGGGTTGTTGCAACCTTTACCCATTCCAGAGTGGAAGTGGGAAGTGGTGACAATGGATTTTATTATAGGAATTCCCAGAACAACCAAGATGCATGATTCGATCATGGTGGTGGTGGACAAGATTACAAAATCTACCCATTTTATTCCACTGAAAACTACTCACAAGGCAGCAAAGGTTGTTGATATTTTCGTGAAGGAAGTGGCACGATTGCACGAAATTCCTAAAACGATTGTGTCTGAAAGTAACCCAAAATTCACCTCGAATTTTTGGAAATGATTGTTCAAAGGATTTAGAACGAATCTGAAGTTTAGGACAACTTATCATCCTGAGTCTGATGGATAGACAGAGAAGGTGAACATAGTAATATAAGACATACTGAGAATGTATGTGATGGAAAAACCATCAAGATGGGAAGACTACCTGCACTTGGTAGAATTTGCCTACAACAATGGGTATCATGAATTGTTGAAGATGAGCCCATTTGAAGCACTTTATGGAAGAAAGTGAAATACTCCAGTGAGTTGGGATAATTCAGCTCATAGAGTAGTAGTTGGGCTAGAGTTGCTCAAGGAGATGGAGGACCAAATGATAAAAATTAAGCAGAATTTGAAAGCTGCCCAAGACAAGCAAAAAATTTATGCTGATAAGAATAGAACCCACAACGAGTTCAAAGTGGGTGATCATGTTTTCCTGAAAGTGAAATCTAACAAGGGTTCCCTGACGTTGGGAAGTTGTGCCAAGTTGGCAGCCAGATTTTGTGGGCCATTTGAAATGATGGAAAGGATTGGGCCAATTGCATATATTCTTGTATTACCTACATCTATGACTGTACATAATTTGTTTCATGTTTCATTTCTTAAGAAATATATACCAGATGATAATCATGTTATCGATTGGAATGTGATTCAGGCGGAACAAGAAGGTGTCTTGCAAGTGCATCCTGTGCGCATATTGGACAGGAAAAACAAAATGCTTCGGAATCGAGCTATAGGGCTTGTAAAGGTCCAGTGGGCCTAGTACGGTCCTGAGGATGTGACATGGAAGCATGAAGATGTTATGCAGGGAAAGTACTGGCATCTTTTTGAAAATTTTGAAAAGCTTGCAGATGCAGTGTAAAGTTGCAATGAGGACAGTGCAAAAATAAGGGGAGGGGATTGTAATGTCCCCAAGGTCGAGCCCTGTTATAAATCATGTCTATGAAGTGTAAAGCTTTCATTATGAATTGTAATTATGTTTTATAGGCTGGTGAGCCAAGTTTATATAAGTTGATGGGCTTATGTGTTATTATGCCAAAGAGCCTAAGTGTTAAGGCCGAGAGCCTGCTTTTGTATATTTAATCATGCAAAACATTAATAAAAATATAAACACCACTGCATGCAGACCGACCACGATGAATGAGTGATGGGGGACTAAGCTTCCACGGAGTGGGTAAGGGATTGGGGGCTGGAAGGTTGGAAAGAGGGGCTAATCCTAGGGGATTAAGTCCTTGGGAATAATATTTTAATATTATTCCAGAAGCCATGTGAAATGTGATGTTTTATCCTAAGTTATTTGGAAGGACGAGTGACTTCCAAATGGGAAGGAACGAGCTTCATGGGTGACAAGTGTCAACCCAAGTGCATGTAGTTAAAAACTGTTGAGTTGAGCCATGATGGGGGTCCATTCTCCATTCTACCATTTGTTGTCTAAATGGTGTGACCTCTGCATCTGAGTTGGGAATATCACACACAACACTGAAAACCGAAACCATGAGACCTCTGTGATTTTCTAGTGTATTCCAGTCTCGTCTCTGTGTTTGGCCTCCATCCTCGACCTCTACATAATTTCTTGTCACGGATACTGTAACTGGTAAACCGTGAGCCGATTTGTGTCTTCTATAAAACCTGACACCTGGATAATCGCCTAAGCGTGCTTTGTTTTAGCATATGGTCATTGCCATTTGTGGGACTATGCCCATTTTCTGTTGTGGTCATCATCCTGGTGTCAAATGAGTGCTTGATGTTGTTGCAGTTTCCCTCACCCAGTTGGAATTGAGTCAAAGGGTGTGCTGAAGAAGCGGGTTTTCAAGCCCATGGTAGAAGAAGCAGGTTGTCAGGCCTGCGAGCAACTCCCTCCAGGTGAGAGAGTTTGCCGGGAAGTGGTTTTCTCCTAAAGAGAGTCCAGCACCAGCTTCAGAGCTCTGAGAATTCCTGATTCGGCCTGTTGCCAAGGCCCGAAGAGGGAGGTGAAGCACTGATGAACTGCGCTTTTGAAGGTGTATACTCCAGGGTAGAATAGGCATGTGGGGAATGAGAGTCTGTTAGTAGTGGGTGTAAGAAGGCATCTTGGGAAGAATCCTTCTGGTTATCCTGTACAGTGTTTTCCTGTAACCTCAGCCTAGACTAGGATTCCTTGCCTTGGGTGGAGCTTAGTCCCAGCTCGGGGGTGACCCATTGCTGAGAGTGATGAGCATCGTGGTCTAACACTGGGAGGTTCGTGGAAGGCCTCGATGTGGTTGGTGGAATTACACGAGTAATAAAATATAAGTGTTAATTTTGTACTTAATTTATAAGTATATGCATGTTTGTGATGCTTATTTGTATCATGTATTCTGTTGTGCATAGAATTATTGTTAATGCCAGGGATTATTTATGTTAGCAGTAATCTTATTCTTACTTTGAGTTAAATGTGTTTCATATGAATTAAATGCATGTTATTAATTAAGTATGAGAATGATGTTGTTCTGCACAGTAGTGTCTTCCTGACCAAAGGGATGTCAGTCAGGGAGTGTTACACTTCACCAACTCCTTTGTGGTAGTATATTTGGATGACATCCTCATCTTCAGTAGAATGTGGGAGGAGCACATGTGGCATATTCAATAGGTTTTGATCACTCTGCAACAACACAAGATTTATGCCAACTTGGAAAAATGCTCTTTAGGAGTGAACATGGTCCAATACTTGGGCTAAATTGTTGATGAGCATGGGGTACATGTTTATCCATCTAAGATCCAAGTCATCCATGATTGTCCATCCCCGACCACATTGACCGAGATTCAGATTTTTTTGGAACTAGCCAAATTCTACTGACAATTCATGTTGGGATTCTCCCATATTGTATGGGCCCTCATCCAGGTGACCAAGGGAGGTGATAGGTCCAAGTTAATGTGGGGGAAGGATAAAAAATGAGCATTCGATGATCTGAAGCATTGCTTGTGCTCATCTCCAGTACTCTCCTTTCTCGATCTACAACAACCATTCAAGATTGAGACTGATGCCTTTGACTATGTTGTGGGTGCAGTTCCCACTCAACATGGGCATTCGATGGCATACTATAGTGATACACTCTCTGATCCTGCCCAGAAATAACCCACCTATGACAAGGAAATCTATTCCATTGTACAAGCATGTCGTCAATGGAAAAATTACATTCTAGGGAAAGAGATGATCATACACACTGATCACAAGCCTCTGTAGTTCATACATACATAAAGGAAATTGCAGAATGATCACCATCAAAAGTGGTCCACCTACCTACAACAATTCCATCTCAACATCAAGTATAAGACAAGTATCTCCAATCGTTTCGCTGACTGCCTTAGTCGACCTCCTGTGGTTCCACTTACCAATGAAGCATCTGAGTGGCCCCAACTTTATCAACAAGATATAGATTTCACCACCACCTATCATCTCTTGGGTACAGGAACAACTGTCACTAATTTTCACATTTAGGACGAACTCTTATGCCACCTGGGCCATATTTATGTTCCTACAAGTGAGCATGAAAATATGAGTTGGGAAGCTCACTACAGTCAGGTGGCAGGGCATTTTGGAGTGGAGAAAATTGTGGTCATTCTTCATAAAAAAAATTATTGGCCAAAACTTTGATAGGACGTCAGCAAGTATATCAGATCTTGCACTTTTTGTGCCATTGCCAAGACATCCATCAAGAAGTAAGGCTTATACACCACTCTTCATATTCCCGAGAATCCTTGGGAATCAATCTCAATGGATTACATGTCTGTCTTGTCGTCCACCAAGCAAGCAAATGACTGTGTGTTTGTGGTCGTTGATGAGTTTTCGAAGATGGCCATCCTCACATCTTGTAAGAAGAATTTCACAGCGACATATACTTCTAAGATCTTATTCAAACAAGTGTGGGTCCACTTTGGGATACCATAGACTATCATCTCCGACTGAGACAACATGTTCCTCATCACCTTTTGGTTGAGTCTCTGGTCTTTGTTGGACACCAAGCTAAAAAAATCCACTACTTTCCACCCCCAAATCGATGTCCAAATAGATGTTTTCAATCGAATGATTGTGCACATCCTCCTCATGTACAATTCTAATCATCCATGTACATGGGACGAGAGTCTCCCATATGTCCAACACAATTATAACAAGGATCTCCATAGTTCCACCCGACATAGCCCATTTCAGGTGGGTATGGGATTCCAACCCTTGGGACTCATTTATGTTGCACTTCCTCTTGACATCGCACAGACAGAATCTTCCCATGATCAATCTACAATCGATAAAGCCACCAGATTCATTGAGCAGATTCAGCACATCCGCCAATAGGTCCATGAGATTTTGCAAAAATCTAATGCTAAGTACAAGCAGTGCCATGCTCAACATAGGGTACCACACCAGTTTCAGGTTGGCGACAAAGTCTGGTTACATTTGTAGAAGGAGCATCTCATCGTGCCCCATCGGAAGCTTCACCCACTTCCTTATGGTCCTTACACTATCACCAAGGTTGTGGGTGTAAATGATTTTGAGCTCAACACTCCACCCTTCCTTGGTCTGCATCCAATATTCAACGTAGACCTCCTTCGGTCATATTTCCCCCCCTTATTGGGCACCTCTGAGATTGCAAAATAGCTAACACCAACAAAGCTCAACCTTGACTGCATGGAACAAGCATCCATTGATTATATAGTGGACACACAGCTCAAGGGCACTCACCAGTAGCGGATCCAACTTTATTAGGTTGTAAACTCTTACACCAAGGCAAGTGGATCACCCAGGGCCAAATCCAGCAGAAATTTCCTCACATGATGGAGGAACTCAATGCAATGGAGGCCATTGCTTCTTAAGGGGGGGGGGATTGATCTAGGTGGATATTGGTGGCCACCCACCTATTCCAACTAGCTCCTTGTGTCTATTTTTTGTTCAACACGTTCTTCTGTACTACTTTGTAATTGTGATTTCTACACTTCTTTGGCTATATAAAGCCCCACACATCCTCTAGGTGGATACGGGTGGCCTCTTGCCTAATCCAACTAGATTATTTTGTATGTTTTCATGTCATCACATCTTGTTGTACTTTTAGGGCCCTAAATGTTGTTCTTTTGGCTCGCCACATTCAAACTATAAACAGAGTCAAAGTTTGATGGTGGAATGTGTATTTCTCTGAAAGACCTTTCTAATGGGCTATCACGCGCCTAAAATGGAGGTCGTAAGAAAAACTTACGACCCTTGGAAGATGAGGTACCAAATTACACCAACTTACCCATAGGGCCCACATGACTTTTGGCATTTCACCTTGTAGGGTTAGGCTTTTGGATGTCTAGGGTTTTGACATTCATGAGTAATATCAAAAAGGCCTATGGAGCCTCACTGTAATCAATTTTTCTTAAACGGATGCGCGTAACAACCACATCTCTTCTCAAAGATAGCTACCACCATTCGAGCAAGTGTTTCAATTCTGTAGTTTTACATTTTCAGCCTATTTCATTATTTAATAGAATATATTTTTCACTGGATATTTGTGTTATTCTTCATATCTCTGTGTTTATTGTATTCAGTATTTTAATCAGTTCATTCCGCTCCTAAATCTGGATCAACTTCTAGAAGGATCTTCCTCTAGATTGTTCTTTTAGATAGACAGATTGAGTATAAATAGGAGTAGAGGGTATGGGAAGCTTTTCTTGGATATTATTGTAATAGAGCTCTTCTCTGTTGGAGGTTTCCCCCTCGAAGAGGCAAGTGAACATTGAAATCATTAATGAAGGTGCTCTTTTTGGTGATTGTTCTGGTTATATCATTGTTGTTCTTCCATTTCTAGCTAAAATATTTATGTTCTGCATACTATTTTATATTTGGAATACTACAGGGGATTCTATATGAATAGTCAAAGCATTCTCCCTACAAAGAATGCACCCCTTAGCATCTACATAGCAGTTCCTAACTCATACATCCTTTACTCAATAGTGCCTAGCTTCTAGGGTAGTGTTTCAGCATTCCCAATAGTTAGTTAAGCAAATTTTACTTGATGTGTGAGCATGTATTTGCACATTGTCAACATTTAGTCTATGTTCTTTAGTATTTAATTGTTCCTCAAGCATTGAATTGTGTGTAACATTGTATCGACCCATTGTAATCTTATGTAAGGCTACTGACGAGAATGAATAAAGTAAACCATTTTTTCTATGAGATATTTTTATTGTTTTTATTAAAATTTTCTCTTTCCACTCATATTCTCAGTAATGTTCTCCTTGTTCTGAGGTTCAAATCACATGAAAGAATTAGCCTACTTTTACCTTAAATATTGGTGAAAGTGAAAAACCACTTTTTAAGTAGTTTTATATGATCTTCACATATAACCAAAGGTTTGTTGGAGAAAAATAGTTATGTAGTGATAATATTAAGCTAAAGGTTTGTACTATAACTTTTTACAACAAAAAGGTTGGGAAAGTGATGACACCTACCAACTAACAACACTTTAACAAACATATTTAAAGTGGAAATGATAAAAAGACTTGAGCTTTCTTGACAAAAATTAGATGACATAAATTTGCACAAAATTATAATTTTATGTTGTTTTAATTGTATTTTTGAATTCATAAATAAATTCAACTTGTTGAAAAACACCTATTATACAAAAAAAACCATTCAAATATGCAAGATTCCAAGAAAAATTGAATAAAAAAATATCAAAAAAAACAAAAACTTAAAATAGTTAGAATACTACTAAAAACATAAACATTGATGAAATAAACTGGAAGTAATTGGTTATATACCTTAAATAATGATAATAATATAACTGTAGATTTCGTTTCGTTTTTCATAATAGTAAAAACAAACCAAAGTAATTTGTTATAAAATAATATAACCGTGGGTTTCGTTTTTCATGGTATAAAATAGTATATATGTAATGGAGTAAGTGAATTAAATGCGTTTTCTTCCGAATGTTTTTAAAAACAATGACATCAGTGTAGAAATTTTATTTTAAAAAGTTTTAATTAATTTTAAAATGATTTAGATTTCAGAATTTGTATAAAATGAATACATTAAAGTAAAGTCCCTTGGAAAAAAATGAAGCTCTTTAAACTTGTCTACTTCTGTTACTAGCTATGAATACTTATCTACTTCTCCATACATACTCACCAAAACCATAAATCCCCTAATAATCCTATTCTTCCATCACGACGTGAATAATGTTAACTTTTTTCAGTGTACAGTGTACCAAATGATTAGTTTAGGGTAAGGTAGGAATGCAGGAGTTACACTGAATAGGTATGTATACAATGCAACACTTTTTTCAGTGTACCAAATGATTAGGTTAGGTTCGGTTAGTATAAGGTAAGAATGCAAAAACTATCTGTTTGTTAAAAAGGCCAAAAAGGAAAAAACACAAAATATCTTATGGCTGAATTATGGTCTCTTTTTATACATTACAAAAAATATGGCTGAGACATTACAAAAACTATCCGTTGTGAAAAAGCACCTTGCTCATCTTTATATGTGAAATTAGAAACTATCCGTTACACAAAAATGTTACTTCATTTGGCAAGAATATAATCCTTACAAAAACTATCTGTTGCAAAAAAGCACCTACTCATCTTTGTATGTGAAATTAAAAACTATCCGTTACAGAAAAAGCTACTTCATTCTGCATGAATATAATCGCTCAGGAGGAAGACCATAGGTGCGGCCACCAGCTCAATGTGAATCCGATGAAGAAGACGTAGGCAATTGGGATAGTAACTGAAAGTTGGCACATGACATGGTGGTTCGTCTCTTTTATTTAATACTGAAATACCTTTCGGCTTCTAAAATCCTGATCTCAGAGTCTCTCATGCGCCTCCCAATGAGAGGCACCTCTTCCTAGTTTGATTTTTGCTTCTGTAGAGCTCTCACAAAAGTAGGTTTACCTGTTTGATTTACCCATTTGGTTCTCCCCATCACTTTCATTCAACTACCATGGCATTGAGTATTGTAGGTTTTGCAGGGCCGATGAAGGAGCTTTGGTCGGGATTGCACATAATATTGAAGGAGCTTTGGTCGGGACTGTACATAATATTCATAATCCTGTCCATGCTCAACGGATGTATCATTTTCTTGTTCTTTTCTTCAATTTTCTCTTTATTATATCTTTCATGATTCTCCTCCGTAGTTTTTCCCAAAATACTTGGGAATATTTTTGCTCATTCGAA
>ML780056.1:204659-231513 GCA_009831015.1 Picea engelmannii
TCCTTCATCTACCTCTCTCTTGTGTCAATCTCTATCCCCGTGTCCTATCTCACTCTTAGTATCTCTTGCTCATTCCTCCACCTAACCTACACTACCCTAGTGTAAAATTAACCTTATTCTAAACCTAACTTAATGCACATAATACAACAAATGATAAATAAATCACATAAAAATATTTCTCTCACCTATAAAAAAATATACAAATTTATTAAACATACACATAAAATCAAACTTTTCTACATAAAAATAACATATAATAAATATTATAAATTATAAAGAAAATATACAAACTAAACATCATTGATACAAGTAAAAAAACATATTAAAAACAAAATTTTTTATATATTGATAAAATAATAATGAATAATATACAATCATAATATTATTATTTAAATAATAATAATAATATATATACATATATATTAAAAATATATAATTAAAAAAATTAATTCAACTAATTGTTTTTAATATTATTATATTTATTAGAAATATTATACATAAATGGGAGAAACTTTTTTTTTAATTAAAAAAATAGTAATAACTGATTCTAAGGTATTCAATGGATGAAAAGTGATAAAAGCAAAAAAAAATTATAATAACATTTAAAAAAAAAAATTAAAAATACTAAAGAAAATTAGTAAAATAAAAGAATCCTTTTCACCTTAAATCAAATTCACAATAAAAACAAAAGAAACAAAAACCCCTTAAATATATTCATAACATAATAATCAAATAAAATAAAAAACAATCTATTTCCATTATATTTAAAAGAAATTAAATAATAATCAAATAAAATAAAATATAAAACAATCAATTTCTATTACATTTAAAAAAATAAAATAAATAATAATCAAATAAAATAAAATATAAAACAATCAATTTCTATTACATTTAAAAAAAGAAATTAAATAATAATCAAATAAAATAAAATATAAAACAATCAATTTCTATTACATTTAAAAAAAATCATTAAAAATAAATGTCAAACACCAAACAAAAATAAAAATTATGAAAATAAGTTCCAAGAAAAGCAACCTGCAGTTAAACCAAACAAAACAACCCAAATAAAAACCTATAAAAATAAAAACCACAGGGAAAAAAAACCCTTAACATAAAAAAAACCCTTAACATTGATTACAAAACGAAACAAAACAACAAAATTAAAAAAACTCTGAATCCACTTACCATTAAAAAAATAAATAGCAAAACAACTTATAACTATCCAAAAAAGAGTACAATAACCACGTCAAAAGGAAAACTTTCGAACACAGGGCTGGGAAAACTTTCGAACACAGGGCTGGGATGTCCAAGGAAAACTTCCGAACACAGGGCTGGGATTTTTGAACATGTTGGGAGATGTATAGGAGAATTCAGGACTATACCCTAACCCTAACCCTAATCTATGGCTTCTTTACCCTAGCCCTAATCTATCAGTCTCTCTATGTTCCGTTGGCGATAAAGTTTGATCCCCAAAACAATGAAAAAACAGGATGATGGCCAACTTCAGTAGAAAATTGTAACTGTGTGTAGAAATGGGCGTGTTATTTCGAAGCATAAGCATCTAGAATGAATATATATCAAAACACTGCTATAAAGATGCGGAAAACACCAATCATTTAGCATAAGCTTGTAATTTAACCTGAATACACATATCTCTGCATACATATAGATGCAAGTACTACTATAAAGATGAAAGAAACATCGATTACTTGTAACATGGAAAGCAGATGATATAAATCAAAATGTAACATGGAAATTAAGAAAAATACCTTGAAAGGGACAGTGTGAGATGAGATGATCCTCTTCCATCTGTAGGGAAAATTCAACCCCTCGATGGTGTTGTTGAAAACCCTTCCTGTTGAGATAAGGTGGGAAACGTACATATCGAATAAATATCTGGAAGCAACGACAGAATATGCTACCGATATATTCGGATCGAGTTGGGGGAGGATGGTGCTACTGCAATCCCAAAATCACTAAGGTATTGCTCCTTTTGCCTTTCCTTGGTATAGCCAGATTGAATTGACGAATGAAGCGGAGAAGCTTGTGCGAATTGTTCCGGGACAGAATGTACTGCCTTCGAATGAGCAAAAATATTCCCAAGTATTTTGGGAAAAACTACGGAGGAGAATCATGAAAGATATAATAAAGAGAAAATTGAAGAAAAGAACAAGAAAATGATACATCCGTTAAGCATGGACAAGATTATGAATATTACGTATAGTCCCGACCAAAGCTCCTTCAATATTAGTACAATCCCCACCAAAGCTCCTTCATCGGCCCTGCAAAACCTACAATACGCCATGCGCCAACTTTCAGTTACTATCCCTTGGAGAATTCCCTACTTCTTTTTCATCGGATTTACATTGAGCTGGTSGCTGCACCTGATGACCATTATATCCATGCCAAATGAGGTGGCCTTTTTTTATGTAACGAATAGTTTTTAATTTTACAGGGTGCTTTTTTTTTTTTTTCAACGGATAGTTTTTAATTTTACATATAAAGATGAGTAGGGTGGTTTTTTTTCAACGGATAGTTTTTGTAATGTATAAAAAATACCATAATTCAGTCAGAAGGTGTTTTTTGTTTTTTCCCATTTTGTCTTTTTAGCAACAGATAGTTTTTACATTCCTACCTTACACTAACCAAACCTAATGATTTTGTACACTGGAAAAAGACTTGCATTGTATACATACCTATTCAGTGTACCTCCTACATTCTTACCTTAACCTAACCTAATCATATGGTAAATTGTATACTGAAAAAAGTGTTGCGTTGTATACATGCCTAGAACCTCCTACACCTCTAAGTAACATTAGTCACGTTGTGATGGAAGAATATGATTACGGGATTTATAGTTTTGGTGAGGATGTATGTATGAGAAGGAGACAAGTATGTATTTATAGCTACTATATAGGAAGGAAGTAGACAAGTTTAAAGAGATTCATTTTTTCCCAACGGAATTTATTATCATTCTTTATTATCATGAATTTATTATCATTCTTTATTATCATTTTAATTCTTTATTATCATTTTGATGTATTTTTTTCAACTGAATTTTTAATTTTTTACAAATTTTCATATTTAAATTATTTTAAAATTAATTAAATAAAATTTTTACATATTTTTTAAAAACATTTTTAAATTTAAATTATTTTTAAATTAATTAAAAATTAAAAATTCTATTATCATATTCTTTTTAAAAATTAAAAAAAAACTCAATTAATTCACTTACTCCATTATATTATATGTATACTCTTTTATATCATGAAAATTTTGAAAAACAAATCATTTAATTCACTTACTCCGTTATATGTATATTATTTATCATGAAAAATGAAACCCATAATTATATTATTTTATAACAAATTACTTCATTATGAAAAATAAAACTTACACTAATATTGTTATTGTTATTTAAGGTTTATAACAAATTACTTTGGTTTATTTTATCATTATTAGTTAGGGTAGATGCCATCACTTTCCATAAAACTTAAAGTAATATTATTATTGTTATTTAAGGTTTATAACAAATTATTTTGGTTTATTTTATCATTATTAGTTAGGGTAGATGCCATCACTTTCCCCACTTTATTGTTATAAAAGGTTATACTACAAACCTTTAGCTTAATATTATCACTATGTAACTATTTTTCTCTCACAAATCTTTAGTTATATTCTTAGTGAAGATTATATAATGGTATTTAAAAAGTGGTTTTTTATTAATCACTCTCACTAATATTTAAAGTAAAAGTAGGTTAAAGTAGGTTAATTTTTTGATGTGGTTTGAACCTTACAACAACAAAAACATTAACGGAAAGAGAGAATTTTAGCTAAAAACAATAAAAATATCTAAGGGAAAAAATGGTTTACTTTATTCATTATCGTGAATAGCCTTATATAAGATTACACTGTGTCCATACAATGTTATACAATTCAATGCCTGAGAGAAAAACAACTAAAATACTAAAAAACATAGTCTCAACATTGAAAATGTGCAAACACATGCTCACATATCAATTAAAATTTGCTTAACTAAGTGTTGGAAATGATGAAACATTTGAGTAAAGTCTAGGTGAGCTAGGAACCGTTCTGTAGATCATAAGGGGTGATTCCTCCTTCGAGAGAATTCCCTAACTATTCATATAAGTTCCTCTCGGTTTAGTTCAAGAGCATCCCCAATTTCCTCACAATTTAAGAATGAAACCACATAAGAGAATTATATTTCTTGCAGGTGTTGAGGATGATATTTCCTATGAAGAATAAGTGGTGAGTTGCATAAGGTGAGCGTTATGCATTCCTCCAAATCTACTAGAGTAGTAAGGAAGTGCTAAAGGAAAAATAAGAATGAATTGTTGGAGACATGCCAACCAATTTCTCATGCGGTCACATGCACATGCATATCAACTATATTTAGAATATGCATGCATACACTCTTTTGTGAACATTTTGTGTAACTGATGGATATTATCATAATCGGTTTGTCTAATTGTTTGAGAGATGTTATATATACGAGCATACCCATAGAGGTGAAGAGTGCAATAGTGTGTAGAGTGGAGTGTGTAGTGTGTGAGAGAAAGACAAAATACTAAGTTTTGTTGTGTGTATGAGAGGACAGGATGGTTGTATGCCTGTGATTGACTATTGTAATTCTCCCTTGAATAATAAGAATATCGATTATCATTGGCCATGGTTTTTACCCATATTGGGTTTCCACATAAATCATTGTGGTAACTGTGTGATTTGTGTTCTCGGTTTTATGCTTATTTAACTTTTTTATGCTATGTTAAAGTGTTTTTTTTTTTCTTTCGCTTCCCAACAAGTGGTATCAGAGCAGGTAGAGCATGTATAATAGGTGAACTAAGGAGAATTGTGTGCAGTTTTCCTGTGAACACAAAAACCTTTGGATGTGTTTTTGGCATGTAAGGACAAGCGAACTTGAGTACTGAAGAGCCTGGATATTTTTTTGCAACAAGAGAGCATGATCAAGTTCTTTTTAACATGCTAGAGCTCCCTAGACAGTGTTAGAATCACGCTGACGCTCCCACACTTACGAAATAGGAATTTTCTCACTTTGGTGCACCTAATTCATGCACCATAGAGTGCTCGAAAATCGATGATCCCCTTTCCACACTAACAAAGTGTCATCCTTCAAATCCATGTGCCCCCGAGAGGATTAAAGGAGCACCTATCTAATTACAACACTCCCTAAATAGCACTAGAGGAGTGTCGCCCTCTAAAAACATGGGAAGGAAAGTGTTATGTAATGTACCCGAAATTTCCCAAATAATAAAAAAGAAGCTTTTCGGGGACATTAAAGTTCCTTGGATCTCCAACATTGGTTGTGACACAGAGATAATCCATTATATAAATATATTATTCCTTTAATGTATGCATCACAATTTACTTCTTTGTCATTATCCCCCTTACATAGCGAAGGAGATTTACATTCGACTTATCTCTGAATGTTATATTTTTATTATAGTGTCATTTATTAGGTTATGAATTACACACTTAGGTTCAAATTTATTGGTCATCTTGTTTTCCTTTAACTGAGATTGCAACAGGTCGATCAAGTGGGTTATATGTACAGAAAAAAACCAAGTGCAAATGTAACAAATAGAAAATTTTATTTTGGACACGGATGGTAGGAACAAATGGATTAACAAAAAACAACAGTGAAGAACTAGTAGGCACCCAAATCGACGATTTTCGTGCGTTCGGAGTGTCGAAGTCTCACAAATATTAAAGATCAGACAGAAGCCCCGAGATCCTTCCATGTCAACCGGGTTTGTACTATCCCGGAAGATTCCCAACACAACACTCATAAAATTCTGATGTCCAACCACCCGAAGTTCCAGAAGTAAAATCTAGACCATCCATTAGCGAGGACATGTGGAGGCATATACTTCACTTCAGAGACTTAACACTTTGGGAGATTTCCAAGAACAACACCCATAAACTCCCGAATCCTGAAAACCCGAAGTCCCAAAGTGAAATATGGACCATCCATCAGCAAGGACACATGGAGGCAGATCCTTCACTTTAGAGACTTAACACTTCAGGAGATTTACAAGCACAACACTCATAAACTCTCGAAGCTCGAACACCCAAAGTACCGAAGTAAAATCTAGACCCTCCATCAACAAGGATATGTGGAGGTAGATCCTTCACTTCAGAGACTCAACACTTCGAGATATTTACAAGCACAACACCCATAAACTCCCGAAGCCTGAACACCCAAAGTTTTGAAGTAAAATCTGGACTGTCCATCAGCAAGGACACGTGGAGGAAGATCCTTCACTTCAGAGACTTAACACTTCGAGATATTTACAAGAACAACACCCATAAAATCATGAAGCTTGAACACCCGAAGTCCCGAAGTGAAATCTGGAGGGTCCATCAGCGAGGACATGTGGAGGTAGATCCTTCAATTCAGAGACTTAACGCTCTAGGAGATTTCTAGGCATAACACTTATAAACTTCTGAAGCCTGAACACCTGGAGTAAAAGAGGACCATTGATATCATCTCAACAAGAACCGTTTATCCTTGCAACAGGTTTGATAGGGAAAACACCGAGATCATAGATTTTGGCATGATCGATGACCACACTACATTGCAGGGACATAAACTGCTCGAATGCTAATTTTCTTGAGCGGTCCCACAATCAAAACCATGGTAAAGAGAAAGGGCTATGTGGAAGAGGCTGTTGAATTGCGGGATCAAATTTAGTGTGGTTGCAAACCACCTTTGACGATCCCACAATCACGTGTTTAAGAACAATAAATATGACAACAACACATGGCTTCCCCTAGGCATGAAGCTGTGATAGGATATCTACATTAGTAGACCACGTCAACGAGGACATGTGGCACAAACAGATGATGACAGGTGTCAAGAAGAAAAGGCATTTTAGGTCCATGTAAGACGTGATTCTAAGTGACACGTGGCAGCCACTTGGCCAATGCCAAAACAATAGTGACATCAACAAGTATGTCACTTCAAGAGTAAGTGCTTTGGGGAAAACGATTTTTCTAACATCATAAAAAACCCAAAGCATCGAAGTAATGCCAACCATTGATCTAAAACAAAAAACTCAAGCTAAGTTTGTCATTGGCCAAATCTACTATTTGAATTCCATCAAAACTCGCATAGTTTACTAAACCTATCATTTATTCTCTTTTTGCAGGTTAAACAACAAGGAAAGTGGATCAAGGAAAACCTTCTCGCTTGAAAAGGTATTCGATCTCTAATCTAGGTGTACAAACTTATGCAATTCTTCCTAGTTTCTGTCTACAAGTGGTAATGGAGTCTTTCACCTATGGTCAGTATAATAATTTGGATCAGCTCAAAATGACACACATGTTGTTTTGTAATTATTTTCAATTGAATACATAGGTTGTTTTGAAACCATTTTGAACAAGGTTCAATGAATGTAACAACTACTTTTCCATACATTTGTAGACTATTGAATCATTGTTTTTTGTGGTTATAAACATAAAGAATATGTAAATATATATGTGGACTAGTATTCATTCTATTTATTCTTTATGGAACTTGTACATATTTGAAATAGTAATTCAATATATATATCTAAAGTAATGGTCAATAGGAATATAGCCAATTCCTTTATGTATGAACACATATATGTCTCTACAACCACTTATATATATATATATATGTAACCAATAGGAACATGCAACCCTTTCTATCATTTTCTTTTGTATGAACACACACACACACACACACATACAATTGTTCATAGATGTATAGACATATTTAATGATTAACAAGAACATACAACTATTCTTTCATTTCTTTAGATATGAATACCTATATGTGTACATACAATCATTTATATATATATATATATATATATATATATATATATATATATATATATATATATATATATATATGTCTAACCCTATTTCATGATTAAGATAACATACAATAGTTATGTTGTTTCTACCAAGGGAGCACATATATATGTATACACCATCAATACATAAACCATCACATTCCTCACAAATAATAATCAAGGAGAATATTGAAAAGAATGCAAGTAAAGGTACATACCTGAAAAAACCTGATGCTGGGACAAAAATGGAATAACCACGTTCCACCCAACTGTAGAACACAACAACCGAGTTTACTTCCCTTGTCCACCCCCTAGCTTGACCACGAGTCCATAAGGGAAAACTGAAATGATCCTCCTTCACTATAGTCACCTTCCACAAATCATAAATTCCCTTGCCTCAAACTAACAGTGTTCATAACAACAAGTAGTTTCCTTTCTCCAACCTACTAAGAATCGTCATGCCTCCTCCATATGTTGTTTTTATATGCATCTTGTGCATAGGTATTTCCTTCCCTCCTTTGGAAATTTGCATCTTTACAAATCCCTAATTTTTAGGGGCTACTAGTGGTCAAATCCCACATTTTCCACTTCTAAAAATCAGCATTGAGGCGACTCAAATCTATTCCCCACTCATGGAGTCATGGTTAGCTATTTTTAACCTAATTGTTCCATTTGTATTCCAACAATTAATTTATAAAAAAAAAATCTTTCACATGTGTCAAAATAAAATAGTTTAATTGGGAAAGTCAAATATTTTCCCAATAGTGACTAAATAATTAATTACAATAATAAAAATTCCAAATTCAAATTTTTCATAAATGGAAAATAATTTCCAAATATGAATTTTCCAAAATTGGAAATTTATTCCAAAGTTCACTTAGAATTTAATATTCTAATATTTTGGGGATATTACATCCTCTCCCCCTTAAGTTCAAAACTGTCCTTAGTGTTCATTCCTCTCTTGGAATAGGTTTGGATAATATTTATGCAAATCTTCCTCCAGTTCCCAAGTGGCCTCCTCAATTCTAAAGTGCTTTCATTGCACTTTTACCTGGGCGATGACTTTGTTCCTTAGTACTGTTTCTTTCTTGTCGAGAATGCGTAGAGGTTCCGCTTGGAACTCACCCTCAGGTTCCACTTGCACCATGTTCCAGTCAATGATGTGAGTAGGATCATGAATATACCTTTTTAATGAGGAAACATGAAAAACATTATGAATTTTTAAGTTTGCATGAAGCGCAAGTTAGTACGCCATGAGTCCAATTCGAGCTAAAATCTTGAAGGGGCCAAAAAACCTGGGCACCGAATTTGAACAATTTATTATCTTTAGAGAGCTTCTCCTTGCTTTGAATTTCATATATACATGGTCCCCAATTTGAATTTTTTTTTGTCTTCTTTTTAAATCTACGTAGATTTTCTTTCTTTCTTGGGCCTCTTTTAAATTTTGTTGTACCCTTTTTACCATTTTCTCGATTTCCTGGAGCATTTACGGTCCCATCATAAGTGTATCAACTGGATTATCCCAGCTAATCAGAGTTTTGCATTTCCTTTCTTATAATGCTTTGAAGGGACTCATCTTACATGATGTTTGATAATGATTATTGTAAGAAAATTCAACTAAGTGTAGGTACACCTCCCACTTAGTTGGTTTAGTTCTCACGTACATTCGTAACATGTATTCCACAATCCGATTCATTTGTTTGGTTTTTCCATCCATTTGCGGATGGTAGCTTGTGTTGAAATTCAGGTTAGTATCCAATCCTCCAAACAATTCCTTCCAAAACTTGGACATAAATTTGACATCTCTATCTGAAATCACCATCTTAGGAATTCCATGCAATACAAATATTTATTTCAGCAATATTTCAGCAATATTAATTACTTAATAAGTAGATTTCACAGGTATAAAATGTGCAGATTTTCTAAGTTTATCAATCACTACCATAATCGAGTTATTTTTCTTTTGAGTCTTAGGAAAACCTGTGATGAAGTCCAATGAGATAATCTCCCACTTCCATTAGGTATAGGTAGAGGTTGTATCAGGCCAACTAGATGTTGATGTTCAACCTTTATCTGTTGACAATCTAAGCATTTAGATAAGTATTCAGTTGTTTCACTTTTCATATTAAGCCAATAAAACAATTTTCTTAAGGTTGTTATCATTTTCTGTTGTCTTGGATGACCAGAATATGGCCTTTTATGCAATTCATCTAGAATTGTTGACTTTAAATAAGTAGAATTAGGTATGTACAACCTATTTTTTAACCTTAGCAGTCCATTTTTATCCAAACTCGTATCTGTTTTGTTCAATTTTTCTGCATTTTCTCACAATTTTGTTATTGTTTTGATGTACGTTTCATCATTACAGCTTGCCGATTTTATTCTTTGTTCGATGTCATTTTTTTTCTATTCTAACACTTATCTCATAAAGTTTGTTAGTCCTCCGACTTAGAGCATCTGCAAATTTTTTTTCTTTGTCTTTGATGTGTCTTACCTTGAAACCAATTTCTCTTAAAAAGGCTAGCCATATTGCTTGTCTTGCGTCAATATCTGGTTGACTGAATAAAAAATTTACACCATTCTTGTAGGTTAGTAGCATAAACCTTCTCCCCATTAAATAATGTCTCCACATTTTCAGAGCATGAATTAGGGTTGCTAATTCCAAATCATGTGTAACGTAATTCCATTCATGTTCTTTCAGTTTATGTGATTCGTAACAAATGATGTGTCCATCTTGTGTTAGGACACCTCCCAAGCCTTCTTTTCTTACATCCACACAATCTATAAAGTCTTTATCGGGATATGCTACCCTTAGAATAGGTGTTGTAGTTAACAATCATTTTAGTTTGTCAAAGTTGTCCTGACACTTTTGAGACCAAGTAAACCTTATTCCCTTTTTATGTAGGGATGTAATTGGATACGCGATCTTAGAAAATCCTTCGATAAATATGTGGTAATAACCATTAATTCCCATAAATTATCTGATGTCTGCTACATCCTTATGGATAAGTCATTCCATAACGGCTTTTATCTTATTTGTTGGATCAACTGCAATACCTTCTTCGGATATCACATGTCCTAGGAACTGTATCCTTCTTTGGTAGAAGTCGTATATATCAAAATTTGCATACAATTTGTGTTTCCTTAAGGTCTACAATACTATTTTCAGATGTTATTCATGTTATTCTTTTGTTTTTGAGTAAACTAAAATTTCATCGATAAACACCAATACAAATTTATCCAAATATTGATTGAATATACTATTCATCAAACACATAAAGGTTGTTGGTTCATTATTAAGACCAAACAAAATTACGAAAAATTCATAGTGTTTGTATCATGTTCTAAATGTTTTTTTATTTATATCTTCATCCTTTATTCTGACTTGGTGATAACCAGACCTTAAATCTAACTTAGAGAAGATCTTTTCTCCTCCCACTTGGTTAAATAGGTCATTAATTTTGGGTAAAGGATACTTAGTTTTAATCGTCATCTTGTTTAGTTGTCAATAATTAATGCATGTCCTCAAAATCCCATATTTCTTTTTAATGAAAATAACTGGTGCTCCCCAAGGCGAGACACTTGGTCTGATATATTATTTATCTAACATTTCTTGCAGCTGAATTTTCATCTCTGTTAGTTTGGGTAAACTCATTCTATAGGATGCCTTAGATATTGGGGTAGATCTAGGTAGTAGATCGATAGAATCTATCTCTCTTCTTGGAGGCATTTCTAGTATTTCATCCACAAATACATCTCTAAACCCATGTAGGAATGCAAAGTATTTTAGACTGAGTTTATTTTTCTTTTCTAATAGATTAGTTACTTGAACAACATAAACTCGACAACCCCTTTTCATACATTTCTTAAACTGCATAGTTGATATCTGCTTAACTGAAACTAGTTTTCTAATCCCTTGTATTGTCCTAACTATGTTGTTTTCATCTTTGTAAGTAAGTGACTTTTCGTAATAGTTCAAAATTACTTTATGTTTCCTTAACTAGTCCATTCCAATGATTATATCATAAGATCCCAAAGGTAAAATGTCCAGATTTAACTTTGTACTTTGACCATCTATGTTGAGTTCACATTCATAAATGAAATATGTTACTTTTCTCTTGGTTTGCGTTTCTAATTGTACTAACCAGGACTTAGCATGTTTTACTTTATTGAGTTTTTTAATTCAACTAAATCAGGAGTAACATAACTCAGACTAGCTCCTGGGTCAATTAATATAGAAATGTGGTTATCATGAATTTTACCTTCAACCTCCACGATAGTGGATTGATGATGAAATTGCCTATCATCTACATATTCATTAATTATGTTCACGCTTTTGCCCATATATCCTACTGTAGAGGATTCTTGCAGGTTATGAACTGTAGTTCTTGCTATGGAAATTAAGCATGGATAATTCCTCCTCAAGTGAGGTTCTCCACACTCCCAACACTTTAATGGTTCTTTGTGGCTATCCCCAAATTTCTTGACTCTCGAATTAACTCGTCTACCTCCCCCTTGAGAATTTTGTGGGTTGGAATGATAGTCTTTCTTTTGGAAACCTTTTTCCATATTCTGGAAAGGGGATGGTTGGAAGCCTTTCCTCCACTAATTCATTATGTCATGTTTCTTGTCCTTCCATGCCTTGGGAATTTCATATCTCTATTTGTACTGATCATAGCACATCCAAGCCTTTCTAAATACCTCGCTTAAAGTCTTGGAATTTTCAAATTCAATTATGTCTTTGCATCAATTTGGTAGGCAGCTTAGGAATCGTTGTATCTTTACTTTGTCTTCCTTGATGTATGGTACAAATCTAAAAATTTCTAAAAACTTATTTATCATATCGTCCATGGTCATTTTTTCGAGTCTTAGCTCGTAGAATTCCTTAGTCTTTATTTCGTAATATCTTTCTGATAAATATTTCTTCTTGAAACATTTCTTAAAATCTAACCATTCCATCTGTTTCTCTTTAAATCCCTTGGCAAATTTCAAGTCTTCCCACTAGATACTTTCTTTTCCATTTAGGTTATAAATGGCCATTCTGACTTTCATATTACTAGAGTAATTGTAAATTTAGAATTATTTCTTTATATCTAGTAGCCATGATTCAACCTCTTCACCCGTCCTTGATTCTTCGTCAAAGGTGGATAGTTTTATCTTCTTGAAATCACCTTCCAGGTGATCTACTTGTTTTCTTTTTCTTCATGTGGCTATTTTGTTTCCTTCTCTATGTGTTTTCGGAAGAACTATTCTCATTTTCTGTTTCATGACCAGAGCTTTCAGAGGATCTTTTTTTCACTTCTTCCTCCTTGTCATTTTACTTTGGGATATTTTTTGTCACTATGTTGCGCAACAACATTTCATTTATTTCTAGCTGGTCTTCGTATGCCTTTTTCAACTTTTCATTATCTTTTTTAAACAATTGTAATTCCACGATAATGTTCTTCACTGTTTCCAAAACCTTGGTGGCTGAAATTCCTTCCCTGTTATGCCTAGTTTCTTTAGGAAGTTCTTGATCGGGATTCTCTTCAAGTCTGATATCTTCTTCATTCTGTGCTGTCATTATCACAACATACCAACATTTTTTTTGTTTGTAATAGTAAACATATTTGTTAGTTTTCCTTTTTAATAGAAAAATAAAACTTAAAATAAGTTGTCCTTTCCATAAGGTCCAAGTGATGTAACCTTCATCTCTAATACCATATGTAATGTACCCCAAATTTCCCAAAAAAAAAAAAAATTGTTAGGGGACATTAAAGTTCCTAGACTCTCCAACATTGGTTGTGACATAGAGATAATCCATTATGTAAATATATTATTCCTTTAATGTATGCATAAAATTTTACTTCTTTGTCATTATCCCCCTTATAGACCAAAGGAGATTTACATTCCGCTTATCTCTGTTTGTTATATTTTTATTATAGTGTTGTTTATTGGGTTATAAATTACCCACTTAGGTTCAAATTTACTGGTCATCTTGTTTTCCTTTAACTAATCTTGCAGTAGGTCGATCAAGTGGTTTTTATGTATAGAGAAAAACCAAGTGAAAATGTAACAACCAGAACAGTCCATTTCGAACTCAGATGGTAGGAACAAACATATTAAAAAAAACAACGATGAAGAACTAGCAGGCACCTAGATCGACAATTTTCATGCATTCAACGCGTCGAAGTCGTGAAAATATTAAAGACCAAACAGAAGATCCAAGATCTTTCCATGTCAACCAAGTCTGTACTATCATGAAATATTGCCACAACAACACTCATAAACTTTCAAAGTCCGAACACCAAAAGTTTCGAAGTAAAATCTGGACCGCCCATCAATGAGGATACATGGAGGCAGATCCTTCACTTCGGAGACTTAAAAATTTGAGAGATTTCCAAGAACAACACTTATAAATACCTAAATCCTGAACACCCAAAGTCCTAAAGTAAAATCTAGACCATCCATCAGTGAGGACACGTGGAGGCAGATCTTTCACTTCAGAGAATTAACACTTCGGGAGATTTACAAGCACAATACCCATAAACTCCTGAAGCCCAAACACCCAGAATCCCAAAGTGAAATCTAGACCATCCATCAACGATGGCACGTGGATGCAGATCCTTCACTTTAGAGACTTAACACTTCGGGAGATTTACAAGAAAAACACCCATAAACTCCCGAAGCCCGAACACCCAAAGTCCTAAAGTAAAATATGGACCATCCATCAGCGAAGACATGTGGAGGCAGATCCTTCACTTCATAGGGTTAACACTTTAGGATATTTACAAGTACAACACCCATAAACTCCTAAATCCCGAACACCCAAAGTCCCAGAGTGAAATATGGACCATCCATCAGCAAGGACACATGGAGGCAGATCCTTCACTTCAGATAATTAACACTTCGATAGATTTACGAGCACAACACCCATAAAATCCCAAATCCTAAACACACGAAGTCCCAAATTGAAATATGGTTCGTCCATCAGCGAGGAAACATGGAGGTAGATCCTTCACTTCGAAGACTTAAAGCTCTGGGAGATTTCCTAGAATAACACTTATAAACTTCCGAAGCCCAAACATCCAGACAAAAAACAGTCTGTTGATCTCAGATCAACAAGAACCGTTGATCCTTGCAATAGGTAAGATAGGGAAAACACTTGGATCACAGTTTTCTACAAGATCGATAGCCACACTACATTGCAGGGAAGTAAACTGATCGAATGTTAATTTTCTTGAGTGGTCCCGCAATTAAAACCACAGTAAAGAGAAAGGGCTATGTGGCAAAGGGTGGTTAATTTTAGGTTAAAAAGAAGTGTGGTTCCAAACCACCTTTGACGGCCCCACAATTATGTGTTTAAAAACGACAAATCCAACAACAACACGTGGTTTCTCCTAGGCTTTAAGATGCTAAATTAGATCTACGTCAGCAGACCACGTTAGTGAGGATATGTGGCACAAACAGATGATGACAGGTGTCAAGAAGAGAAGTCATTTTAGGTGCGTGTAAGATGCGAGTCTAAGTGACACATGGAAGCAACTCAGCCAATGAAAAAAAAATTAGTGACTTCAATAAGTACACCACTTCAGGAGTAAGTTCTTCAGGGAAAACCAATTTTCTAACATCAGAGAAAACCCGAAGCGCCAAAGTAATGCTAACCATTGATCTAAAATGAAAAACTCAAGCTAAGTTTTTCCTTGGCCAAATTTACTATTTGAATTCCATCAAAACTCGCATAGTTTACTAAACCTATCGTCTGTTCTCTTTTTGTAGATTAAACAATGGGGAAAGTGGATCAAGGAAAACCTTATCTTTCGAAAAGGTATTCGAGTTCTGATCTAGGCATACAAACTTATGCGATTCTTCCTAGATTCTGTCTATAAGTGGTAATGGAGTATTTGGCCTATGGTCACTGTAATAATTTGGATCAACTCAAAAGGACACACATGTTCTTTTGTAATTATTTTCAATTGAATACACAGGTTGTTTTGAAACCATTTTGAACAAGGTTCAATGAATGTAACAACTACTTTTCCATACATTTGTACTCTATTGAATCATTGTTTTCTGTGATTTTAAACATTAAGAATATGTAAATATATATGTGTATTGTTATTCGTTCTATCTATTCTTTATGGCACTTGTACATATTTGAAATAGTAATTCAATATATATATCTAAATCAATGGTCAATAGGAATATAGCCAATTCCTTTATGCATGAACACATATATGTCTCTACATCCACTTATATATATATAGATATATATATATATTCATAGATGTATAGCCATATTTAATGATTAACAGGAACATACAACAGTTCTATCATTTCTTTAGGTATGAATACTTATATGTGTACATATAGTCATTTATATATATGTCTAACCTTATTTCATGACTAAGAGAACATACAGTAGTTCTTCTATTTCTTCCAAGTGAGCACATATATATGTATATACCATCACTACATAAACCATTACATTCCTAACAAATAATAATCAAGAAAAATATTGACAAGAATGCAAGTAAAGGTACACATCTGAAAAAATCTGATGTTGGGACACAAATGGAACAACCACATTCCACCCAACCATAGAAAAGAACAACCAAGTTTACTTTCCTTGTCTACTCCCTAGCCTGACCATGATTCCATAAGGGAAAATTGAAATGATCCTCATTCGCTACAGTCATCTTCCATAGATAAAAAATTCCCTTGCCTCACCCTAACAATGTTCATAACAACAAGTAGTTTCCTTTCTCCAACCCATTGATGGGTCTTAAATGCCTTGATTCAACAATAAGAACCAAACCTGCCTCCGAGGCCAAATTAGAGTATGGAGCATTTAATAGTGGAATGGTTCTTCAGATCTTGCAATCTAGCCAAATTATCGGTGGGCTTTACGTTTTCTTGTGAAGACTCTTCCTTCAGTTTGGACTATTCTCTTTTGTATATTTTCTCTTGGGTGGGACTGATATGATATGTAAGACGGTATACACCAACCTGGAAACAAAAATGGAATTAATATTAACTAAGGGGAAGAGGTTGAACTTGGGATAACCCATTGCTCAAGCATGCAGATGATAATTTTATACCACAAGGCCTAGTACTAATACATTAACCATGTGAGAATCAAATTATTGTCTAATATACTAACTACAAGAAAGAAAACACATATGCAATGAGATAATGGAAAGAAAAATAAGTCATCTACCAGAACCATTCATTACATAATTGTTGAAATAATGTAACTGGAAAGAGTATTCTAATTACTATTGTTATTTTATTCATAGGATTAATCCCCATTGAGGATTAATCATGTCGGTAATTGTATTAGGACCAAATCCCCTTTTGCGGATTGATCATCGGACAATTGTAATAGGCCGAATAAGAAGTCATCCCCAGTAGTTATTATTGAGACCCAAAAATAAATTAAAGGTGGGTTTACCCACCCAGAGTGAGAGGTTGGCCCTGCTAGTGAAGACCCTTCACACATTCCAGTCTCGTATATATAGAGAGTCTAGCACCTCACTTTATTATACAACACACTTGCTCATTTTCTAAGAGGCAAGCTACAAATTACCAGTTGGAGAGAGGGAGAAGAGTGGTGCATATTTTGGAGAGGACTATCTGTATTGGTTTGAGTTATCTCTTGACATTGTATTGGCAATTTATGATAAGGAAGTTTTTTTTGGGTTTTCTTCCCCTAGAGGCTTTCCCAGGATAAATGTTGTGTCTCTTGTGAATGTGTATTTCTCAATGATCTTGTTCTTTTGTTTCTCTTATATATTGAAATGAAAAGAACTATAATAATGGCATAAACATTAACATGGTATCAGAGCCAACCTGAAGGAAGCATATTTTGCAAGAGGAAAAATGTCACTGTTGCAGTACCTGCAAATTAGGGTTTTTCAAAAGTGAATCTTTTCAGCCCTGAAACTATCTATAAAGTTGCACCCTCCCCCAAGGATAATTTTGGCACCTTGAGTGCACCTTTTCAGTGGCCAGATCTCTCAAAAAGTGAAACCCTAGTTTTGCAAAGTACCAGAAAACCAGAGTACCAAAAGTACCAGAAGTACCAGAGTACAAGAAGTACTAGAAAACCAGAAAGCACCAGTCCAGAAATCCACAGATCAATTTTGAGGGGGTAAAAGTTGGATTTTCAAAATTTTGACTGCACCAGCTAACTCGCCTCAGCTCAGCGCATCTATCCCCTGGATCAGAATTTCAATATTCAAAGTTTGAAAATTAGGGTTTCCTCATAAAACCCTAAGTTGCAGTTGCAATTGTAGTACCAGTTGCAGTTGCAACGATAGATCTAGTTGCAATCACCCTTGAAATTTTCTCAAGAGTTGGCAATGATTATCGCTACTACTAGATGGAGCCACTACCTACAAATGCTATCAGAGGTATGTACTTACATATGTTTAATGGTTAAACCCTAAAGAGTATTTGTGGGAGAAGGGATCTCTTGCCATAGATCCAGAAGGATCTTAAGATCCAACACATTCAGAGGAATGATGCAACCCAGGTGTGATTATTCTGATATACATCTTTGTCATAACATTATCTTGATCAGTGTTGCATGTTGAAGCTATGATCAAATTATTAGAAGGATTAAAATTTTATCATAGGGCTTATCCTCTAACCTAACCTTTTTTCAAGATAGAGTATTGTCTTAGTACAAAAGACAGGTTGAAGAAAGAATGCGTCACTTGAGTGAAGGAGGCCTAGAAGAAAAGCAAGGACTCACTCTTGAGGACAAGGCTCCAGGTTTGATTAATCAAGATTCAAAGGTACACATGACAAACTGATGACTATAGTTGAGACAATAGTCTTTGTAAAGTATTATACTTGATAGCATGTGAGCATATAAAGGTAAATACTTTGCCTAATATAACTAACACCTCCTCAAGGAGAAACCTTGTGTGTTAGTTCCAGGTTTCCATGGAAGAATGCTTGGTCATGTTATCCTTGATTTCTAGGGATAAATAGGAGATCATGTCTCGAGGCCCACAGGTTCTAGACATGGAGTACCGAGAGCAGGATTGACCTAAGCATGACCCTAGAGGGCTCATGTTTCTTCTTCTTCATCATACTTGTCCTATCAGTAGCAGCAACATCCATCACCTTTGTCTTGGACTTGTATCTGAGAAAACTCTTGCTCCATGAGGTAGTTGGTCCACGTATCATGGTATGTGTCATATTTGATGATTATAACCTTCATATATATGCATCAAACTCCTTTTATTTCTAACGACTGCTTGGATCTTACATTAACCCATTTGACCATGGTTGGGGTGATTGAAAGGGTACCCTAGCAAGCTTGTACCCATAGGTTTTGGTTAGCCACCAGGGGGGATTTTGAAGGTCCATTGTCGGCTCCCATCATGCCATTACTCTTACATCTTATCTCCCACTCATCTATCCCATTCCCCTAGTCCAGACATTAGGATGACCTACTTGTGGGGTTACACCTTATCTCATGGGAAGAAGGGGCTAAAGGCCTAGGAGGTAAAAGTAGTTGGTAAGAGATAAAAGCCATAAAAAATAAAACCCAGAGATGCCTTGCCCAGGGATCCCCAGAAAGGTGATAAAAAGCCTCTCAACAAGAAACAAGAGGGACCTAAAGAAAATGACAAAACAAGACCTAGCCAAGAGGATGGGGGTCTCATCACGAGCCATCCCATTATTTTCATGGGTACCTAGCAGTATGACATTGCCATTATCTGGTTACCACGCCAGGGCAGTGACCTTTGGTTGCATGGCCAAGAGAAAGGGGGTCTCATCATGAGCCAGCCTTATCATCTCTGTGAAAATACTCATGGGTAACATTGTCAGCTCTGGTCACCATGCCAAGGCAGTGTCCTCTAGTTAGACCTTGAAATAAAAAAGAAAAAACAATAAAGAAAAGAAAGAATACAGGCAATAAAGGGCTTATAAAGAATTGCATCCATGACAGGTACAACTCACCTTCTACAAAGGCACCCACGGATAATATCACCCCTGTCTTTCACTCTACTTGTATGTCTGGACATCCTTTGACCACACCACCTCATGTTACATGGCTTGGATGATATCCTCTGAAAACTTTCTTGTTCTTATGGATGTTGGCCCAATAGGGCATTTTGTCTTTTTCTTCAACTTTGTATAGTAGGCCATTGTAATGCCTTTGAGCTATTGGATGATATGCTAGGGGTTTTATACATGCATTTGATAAAATTAATGATGAAATATGATTGACATTGCTATGATCCCTATGATTAATGAGCCCATGGAGGGAGAAGTTTTTGATGTGCAGGATCATGCCCGATGGACAGGTACTAGTTGGACAAGTACACATGGGGAGATGATTAGTTTGGACCTCCATGGGGCTGAAGATCCCATCATATGGTTTTTGGGACCCCATCGGGGGCAGAGACAGGACAACGATTGGTCGAGCCTTTGCACAAGAGAAGAAGAAGGACATTTTCATCTAGGATTCCTTGGGTGAGCCCAGCTCAGGGGGGTTGACCCACTATAGGTGGAACGTGTCCCTTCTGATGCCCTAGGACATCATCTAGGATCCATGACATCACCTCTAGTGTATGGAATCTTGAAAGAGCAGTTTGGCACACGTGGAAGAGTTTGGAGGCCCAAGGAGGGCCAACGTTTTTCATCTTGTATTTCATTTTTTCCCTAAAAAGGGCCAACGTATCCCTCAGAGAGGCTTGACATCCTGTTTATTGCTCATTTAGGGTTTTTATTTGATAGTTTAATGTAAAAACAATATGATTTTGATTATTAGCCTTGTCGGCTATTTTTAATGACCTAATTTTAAATGAAAAGGTCATGATACACTATATATTGAGGATGTTTTCCCCTCATTTGAACATAACACAACTCACTCGCACTTGTGAGGTCTGATTTTTGTGCCTTCGTAGGGTATTATTTCTTTCTAAGTGAGGCACACTTGTTATTGGAAGGATTTTTTGGCATCTTTTGGCATTTCTCTCCAAGGAAGGTTTACAACTAGGGTTTGCACATGCTTTCTTCATGATATGTAAGTGATTTTCTTGCAAAACTTCTTAATTGAATGGTTGTAGGTTTAGTTTCTTGCATTTGCTTATTAAATTTCTGATTTAAAACCCTAGGCAACAAGCACACAAGTAGGTCCTTGTTTCATGTCCCCTTAGAGAGAAATATTTCAGCCATTGAAGAAGAAGGATTGAGCCTAGCCTTTGCTACACTCATCTTGCTTCTTCCCTTAAGCTAGCATTGAATTTTATAGGTTGAAAGAGGGTGACGTCCTAGGCCTAGGTTATCTACACCTAGGGCCATAATCTTCTAGGGTTTGAAAGCCTTGTATTCACAACACTTTCTCTCACCTCATCCTTTAGTTAAATTTATCATTTATGCTAGCAGTTTTGCCAAGTTGACCTAAGGAAGGAGGAAAGAGCACGAGGCCTTGCATAAACAACACCGGAGTGAGCCTCTTTCCCCTAGGGTTTTGATTCTAGTGAACTGCCTTTGCAGCACTTTAGAACCCTTCCCTCTTGTATTTAAGTCTTCATCCTTTCAAAACCTTGTGACCTTATCTTGTTTGATTCCATATACCCTAATGCACTGATCTCTAACCTCCAACGTTGAATTCCTATTGTACAAAACCACTTTCAAAACTCTAAATTTGAAACCCTAACTAACAAAATAACCTAACTAAGGCCGACATCACAATTGGTTATCTCATCTTCACGCAGCAAGTGTTGAATATAAGCAATTAAATGATGATTTGAAGCATTTATTGAGTAAAGTGTTGATTGGATACATTGTTAGCTTGATGATAGTTATTGATGAATTGATGCTTTTGCCATAGCTAATTGATAAAACGTTGACTTCATTGGTATCTATTGGTTTACATTGCTTATTAATTGATATCAGATAGTCATTGAAGTACTAACCCATTGAGTTATAGCCTGCATATATATTGTATTATTGTTGTCTTATTCCGGGCATGTGTTTTCATTTGGGCATACACTTCTTTATTGGCCAATTAGTCAGACTATCTAACCTAGGTGGCAACCTGTGAGGAGGAAATTCTACTTAAATATTTGTACCTTTGCCTCTTCAAAACCTCAGGTTGTTGGGGTTGTCTCCCTTGGGTTAACCTCCCTAAATAGAAAGAACCTCCCCATTGAGGTGACATTGAGTGGGGAAGGTTCCTGTTGCGCCAGTTTTCCCTCTACTCTCTAGCCATTTGACCTAGCTACAAATTGTGCGATAACATTTCGTCACTGTTGTCGGGGAACATTGAGTCAATCTTCCTCAAATGACAAATATTTTCGGTAAGCCTTGCCTCAGAGACATTTTCTTACAAAGCTTACCTAGTGTGTAATGTCCCTACTTTGGGACATTATCACAGGGCAGAGATTTATGATGACCAGAGTAGCCAAATGGATGCTATAGAGAGTACAGGAGTATTTGAGAGGCATTGTGGGTCCATCTTGCATCGATGATCATATTCCATCATTATGATCCATTCCGCACAGGTTGGCTTTGGTTTCGTTGCATTCCGACGATTTCCATGATTTTGACTATTTTGAGCTATAAGTCAATGGAATTCACTTAAGAGGTCATTTTGGGCATATTACTCGGAGGAACCTCTCAGCGTAATAGCTCATTGGAATCGAGAGGAGAAAAACTATAGGATGGGATGGCTAGAAGTGACTTTCAGTGGCCAGGGAAGACAGAAGGAGAGATAAGGAGATTTTCAAAGGTAAAAAGGTTAATTAATTAATTAAAGTGATTTAATTAATTAATTAATTATTAATAAAATGAAAGTCACTTTGGAGGGACAAGGTGAGCCAAAAAGTATAAAGGAAAGGCAAGGTCCTCTTCTCATTCATTCATGTATGATCTTATTTTGATTTCTGGCTTCTAGCTAGTGAGCCCAATATTGGGGGTTTTGAGGGTTTTGACATAACAAACCCTAGAGGACGATTCGGTGGTGAAAGATTCCACCTATCATGTCCCAAGATTGGTCTCGGAGATGCAATACTCTCCCACACCATTCTAGTTCTAGATCTACTCAGTTGCAGGAGGATTCTACATTAGTTTCATGTGTAGATAGAGAGAGGGTGCACTAGTTGAGGGATTCCAACAAGAGGGGCGCACCATCTTTGGAGAGAGATTCATTGTAGGAGATTGGTAGGGTCGTTGAGGATTATATCACTTGGGTTTTCATTGTAGGGCCTTGGACATCAGATCTAGTTCTTTCTGAGACAGTTTTATGGCTCAGATTATTTCTTGAGCAGTGGGGCAAATTGAAGAGAAGGAGGGCGTTTTTTAGATCCAGATCTAGTCCGTTTGGAGGGGTTACACTTCAGATCTGACCCTGAGACTTTACCTAGTGACTTGCAGTGTCCTGATCTATATTTCTAGAGATTTTTAGATCATTTGGAGGCCTCCTTCAGCAGGGCCGAATTATCTAGGGTTTCAGTCATCCAGTGGGGCGCACCATTTAGTAGGGGGATTTTAGATCTACAGAGATTGAGAGGGATCTTGGAGATTCGGTCACCTGGGTTGTTCTTACCATCACCCGATCTATAAGTTGGCATATTTATTAGGGTGATTGGACACTTTTGGCAGCAGGGCCGAGTTATTGAGGGTTTCAGCTTTCTATTGGAGCGTGGCATTCTTCAATTGGAGAGTTTGGCATTCAAATCTGCTTGTATTGATCTTCATTTCTTATTCAGCCTTTGGAGGCATATTTTGTATTAGCGGGAGTATTTTGTAGCAGCTCTTATCTATTGTTTATCTTCTTGGCCATCTGTTGAGCATTCCAGATCGACATCTTCATTGTAGCAGGTTTCTCTATTTTATGAATAAAGAAGAATGGAGATGTTTTGGCTTGTCTATCTTATTGCATATGGTTGAGGTATGTTCCATGGTTTTCTCTTTCTGTTATTTGATGCATACACACATATAAACACATCTAAAAGGTAGATCAACAAAGTGTTTGAAAAAATACCTCACTCAAAAAAAGTTTAAAAAAGACACCAAAACAGTGATGATCCTTGCATAATGGCTTTGGATCATTATAGTGGTATCAGAGCTTAGACTCCTCCCAGCCTGAGGGATATTCCATAAGGGAAGATGGGGTCTACAGATTTTTGTGGAATAGCTCTAAGTTGTGAAAAAGAATATCATGCACTTCGTGAGAGACTTGGGCCTCTAATAACACTCCAAAAGTTTATATTCATGAAAAATCCTAGTTGGAGTGAAGATGAGGTAACATATTGGACTAGAATAACAGAGGAAGGCAGATCCCCAACAACTAGATGGAGGGAAGCATAGAGAAACACCACACCCATTAGGGGCACACAACATTGCTATAGTTGCAAGATGCCTTGGGAACCTGATCATAGGTGTAGGGGTAAGGGTAAGAAGCATATTATTGAGGTGCACTATGACACTGAGGATGAGGCATGTGAGGATGAATTGATTGATGCTTATCTAGAGCAGTCGGATGATGACAGTGACTCTTGCACAGAGGCTAGTGATAGTGACTCTACCTTAGAAGATAGTGATGATGACTCTTGCATAGAGGCTAGTGATGCTTTCACGCTTGAGGAGGATGATGACCCTTGTGTAGTGGATAGGTAGCTGGATGGACAGGACGATGGCACCAGTATCTCAGTAGACATGTCACATACCATTGATGACCTTATGCCTCAGCGGATTGGTGACACTAGTGAGGAGTCACATGTGTTATCACCCAGAGATGATGAGCTTCCTATGGGGGTCGTGACACATCTGTCACCTATTCAGAAACCCATGATAGCCACGTCACATGAGGAGATCAATGGCACATTAGGTATGATGGATGAGCCTAGTGTGAGGGATGCACACCATGGACAGGTAGACCCATAGATCCAGGAGGAGGTACAAAACGTACAAGAAGTTGACCTCAATAATACAGGTCAGCCAGAGGAGATGGAGTCACAACTACTAGAGACTCCAGTGGTTGAGCAGATTGCAGAGGCTGACAGGTTGATGGAGTACTTATTTCTAGGATCGGTCTGCATTGATGAGGATGCACTCTTTAGTATCCAGGATGACCATAGCATGTGTCTGGATACATCTATATGGGACCCAGGCGTAGATGATAGTAGAAAGTTGAGTGCATATGAGGATAAAACTGCTCACACCAGATACAGTATGATTCAGAGGGAGCTAGCAGTTGAGGATGATGTGCAGTTACGTATGGACAGACCCAGTAGCACCATAGACAGTGGGCAGTTGAGAACGTTATCTTATGCAGAGAGTGTCATTGGGGACTCTAGAATTGACATTAGCGAGACTGACAGTGGCAGTGAGGGATATGAGGTGGCACCTTAGCATGGCCATGATCAGGGGTCACACCAATCAGTAGCACAGCTGAGAGTTAGTGAGGTTGTGATCATGGCAGCCACTAGACGTATTGATGACATGCATGCAGTGATGGCAGATTACTGTTGGAGAGCCTCAGTGACATATGGTAGTTTAGATGAGGGGATTGCCATGGATGATTTTCATACTCTCAGGGAGGGAGTATCTGTGATGCATCATGAGTCTACGTGAGATGAATTGAGTATGATGGAGCATACAGTGAGGAGTGATAGTGCACAGAGACATGCCGAGATATATAGTCAGGTTCAGACCAGTGTATTGACTTGTAGGGAGGAGATGCACTTAGGGGAGTATGCAGATGTCACTCATTTTCAACAACACATAGTTGTGGGGGATCACCTTCACCATTTCAACAGTTGCATGGGATATGAGAGATGGAGGTTGGTTGACCAATAGTTGGAGGGGTTACTTCTGGTTGTATTGGATGGTTGGAATTTGGTGATGACCACAGGAGAGCATCTTTCATGGATACTGATGGATGAGCTTCTAGTAGAATCCTTGGGATTGACCAAAGCATGCAACACCTCCCAGTCCTATAGTCAGCTGCAGATGTTTCTGTTAGCCTGTCCTGACACTTTTATCATAGACAACAACATGAGGAGAGACAGAACGTGGCTGGGGGCATAGAGAGTGAGTAGGTCAAGACTACAAGATAGGAGTACTTTTATGGCATACGGCAGGTTAGAGGTGGACCGTGTTAGACAGACAGTTGAGACTTGGTGTGTGATTATGAGCATCATAGACCAAGTGATGACAGATGAGCACAAAGGGCTTTTGATAGTGATCAGTCCAGCACAGGAGAAGCTAGCGGAGACTGTAAGTGATAAACTTCCGACTTTACCATGGGATCTGGGTGTTCATTTGGCTAGCAGGATGTCTGACTATATGGTGACCCAGGTTGCACCAGAGAGCCACACACTCCACCAGGGGTCAGTTTGGAGTGGGTCTCTAGGGATTTGTCTGATAGAGAGAGGCAACTTTTCATTCTTGGTCATCATGATAGGACGTGGAGATGGATGGACAGGTACTTATTTTATAGAGATTTCCTTACAGGTATAGTTTTTGGACAGTAGGTCCAATGGCCACAGAGATTTCAGCTTGAGGATCCAGTAGTGGAGGATCCAGTATACATATAGGGAGCGGTTAGGTAGGGCCATCATAGTACAATGTCAACATGGGGATCTTCGATAGAGGCTAGCATGGGACCCAGGGATTGCAGGGATSGACATTTCACTGATTGATAGAGGCAAGTGGACCATGGTAGGGGAAAGTTGTTCTAACTTTCTATTTAGCTTCAGTGCTGAGGGGACCACAGTGCTTGAGGGTGTCTCATGGAGGTCTTGCATCACCTCAATCAGGCATCATCATGTGCAGTTGATGGAGGCCGTGTGGATCTTGGTAGAGATTTGGAGGATGGAATCATTCCAAGATGAGGCCATGTGTCATGTGCAGGAGGTTCACAGGGTTGATATATTTCAGGACTATGCTTCACAGAGTATTGCAGTTCACTTCCTGATATGGGATCTAGGGGGTGGAATGTACTACTGTTCATCTTTGGATGGGTTCAGCTATGTATCCCA
>ML780056.1:247416-285220 GCA_009831015.1 Picea engelmannii
GATTGAGGTGACATTGGTTGGGGAAGATTCTTGTTGCGCCAAGTTTCCCTCTACTCTCTAGCCATTTGACCTAGCTACAAACTGTGTGATAATAGGTCACAACACTATGAGAGTGTTGACCTCATTTTGTATTGTATTCCTTACCTTTAATATTTTCTTCAGATAAATTATAAGTGATATCTCTAGAGGAGATACTGTGATGATTGTTCATGCTATTGCTTTATATTATCAAGAAGGATATTATTCTTGCTTGTTGTTTTGTTGACCTTGCTCCAGGTCGCATGAGGAAACTATAGCAAAGGTTACAGAAGGCAACATGCTAAAAGAGAGACAGTAAATGAAGCAATCATCATTGGAAGAGAAGAAGGTGACTTGCATGAGCTAAAGGGTCACTCAGAAGCTGCCATGACCCACATTATTAAAGAATCCATGTGAACTTTGTCATAGAATATTAGCTCACATCAACTACAAGGCACTACAATACATATGCAAAGTGGTCACAGGTTTACCAGAACTCAAAGGTGACCATGAAGGCATATGCAATGGATGTGCACAAGGGAAGAACACCAAGAACCCATTTCTGAAGAAGGACAACAAGGCAGAAGGAGTCCTAGAACTCATTCATTCAGATGTATGTGGCCCAATGCCATCATCCTCCATTAATGGGTATGTATACTATGTATCACTCATTAATGATTATTCTCGTAAAAGACCTAGATATATTTGAAGTGTTCAACAAGATCAAGGAATTCAAATACTTGATAGAGAACCCTTCTGTAAGGAAGATTAAGATACTCAAGTCAAATAATGGAGGAGAATATACCTCAAAAGAGTTCACGAACTTCTGCTAAGATGTTGGAATCAAGAGGGAACTCACTTCTCCCTATAATCCCCAAACGGTGTAGCTGAATGAAAGAACAAAACCATGATGGAAGCTATTTAGATCAAGATATTTCTATGTGCTTATGGGCAAAAGCAGTGATGGTAGTTGTTTATGTGCAGAGCTGATTATCCCATAGTGCACTTGGGCTCAAGACACTAGAAGAGATGTTCACCAGAAAGAAGCCAAAGGTAAGCCATCTCAAAATATTTGGTTGTCCAGTGTTTATTCATATACCAAAAGAGAAAAGAAACAATATGGAACCCTTTGGAAAGAAGGGAATATTTGTGGGATACTGTGAGGTCTCCAAGGCCTTCAGAATCTACATACCTAGTCACCGCCACATTGAAATTAGCAGGGATGTGACCTTTGATGAAGAAGCAACACTTAAGAAATCAATAAGATGCAAGCTTGAAGAAGTATATGAAGAGGAACCTGTAAATCCTAGGATTGTAGAATCCATGAGGGAAGTTCCCAGAACTGCAGAACCTGTAAGGGAAGTCGTAACTTCCCCTAATGAGGATTCTCTTGAAGATCATGATATAACAGAAGTTTAAGAACCTCCTCAAATGACCTTCTCCTATAAAAGAAAGCATGCTTGGGCAAGAGAGATTATTCAAGATGGAGAGAAGTATGGTGTTCCAGAAGGAACCTTGAGATAGGTGAAAAGACCAAATCCATTCTCCAGTTACATGGCTTTGATGTGTAATCTAATAGATGAATATCCTACATGCTTTGAAGAAGCCATTCAAAAGAAGGAATGGGCAGAAACCATGAAAGAGGAATACCAATCCATAATGAAGAACGAAGTATGGGAAATAGTTCCCAGATCGAAGAATAAAGATGGGGTATCCTACAGATGGCTCTTCAAAATAAAACATGCTGCTAATGGAAGTATTGAGAAGTATAAAGCATGATTTGTCGCTCGTGGATTTTCCTAGAAGGAAGGCATTGACTATGAAGAGACATTCGCTCCTATAGCCAGATACACTTCAATCAGGACCATCATAGATCTTGCAACTAAGATGAAGTGGAAGTTGCACTAGATGGATGTGAAGACAACTTTCCTAAACGATGTCACTAAAGAGGAACTATATATAGAGAAACCCCAAGGATTTGTGGTTGAAGACATGAAGTCTCATGAATGCAGATTGAAGAAAGCCTTATACGGATTGAAGAAAGCTCCCAGAGCTTGGTATGGTCGTATAGATAGTTTCTTGACAAGCTTAGGCTTTACCAAGAGTAAAGCAGACTCAAATATCTACTTCAAAATTATGGATAATGAACTAGTGATCCTATTACTGTATGTGGATGACTTATTCTTAACTGGAGAAGAAAATCTCATCACTGAATGTAAAAAGAGACTTGCCGCAGAATTTGAAATGAATCTTCCTTAACCAAGGGAAGTACACAATCGAAATCTTAAAGATATTCGACATGCTAGAATGTAAGTCCATGAATACACCCATGGAAATGAAGCTGAATCTGTTGGTCGATACTTCATTAGACTTGATAGATTCCACACTATAAAAATAGATTATTGGATCACTAATGTACCTGACAAACACTAGACCAAAAATCTTTTTTGCAGTGAACACCTTGAGTCAGTTTCTGGTAGAGCCTAGATGTGTTCACCTAATGGCTGCAAAACATGTGATGAGGTACCTTAAAGGTACAATGGATTATGGTCTCAGCTATGATGGAGATCATGACTTCACATTGAGTGGATACACTAATGCAGATTGGGTAGGAAGCGTTGCTAACAGAAAAAGCACTTCTGGATGATATTTTAGTTTGGGATCAGCCATGATCTCATGGAAAAGTAGGAATCAATCCAGTATTGCTCTCTGCATAGTGGAAGTAGAGTATATTACCACATGTTCTGCTAGCTGCGAAGCTATATGGCTTCGAAAGTTGTTGACTGGCCTATTTGACTTGGAGATGAGAGCAACCATGATTCTATGTGACAACCAGAGCTGCATAAAGATGATAGAGAATCATGTATTCCAAAACAGGTCGAAGCACATAGAGATCCGCTATCATTTCATCCATGACATGGTACAGAGAGGAGCCTTGAAGCTCCAATACATTAGTACAAATGAACAGGTTGTTGATGTGCTAACCAAACCTCTATCTCATGTAAAGTTTGAACACTTTCGAGATAAGCTTGGTAGAGTCCAAAAGGACCCTCCCTAAAAGGGGGAGTATATATTTATTCCTTGCTTCTAACCTCATTGTTAGACGTAAATCAAGATGAGTCATTGCTTCTGACCTTGCTGTTAGATGTAAAGCATGACGTTGTGTGTTCCTTGCTTCTGATCTCACTGTTAGATGTAAAGCAAGATGAGTCATTGCTTCTGACCTCACCGTTAGACGTAAAGCATGACGTTGTGTGTTCCTTTCTTCTGACCTCGCTATTAGACATAAAACAATATGAGTCATTTCTTCTAACCTTGTTGTTATACGTAAAGCATGACATTGTGTGTTCCTTTCTTCTGACCTCGCTGTTAGACGTAAAGCAAGATGAGTCATTTCTTCTGACCTCACTATTAGACGTAAAGTAAGATGTTGTTTGATTCCTTTCTTCTGACCTAGTTGTTAGACGTAAAGCAAGATGATTCATTGCTTCTGACCTCGTTGTTAGACGTAAAGCAAGATGATGATGTGTTCCTTGCTTATGACCTAGTTTTTAGACGTAAAGCAAGATGACTCCTTGCTTCTGACCTCACTGTTAGACGTAAAGCAAGATGATGATGTGTTCCTTTCTTCTAACCTAGTTGTTAGACATAAAGCAATATGATTCCTTTTTTCTGACGCAGTTGTTATATGTAAAGCAAGATGTGACTGACACTGAGCTACCATCTTAACAGTTGTGACATTGAGCCAGTGTAGTACTGTGATGTGCCAGCCTAGTGTTGTGATGAGGTATCATTTTTATTGATACATATTGATGCAGATGATGATGACATTCCTTCAAGAATGATGATGTTGTCGATGAAGAAAAAATTTGATGACTCACAAATTTTCCAGCCAATGTTCCAAGATGATATTGACGATACTATCCTCCTGATGCCACTGATGATGCAGACCTCTCTCACCTTATGCTGTTGAAGAATACCCTTCTTGTTAAGGGGGAGTGTTGAAATAATGTAGCTGCAAAAAGTATTCTTATTACTATTGTTATTTTATTCATAGGATTAATCCGCATTAAGGATTAATCATGTCAGTAATTGTATTAGGACCAAATCCCCTTTTGCGGATTGGTCATCTAAAAATTGTAATAGGCAGAATAAGAAGTCGGCCCCAACAATTATTATTGAGACCCATAAATAAATTAAAGGTGGGTTTACCCACCCAGAGTGAGAGGTCGTCTCTACCAGTGAAGACCCTTCACACGTGTCAGTCTTGTATATATAGAGAGGCTAGTGCCTCACTTTATTATACAACACACTTGCTCATTTTCTAAGAGGCAAGCTGCAACTTACCAGTTGGAGAGAGGGAGAAGAGTGGCACATCTTTTGGAGAGGACTATCTATATTGGTTTGAGTTATCTCTTGACATTGTATTGGAAATTTACGATAAGGAAGTTTTCGCTGGGTTTTCTTCCTCTAGAGGGTTTCCCAGGATAAATGTTGTGTCTCTTGTGAATGTATATTTCTCAGTGACCTTGTTCTTATGTTGCTCTTATCTATTGAAATGAAAAAAACTATAATAATGGCATAAACATTAACAATAATAACACAACGATTCATCTTCATCATTAAAGCAAAGAATAATAAAACATTGCACCAGATAACTTGACAACATAATTAATTGCACTTACTCATTAGAGCATCCTTCATAAAACATGATAGGAAATAGTTCTTCTCCACATCCAATCACACATGAAATTGATGAAAATAACTTGTCTTTGGTCCAGAATGACTTCTCAATTCAAAGCRGCTTCAAAATAATTCTTAACAACCAAAAAGAAAGAGTTATTTCCACAACCATTGACCCTTAACTAATTGGTCGATGTATTTATTTATAATGTAAAATTCAACTGGAAATAACGTCTAAGTGAAGTTTAAGAAAATAAAAATTCRCCACATGGCGTCATCTTCTAACAGTTTCTTTGACAATCAACCCGAGATATCTCTTGAAAAGGGTGACTTCTCTCATACTTAGACCARTTGATAAACAACTCTTCACAAGTTTGGGCCCATGGAAATTTGTGTTGTTCCATCTGAGCTGCATAGAATCCTCTAATCTCCACCGCATGCGCTCGGTACTTCACTAGATTGGTGTTTAACTGATGTAGCATGATTCGAGCCTTCATAGGATGTTCCATAAATATTTTCACTTGTCCTAGTGACGTATCGGTCTGCTTTTCTATCTCTTTGGCCCATAGTGAATCCTTCTTGGCATGTGATACGATTATGTCATATAAGTCAATGAAGTTGTTGGGTTCGCCGAACACAAGGAGTCCTATATCCTTCATTGCTTCATTGATCTTACCCCAGTGTTTCCTTTGGCTTCCTTGGTGAGGTTACAGAGAAAAATTTGTTTGGTAGTCAAAGAGATATTTCCTGCAATTGGGATTGACATCGTTTAGAAATTACTTATTAGGAAAAACATAGGGATATGTAAGCGGAAAAAAAAAAACTGATGCATACCTGTAGAGCTTGCTAGTCTTGATTGTTAAATACTTATGTGATCCTAGTAAACTTTTTGAATGACCTATAGTGTCTCTATCTGTGCCACTACCCCTCTTCATTTTGGATGATTTATATCCATGAACCATAGCATAGAAGATTAGGTAAGGCAGATATGAGCGTTGAATCCATTCTAGAGGCCAATTGCCCATTGGGGTTTGAAAGGATGCCAGATCTGAACGTGTGCTGAAAGTGTGCATCAGCTCCCAAAAGGTTGGATACCACAATAAAGGAAGTCATTAATCACCCCATGTCAAGGCAATTTTTTACCCTGGAGACCGTATCACCAAGTGTCTCAACCATCATTCAATAATAGTGGAGGATGGAAAGATTAGAGAGATTGGAAATGATTGTACTGTATATTCTCTGCAAATCCTATCGACTGCATTTCACATGTCCTGGATCATATCCATTATGAAGATATGACACATTAATTCTTCAAAACATATTGTCATAATGTATGAGTATTCCTTGGCACGTTCTGTCTCACTGCTCCGCTCTGCTATAAATCTTAGATGTTCTGTGTGGGTTCTACACATTGGTTGAGTTTGTATACAAGTAGGGACTAGTCTTTCGAGTCCAATTCTATCAGACTATGTGGCGTGTCCCTTCATCCAGTCATGGATGTCTAAGAATGCACACACTATTGCTCCATGGGATCCCCTAAAATCACGAGACAGGGTGCGTGAGGTAGCCAGAGCACCACATCCGAACCCCAACATGTCGGGGACTCTTTCTTATTGTCATCGCATGTCTCTAAGATATCAAAAGGAGATCCTTACCCTTTCTATGAAACAATGTCAGCGTCTCAAGAGGAGGTTGAAGTGGATAAAATTTTGTCCGAAGGACACAATTTGGAGGCCATGCCCTCTCAAAAGCTGACACCACGTAGGAGGGGAAGGCCCAGAAAAAATAAGGAAGTAGGAGGAAGCCACATATTGACTAATCTGAGTGCATACCTAGCCGCTGAGGAGTTCATGATGCATTTTTATTGCATAAATTGGTAGGTGTGGACACTAACAAATCTCCCTAGATCCACCTAGATCTAGAACAAAACAAGAGAGGGCATGACTCTTTCTCTCAATTGCAGTCATTGAATCTACCACTAAGAAGGAATGAGTGGCATACCTTTATATCACTTCCTTAGGTATCTATTGTTCCTGCTTCACTCTAGTGCTCTTGTGAAATCAGGTCCAAGACAACACAAACCAACCAAAGCAAAGATACCAAAGAATATTCAATGTCAACCTATGCATATGATCAAGGAATTATGCAATAAAATAAGAGTGATTTTTATGGGAAAGGGACTTGTCATTGTATTATATTAAATGAAAGTAGAAGATACAACCAGATTGCCTTGATGTCACAAGCTTCCTTTCTGTGACCCTTGATTCCAACACACACACTTTCTCTACATTTGAATGAAGAAGATCCAGTACAACTTGATAGACCAAATAGGGTCTTCAAGCTTCTATCCAAACATAGTTCTTCACACAATTCTTTCACCAGTTCTTCATTCAATCTTGCTTAACCTTTTCCATGAGAAACCTTTCAATATATAGGAGAAGGAGAGATGGTTAAATGGATGAGGATGATCCCACTAAATATGAGAAGTCAATAGGATGCCAACCATGCGAATTCCAACTCATTTTCTAGAAGATTCCCTTCTATAACCTTTGTGACCTCTTCTCTTTTCCAAGATTTGAAACAGGTGCGCACCCTACCTATAGCGCATAATGCGAAGAGTTCACACCCTAAATATGGGTTGCCTGCGAGAATGAAGGATTTCCGCACCCTATAACGTAGGTAGCCTACGAACTCATCTTAAAAATGTGTTATTTGGAATAAGACAATAGTCACTTTTCTTAGGCAAAAATTCCTTATGGGAGCCCGAATACATCACTTGTAGAGACTTCACTAGAGTGACCAAAATAATGTGTAACAGAATGCCCCCCAAAGTATGAAGCTAGAACTAGTGACAACTGAAATACTTTATAAAATGTGTGTGTATGTCATAAAGAAGGATCACACCTAATCAAAAACATGTAAACAACCAAGCATCTGCAGAATATAATACCAACCCTGAGGTAGGCATTCCCATGCTCAAATCACAAATGAATGGAATCATAAATGTAGGTCATGGCCACCAATCATACACCGTGGATCCATGTCATCAAAATTCTACATAGCCACCAAAAATACACTGTGGATATATGTGAGAAGACTTGAATTAAGACATAGCCACATGACATACAAAGTGGATCTATGTGCCGATACAAATCATACATACTCCATCGCAGCCTGGATCAAAAAGATGAGACCCAGGGTGTTCAATCCCGTCACCTCAAAGTATGAATCTAGCCATGTGATTACATGTGCTGAAGTCGAACATGGTAGAAACCACTTGATTAATGGTCAATGATGAAAACCGTTAACAAGTACGAGGTAAATCACCATTGATGTCAATGACTCCCAAGGTATCAAAGTATAATCTGAATGAGTGCAAATGAATGAGCTGAAGTCGAATACTCGACAGAATCTCTCAATCAGGGATCAATGATGTGAAACCCCTGTCGAAAGTGAAGAGACTTGCCATTGAGGCATGTAGGTTCCAAGGTACTAAATGATTTCTAAGTCTCATTATCGGGTAATAAGTTGGAGTCGACGGAAAAAGACTCATCACAAGAGGGCCTTGATGTATCCCCCATCAATGACACGAAATAAGTAACAGATTTTGAGGGTGAAACAAAGTATGAATACGGGTTGAAACAGACACATGGAAGGCCAACATAGTAAGAATGGACAATTGTAGATGGCCGACTCAATAGAGGGCTCGTTTTAACTTCTCTTAAACATATGAATGACATGACCACAGACTTGGCAGCACTGACTCAAAGACGACCCAAGATATGACCTTGTAGCAGGTTGGATGAGAGACCAATGGATTTCTCAACCTGGATTCAAATGATGAATAGGGGGTGTCATGTTCAATAGCAATGCTTACTTCCATTAATATGAATACAAAAACATATCCCTTTCCTAAAATTTCCCCCACCATTTCTGGTGAGTACCTCTTTATTTTTACACAAGCTTGAGGAGGATAACATATGCTTGTTTATGTAAGTTCATCCTTCGGACGAGTCCCTCAGAGTATATTTAATGAACCCTAGGAAGGAGTGGTTTGG
This sequence comes from Picea engelmannii, assembly GCA_009831015.1. Lineage (NCBI taxonomy): Eukaryota > Viridiplantae > Streptophyta > Pinopsida > Pinales > Pinaceae > Picea > Picea engelmannii. The sequence goes on from ML780056.1 coordinate 256,176, forward strand.
TCCCATTACGGTTCTTTCGATGTTTGTTTAACGAGTCTAAGGATAGAAAACTCGGGGGTTTTTCATGTTTTGAGAGTCTAAAAAACACTTAAAGAGAACTCTCTCAGTTCCTTTTTTATAAAAGAGTTCGACAAGACCGAAAAATCAATAAACTATCGCCCATTGAACATTTTCTTCAAATACTTTAATGAGTGTGAAAAGAACAAGATTGCTCGGTAATATTTTCATTTTTATGGAGCATGAAAAGAGCTTAAAGAATACTCCCTTACGTTCGTTGTTTTTTTGTTACCATGACGAGTACAAAAAGACGAGAAAAAGTATACTTGGTTACGTTCTCATATATTTTCGAGCGCGAGAATGAACGAAGACTGAGCTCGAGGTTTTTCCTACAAAATCCCTAAAAACGTAGTTGTACATGCGACAAAAAGAAAAAAAACCCGTACCCCCTCGTTCAAACTTCGAAGTTGCTATATCTACAAAAATCCATACTCACAAGGCTATTAGGGTATTAGGTTTTATAAACAAAGAAAAAAAATCAATAAGAAATCGTAAAAAGTGAATAAATATGGGTGAAAAGGAATTTTTACCATTTCATTGTTACTTTGCCAAAAACTTGTCCAACATACCTCATTTTCCCCAAAATTTATTTTCTTTATTGCGGGAGGCACAAGCGATCATTCGGCGAATGGTTTTGGCCAAAGAGGTAATCTATTGATTCTCCAACTTTTCCATGGTTTATTTTTGGTTTTTATTGGCAATTTTTAGAGTTTTGAGTCCGTTTTAGGGTCGGAACATGCGCTCAAGCATTATCGTAGGTGGGTCATGCAGGACCTGCGAGAATATAATATTCTCGCAAGTGGGCATCAGGGAACCTATGAGAATCTTGTACTGTGCAAAAGGTTCACCTGCGAGGGCCAAAAAATGGATTTTAATGTGTGGTTTTGCTCAATAAAAATTATGCAAGAGTTTAAAACAAGTTGTCAAATTCCCTCTCATGGCTCTATTGCAGGTGTTTGACCATCACGATGTTGGAATGGAGAGAAAGAGAACATGAGGAGGATGATGCCATTGTTGGAAATGACCTAGGTACAGTCATTTCCCTCCCGGAATGTGGGCTCTTGAAATTTTTTAGGATCCTGGGCATGAGAGCCCAACTGAGGTTGTTAGAATACATGGTCTACATGTGGTACGTGGATCAACACTTATTTCATGTGGGATTCTATATGCTGACACTAGATATTGCGGATATCTATTTTCTGATGAGGTTGTCATGACATGGATACCATGCTACTTTGACCGAAGGTAGAGGCGGCGGAATTCCTATGAGCAAGTATGTTCGCCAATATTGTGTTCTCGAGGTAGAGAGAAGCAAGGGTAAGGTTTCCATTTGGGGGGTCCAAGATCTGACCCTACAGACTATCTTGTTTACCATTGCACGCATGGCTGGGAGCGCGGCTCCGCACATGGCTCTCCAGAGATATTTCCAATGCGCCATAGAGTGCACAGAGCCTCGGGTTTTCAACTAGTCAGACGCAGTTCTCTGTAGTATGAAGAGACAACTGACAAAGTGCAGAAGGGGTGACTTGAAACAGTTTGGATACAGGCCACTTTTGGTGTCATTCTTCCTCGAGAGGGTCCCACTACTGCGACTACATGTTGATTGGGGTTTACTGACCCCACAGGATATGAGGATACTGAGGTGGTGTAACCTCATGGATTGACACATAGAAGGGCCTATAATCAAGTATAAGGATTCATTTTTTGATTGGTTGAGGCCCCATATGTTGATGATCGATGACTACGCATATGCCGGTTTGGATTTTCGAGGGGATCTAGATTTGGTCCTGCCTGAGGATGCTCAGTGGGGTGACTTAGGTGAGAAGTACACATTTTGTTCTTTTTAAATGTTTTTGCAAATTTTATTATATGAAATGTTTTTATGTTTATCCAAGGACTAATCAAAAAAAAAAAAATTGATGACATAGATGTGGGGCCATATCTTCCTCCAAGAACGTCTCCCATACAAAGGCAAGGAGAAGCAGCTCCAGTGGTGAGATGGGATGTTGAGGATTACGAGGCAGTGGAACATAAATTAGAGGGGTTGACTGTGAATGTCCGAGACATTACTATTGGGGATATCCCGAGACGTTACCAGCACCATACTGTGGGCGTGTCCGAGTCTCTCAGTCAACTGCTCCATAGGGTAGCTTGAGCAGTTGTGTGTTATCATGAGCATCATTGGTGATGTTATTTTGTAGAATCTATAGGCTTCGTATTTTGAGATTTTGATCCTTAGATAGAATTTTTTTGTAAAAAAATTTGATCGTTATATACATATATACGGCTTCTACCAACTTATTTTGTGTTGTGTTATACATGTTATGTGTGATTGGTTTATAAATGTCCCAAATGTTTGTCTAACACGTAGTTAGCTAAGACATCAGTCAATGTATTTAGACATCTAGGAATGTGTTGATATTCGATATAATCAAAATAAAATTCCAAGAGGTGAATTCGTAAATATACCCGTAATAAAGTAGGACTTCGGATAGAATAGACATTGCTTAACTATAGTACTACTAGCTACGAATCGATTCGTATAACTAGGTGGCGGATATCAAGCGAAATAGAATCAATCAAAAATCTAATGACGACACTATATTCTACAATATTATTGGTCGCACGACTAAGGCACACACCTCATAGACTGATAAGTTCATTTGTTGGTGCATAAATTGCCCATGCAGCAGAAGCAAGGTTTTGAGTACTATGACTAGCTCCATTAGCAAAGCCAATGTGGGGTAGCAAAGACACCGACATCTGGAAACCAAGCATAACGCAAGATAAGCAGTCAAGGGAAGAGACCAAATAACAACAAAGCATACTAAAGTAACACACAAAAATTATGATACAATAAAATAAAATCACTCATGCACATGTGATCTTAAGGATAGTACTTCTTTAAGTACAACCCATTTCTAGGTTCACTCAAAGGGATACCGTCATAGTCCACCAACTCGTAAGCTCCTCTCTCCAAAACTCGTCTGAGGATATAAGGAACTCACCACATAGCTTCAAAATTTTCGGCTCCTAGCATATCCCAATCTTGTTCGTAAAGGAGAACCAGATCACCTTCGGAGAAAATGCGTGGCTTGACATGTTTGTCGTATTGGGCTTTGACGCGTTTCTTCTAGGCTTCTATAACTAGGGTAGCATCGTGATAGGTTTTTTCTAATTGCATGAGATACAACAGACGTTCTTCTTTGGAAGAAGTGTTTGGGAGAAGTTTGACGACTAGTTTTAGGGAGGGTATCTCACATTCAATCGGCAAGATGGCTTCTAGACCATAGACTAACTGGAATGGTGTAAACCCGATAGCAGACTTAAAAAATTTCTGGTAATCCCACAATGCTGAAAACAACATCGTGTGCCAACTCATTTTGTGAATCCCTATCATTCGTTGAAGCATGGTAGTGAGGATTTTGTTTATTGCTTCAACTTGGTCGTTGGCTTGTGGGTAATAGGGTGTTGAGTTTTCATGGAGAAGACCCAACTTTTTAGTGAGTTCAAACATCATGAAGTTTCTAAAGTGGCTATCGTAATCAGTAATGATAGCTTGAGGAACACCAAACCGAGCAATGATATGATTGAATATAAATAATGTTGCAGTCCTTCCAGTATTTTTGAATGTTGGCATCGCCTCGACCCATTTTGTAAAATAATCTATGGCTACAATAATGTATCCATGCCACCCGGCTGAGTGAGGGTGACATGTCATGAAATCAATACCCCATTTTGCAAAAGGACCAACAGAGACCACAAGGTGTAGAGGAGCAGGGTGTGATCATATTTTATTGTTGTAGGTTTGACAAGCGTGGCATTTTTGGACAACAATTATACAATTGTTGAATAAATAAGGCCAAAAATACCCCACTCATAAGATCTTATGGGCAGTAGCATACCCATACATGTGACTACCACATTCTCTAGAATGGAAATCATTCAGGGCTTTCTCGACTTTGTCAAACGTGAGGCAGCGTCGAAAAACAAAGTCAATCCCACGATGATAAAGAGTATCAACAAGGATAATATACTAACTAGATTGGTAGCATATTCGACGATGATCAGTCCTAGACAAATTGGGCTGGAAAGTCTGGGTCTGGAGATATATGATGATATCTCCATACCAAAGGTCAGTAGAACTGATCAGGAAAAGGGATTCATTGGGTAATGAATCTTTTGTTACATTTTTCGTCTCAGAGCAAGGAAGGTCTCATATCAAATCGACAAACACCAAGGATTTCTTGGACTTAGTGCGTTCGAATTATAAGTAAAAATATTGGAGTATTACGATCCATTTGGAGTATTTCCCCCCTAGCAATTGGCGTGTAAGAATGTGCTGCATAGGGTTGTAGTTAGAAATTATCGTAGTCTTGTGAAAAAGGATATAATGTCGGAAACATTGAACAACTTGGACGGTTTCCAAGGCCAGTTTTTTAACATGTAAATACTTGGTTTCGGTAGTCGTGAGACTCTGACTCAAGTAATAGATGACATGTTCATCATGGGAATCATCCTCCTGGATGAGAACCATAGCGATGGTATAGTCCGAGGCTACGAGGTAAAGTAAATAATCTTGACTGTAAACAGGTGGGAAGAGTAGTGGGGTACGTGTCAAAGACAGTTTCAAAGATTTGAAAGATTTTTTAGCAGTGGTATCCCATACGAACTCAGAACCTTTCTTGAGTAGTCACGTAAATCCAAGAGTTAGCTCAGCATAGTTTGGGATAAAACGATGGAGAAAGTTTGCCTTCCCTTGCAAACTCTGTAACTGGTGAAGTGAGGAAGAGGAGGGAGATTGAGAATCGCCTTGACCTTCAATGGATCTACCATGATCCCTTGATGTGAAACAATAAAGCCCAAAAGTCACCCGAATTCTACACAAAAAACAAATTTGTGGGGATTCAAGCATATATGGTAAAACCAACATCGAAGGAAAATGGTGCAGAGGTGTATTGGATGATCTACATGGTGCATGGAATGAGTGGGTAAGTCATCGATACAAATGATCTTGTCATTAATGACCAGGACGTGCTAAATCTATTTTTAGCCTAACTAACTTAACAAATTGCATAAATCTAGGAATTGCTTTATGATGTGGTGTAACTGCATGATGATTTCTGGGTGGTCCGTTGATGAAGCCTCTGCACAACCTCATCTAACTGGACAAATGACTAGACTGGGACAACTCATCTGCTACTCGATCAGATCATAGAGTTCCTCCCATCGAAGATGACTGGGCACGTTGACTTTGAGTAGCCTTCGATACACTTCGTCCATTTCTGTGTACTTGGCGAAGGTAGGTTTGGTGACGAAAATGTATCAAATCTTATGTTGGATACTGATGTCCCACTGAAGGGCATCCAGAAATTCCTTGCCAATGATGCTGCCTTGAATTCCTGCAAACTTTGAATTGTCCTTATCCACATTGGCCAGTCTCTTCTTATAGTCTGGGAGTGTCATCAATTTGTCATTGATTACCTTCAGACCAGGAAGTCCTTTCTTCTGTAGAGCCTCAATATTACTAAATAATCTTTGTACCCCTAGGTCCATGGCCTGAACCTTTTCTTCCAGATGAATCATTAATCCTCTCTTGGTCAAAACTCTTTTGACCTCAAGGATGGTCTCTGTTCTGCCTTCAATTTTTAGCTCTTCCAGCTCTTCCCTGGTCTTAGAATTTAGGAATTTGATGATCTCGTTCGCCTGTGTTGGCATCTGTCCCAATTCTAATATGATCTTCTCAATGGCATGTTTTCTTCTCTGCACCAATTCATTCTGCTCAAACATGATCTGTATCATGGGCCATATCTCGTTCATGGACTTGGTGATGTCTGTCCATACACTTTCTTTAACCTCGGCCAAAGTCTTTCCTGCCACTGTTTGCTTCCGGAGCTGTTGTAACTCTTGCTTGAGATGATCTGTCACCTGATTTTCCTTGAAGAGGCTGATCTGAAAGGACGATTTGAGTTCCTAAAGGTTCTTAATCTCCTTTTTGAGCCTGCTGATCTCTGTTTCCAGTAGGTTCATCTTTTCCATAGACTTAGCCAGGTTGGCTATCTTTTCCAGGGAGGTCGATGGAGTAGAAGATGGGACTTTTGTCATTGATGCTATGCTCACTCCCGGAATTGGAATGACATTCAATGGAATGACTTCCATTGGCTTCAATTGTTCTTTCTATTTCACCAGTTTCTCCAATTCATCTTCCATTTCCTTAAGTTGTGCGTTCTGCTCCATGAGCAGCTTGAAAATTTCATCTTTCTCTCCTTCTTTCTCTGCTATCTCCTTCGCCTGCAAATCCTCTATGGGCAGGAGCTTCAATTGTTTCCTTAATGAGGCTATGTCAGCATTCTTCTTCTTAATCATCTCCTCGGCTGCTTTCATGTTCAAAGGATCGTAACCAATCTTGAGGACCAGTTCCTCCAAAGTCTTGATCCTATTGTCCTTGGCAAAGGACGATATCTTCTCCAACTTTAGTTGTGTTTGAACATTGTTCAGGGACACCTGCAATTTGGACGCAGTAGTGGAAGCATGCGCCAACATATAAAATACCATTTCCCCTGTCTGCTTGTGCAGATCCATCTAATCGGTCGGATGCACGTCCTTCATCTGGAATTTGAAGGTGGCCCTTTTGTAATCAGTGATCACCTTTGGATTTGGAACCTATGCCTGGAGGAATGCCATATGCATTCTACCCTTCTCAGTGTCAAATGTCGATAGCAGCCTATGTTTTGCAGTCAACGTCTACTTCCAGAACTAGGCGCACGTGTTGTTGGTCAGGGTATGGTTTCTTTTCTTGATTAGCTCATATTTTTCAAAGATACGCAGCTTCGGCCCTACCTTGCCTGGTTGGGTGGTCGACAGAGAATCTGTAGATTTCTTTGGCAGCGCTGAGGTTATGACACACTGGAGGCTTGCATCGAGGGGTGGTCTATCAACCTTGGTCACTGTAGTAGATGGGGCCTCTTTTTCTCCGGTCAGGCCAGGAATTGAAATAGTCTTAGGACTCTTGGTATGCAGCTGGAATTCTTTTGACGATACCTCAGTGACAGGCGGAGACAAATCCTGCCTAGTCCTTTTCTCCTTCGGGACCTGTGGCATGGTTGTTTTTGACACAGTGGTTGGGGGATCCTGTTGTTCTTTTTCAACCAATGTGTTAGGCTCGCATACTGTCTGGTTCGCAAATTTCTCAACTTCAGGTCTAGATTCATGAACATATGGGATGTTCTTGTTTTTTACCCTCATCTCGGAGATGATCCCACATGGATCGTAATGCCATGGGAAGCTCATGAAGAACTTCATTTCCTTCAGCAGCCTGTCTGCTTCTTCCCCAGCGCCATGATTGTTGCAGATGAAGGAGCCAATCTGCCCTTTGATTCTAAGCTGTTGATTTTTCTTCAGTGACACAAAATGGATATCATCGGAATTTATTATCTGCCTTATATATTCCAAAGCAAAAATTCTGACAGGAAGGTACTTGGGCAACTTATATGGTGCCAAATCGCACCCGTATACTCTAATCTCGGTGTAATCTTGGTACAAATACCAATCCCTCATCTTGGTATGATCCGAAAGATGCAGGATCCTCTGAACTTCATCATTTATCCAAGGCTCGGGCTTGACGCTAAGTATACTCACCACCGGGTGGTAGAATTGATCGATGAACTCCTTGAAACTGAAATATGTGGAATTGTGCTTGAGCAAGGAGGTCCATGCTGTCATTGCCTGGGGTCTACCATCTCCATCCATATTCTGCATGGAAAAAATGAATTTGTCTGCTTGGAAGAAAACGAACAAGTACACTAGTATGGACGAGTACTGGAACATGCCTTTTGTGGTGAAATTCACAAATTGTTCGTGAATATTGTTCACCAGGAATGTGCTGAAATCGAACTGGGTGGTTGGATTCTCATCGGTAGAGAAGATGGATAAAAATCCCAGAATGGGTTCATCTACCCACTGATCTGAATAGTATCCTAACAAGGCACAAAGGGATGAGATGATCTGGTTTCCTTTAGTTGAGAACATGGAAGAAGGATAAGGAGGATTTGTGGAGGGAAATTGAGTAGATGGGGGAAGGAAAAGCTCAAATATTTGAGCTCTTTGGGGGAAGGTCATTTTCTGTTATAATCTGTAAGAATTTCCATCTTGAAGGGTGATGCGGAGTCATCTCGGGGGATTTGCATCATTTGGTCAATGGATTCGGGCGTGACGAGGAACAATATTTCTCCAAACAAGGAAACAATGGCTCGTTTCTCGGGAATGTAGTGGGCTTGGCACTTGAGGGAAAATTTTGGAAAAAGGTGAATCTGGGGAAAAAGATATAGGGGCAAGTTTGACTCCCAAAGTCCAACTTCATCACTCTGGTCCAGGAAAACTTCCTTGAGCCATGACTGAAGGTCTGTGAAATCAAAATCGCACTTTGTATCTACGATTAAGAGGTCTTTGTCAATCAGTGGGATCCTGTCCAGATTGACAGGAGGCAGGAGAAATGGAATCTCCTCCCCTTATTCTTGTTTTTACTTTGGTGCCATTACTGCAACAGTAACTGCAAGAAAAACAACATTAGCGAGGTGGCTGCTGGTGGGGGCAAGTGACTGTAACGGAGGAGACAACGATGTAAATTTCTCTGGTGCGATGAGTGGGTGAATGGTGAAAATAGGAAGAGTGATTGTAGTTTTGAGTAAACGGGTGTCCGTTGGGTGCAAGAGACAGTTCAACTGGTTAACGGATAGGTTATCCAGTAATAAATGGCCAACAAATCACTTTGAGCATGAGATGGCAGGTGACAGTGACTGAGGGATACAGACCGGTGATGTGGCGGCTATCGATTGGGTTAAAGGTCATAGTGAGGGGACTTTCCATGAGCGAATGGGGGGGAAGGACTGACAGTAGTTATGGGACATGACCATTTCGGGAAAGGTGGATGATGACATCAGGAGGTGACGAAGGTATGTCAGTAAATAGGAGATGATGGGACTCGGGACCAGTAGATCAATGCCACGTATAGATAGGGGCCCACCAGAGAAAAGATCCCATTCCAGACCCCCCCATTCAGTTAAAGGAAGATCAGTTGGGGGGGTCCCAAAAACATCTTGGGTCATTGATCTGTGTGCCTGCTTCTGAGTCGTAGATCTATGCATGATGTTTATCACACATTCCGGACCCCCCCCCCTCCATTAAAGGCAGAATGGATGGGGGGGGGGGTATGAAATCCAAAATTGATCGTAGATTTGCGTGCTTGATCCCGAGCCATCCAGATGCGTGCGGGTCTTATCAGCAATTCCGAACCCCCCCCTCCATTAAAGATAGAACATTCGGGGGGGGTCCGAAAAGATCTGTCCACCGTAGATCTGGGTGCAATCATCTGGACCGCTGATATATGAATGGAGCATAAGTGAGGGTGTGGAAAATACATGCGCCGAGGAAACTTAGGATAAGTGCATTTCACGGGTTTTTTCCAAGGCTTTTCATGTCCACACCACTAAAGAGTTAGTCGAACAACATTTTAGGTATCCAAATCATGGTGCAACATTGATCATCAAACTGGTTCTTATTGAAATGATGCAATAAAGCAACTAGCCTATATTCTAACCTAGCTTCCTATGACAATTAACCCAGATTAGACTATTGGGTTAAGAATTTACTCTACCCTGGGGCTATCTGACCAAGATTAGACAGTCTGGCCAAATTTATTCACTAATCTAACCTAGATACTTTGGCTAAGATTAAACTGTTTAGCCAAACTCATTCACTAATCCTATCAACATCAATTTAAAAAATAACTTGGCCATGCTTGAAAGGTATGGACCAAGTTACTATTATTGCATGGGGATTTTATTGAAATTATTTTATGCCCTCTTTTATTTTCTTTTTCTTTTCCTTTTTCTTTCCTTTTTTCTTTTTCTCTTTCAAATTATTTGTAGAATAAAAAATCATTTGTCAACAAACACTAGAGAGAGATAATATTCCAGTCACCAGTTGATTCTATAACTTATAGGGTGATAACAGATGTACAATATGTTACAAGGCACCGCAAAGCCTTACGGCTCATGCATGATACTAGTTCAAGTAGAACCTGTTGTTAGGCTCTTACCAAGAGTCTCTTTGGTAGTTGTTGGGCCCCAACAACTCCCCCTAAAGTTTTACAAAATTTAAAGGGCTCCCATTAGAATCTTTATAATTATAATGAGCTATAGAATCAACATTTTCAAATAGTTACATACCTTGGCTTGCTTTTAGACAAACTTAAGACATTCACAATAGTATGAGACATTCATTACAAGAGTATATGTCAAAATTTAGAAACAAGCATAAAAATCTCAATTTAAACAAAAACGTTAATTTTTATCAACTGTTTACTTTCGTTTAAATTATGAATATATGTTCTTTCTTTTGCTCATTAGAAAGTTTGACTATTTTGAATAATGTGTTCAATACTTCATCAAATAATATCTTGGTTGGTTTCTCATTTTCATAAAATCATTTGGTGATATTAATTAATTAAATTCTTTTTTCATTTTGCATCTCATTTCAAAATAATAATAATAATAATTATTATTATTATTATTATCTATCATTTGTTTGATTTTGTAAAAAACCAAAATTAATAGTTTTCTCTTCTCCATTAAATTGAATCTTTTGAATTTTAAGATCATATTTGAAAGGAAATTATAAACAATGTTTGTTTAGAACTTATAGTTAGTTTAAATTCATTTTTTATTTTATTGTCCTAGATTTTGTTTTATTCACAATTTTTAGGTTATTAATTTAGGTTTCTTTTTGTTTCACATATTTCTATTATCAGTTATTTGGTACAGATCTGATCATGGCTTGATTTTATTATCTAAATACGTTCAATATGATTGATCCAAAAATAATGTTGGATTGCTGCAAATAATTTTATGAGCAACAACAGATAAAATTTGGAAAGGCATCAAGATCAAATAGACGATTTTGCATGACTGATTGCAGCCAAAACATGAGGCATTTGAAGAAACAGTTGAAAACCCATCTCCCAAATAGACCCATTTAGCTTCCTCTTAGAAATTTTCCCAAAACAATGAACGATTTGAGAGATATTTGTGTCTCTTTACAAGAAAAATTTCAGGTGGCAGAAATTATTAGTGGCATCCAGAGTGTTCATTCATTGTATAAATATATGAGAAAGTTCAGAGCCAAGGAGAAGAGGAAATTGAGAGGAGGATTTTTATCCTTTCTCTTTTGTATATTATTTATTTTGTAAACTTTTCTTCTTTTCAAATGGAGTAACATATTGTTGGAATGTTTGGGAGAATGGACTAGTACTTTCAAAGAAGAATATGGAATTCCAGGTTAATGGATTTTGTCCTATGAGTAATATGGTTTTATTTTCATTATAATATCTTCATATTCTTTGAATAATTGATTATGCATTGATTTAAATTAGCTTTAGTCTTTTTTATCAATACATGGTTAATTGCTATCATTTATGTATTAATTTTTTTTTCTATCTTTAAGAGTCTGTTATCCCAAAAATTCTTCCAGGACTAAAGTATGGGCATGTGATTTTGAGAAAGAATATGGGAAAGCAATTCATCTTTGGTTTTAGACTTGTGCGATGCTTATTCCATTTTGTTATTTCATTCTTATTGTATTATGATAATGTTATTATGGTTATTTTAGCTTTATCTTGTCATCATATGGTGTTTTCATACTGTCAAATGTTATATGTCGTCCATAATTTCTTATTCCATTTTTTATGTGTGATTGATCTATCATTTGATCATTTTTTAATTTATTCTTGATGTTAAATGTTGGATAACATCAATATCCAGATCTGATTTTTCTCTCATTCTTAAATATTGATCATCCTAACATCACAGGATTTTTAATTAGATGTCTTTTTGTTGTTATTAATTTACTCCAATATCAAATACATCTTTGAATGTATTATGGAAGTGTTAGTATTTTTTTGTTATAGGTTTCCCTTAACAACAGTACATGTAGGAGCTCATACAACACAAGAATATAAACTCAGTTGAATGATTAGTTAGAAGTTAGTAGATGCATTTTTTTTTTTTAAGAGTTGTTTATGAATGAAATAATGATTACATTAATTAGCTTTGACTATTTTTGTGTCACTGTTTCAATCGTATTCATTTAGTATTTATTTGTTTAATATATTTAAGAAAAAACAAAAATAAGTGTTGTTCATATTTTATTCAGAAACCTTATCAAACAATCATTTTCGCAAGATTTCATGCAAACCTTGTAACCCATATATAGATTGTTTATATTCACATTTATTTTTAACAAACATTAGTCAATAATATATCATTTGTTAGAATCATAGATTTTAGGTTAGTTTCATTTATTTTATTATTTTTAGGACTTTAGTTGGCTAACAGAGCCATTAAACCCGTCAAAATAGGTTCCACCAAATGGCTTGGGTTATTTAGACAACCCCGAACCAGATATATTCTTCCATTTGACGACATGTCAAATTTTCCCGTCAACAATAGTCAACCTAAAAAGTATCCCAAAAGGGAATAAAACACAAACCATGATGTAAATCTTCCGACGATATAGAAATCTTATTCATGGATTCAAGGATAGCCTCATCCGAAGGTAATTCAATATCTGATAAATCATGTGAATGCAAAGGGTCGACAGTCCCGAAGGGACACGCAAAATGACCATATTCCATATAACGATGGAGGTTCTAGATAGGACCGAAAGACTTTGTCAGTGAATAATCACAAGCACAAGGGATTAAGGATCTATAAACAACAAGATTAGACTCAAAAGGAAACTCAATATCACTAGGACCAAGAGGGGGAAGCAAGGGATCCCATGTCCCCATTGGATAAACCAATGGATCAATTGTTGATACCAAGTCTTGAGGAGGAAAACATAAGTGAAAAATCTCTTTCTCAGGAGAAATTGAACACCAAGGATAATATGCCACATAATTTACCTGTGGTGAGGTAGAGTCTACACGAATACCAGGAACATATAAAGGGGCAGCCTAAACTAAGGTTTAATTAGGATGGTGATTATCATATTCCAGTTGGTCAATAGTGAAAATGCTTCCATTGTGAGGGAAATGCATGACCTGAAAGAGCGTAGACACCACAACGTTCATAGCATATACATAATCACACCCAAGAAGAATATTGAAATCTAATGTGACTTGTACCACTATAACATCAACAAGAACAGTCTTCCCACCTAACAAGATAGTAAACTAAGGAAGAATTCCCAAATACTCACTAGGATGTCTATCAAAAGTCAACAACTCATGCGAATCTCATGCAAAGAAGACACAATCTTGGGAGAACCCAAATATTTCCAAGTCAAGGAGGATAAAATACTTGCAGAGGCTCCTTCATCCACAATACATTGATAAATCTTTTTGAATTAACTTCAACCCTTATTTGAAAGGGTGCATAAGAAGGAATCTGAGGCTCAACAAGGTCATTCCAATCAAAGTAAACCATCTTAGGACTGTTAAATTATGAGATTGATTTCTTATGCATATTAATTCTTTTATTTTCTTCAATACTTTGATTCCAGCTTAATATATTTCAACAATTCCAAATCATAATTGAATAGAAATAATTATGTAGATAACTAAACATGCATATCAACAACACATATACCCTAGAGAAACCCTATACAGGGAGAAAACCCCAGCAAACAATATTCCTTTATTACATTAATAATGTAAGATCTCTTACAAATATCCACCATGAATGTTCTTCTCTCAAAGAGCTTTCCAAGATGAGACTGACTTGAAAAATACTTACAATACCTTGCTCAAATACACCTTTGATATGATGCCTCTTTATCACTGATGTTCTCCTCTATTGCTTCACCCTCAACCTGCATATGAAAATTGTGTTGTAGAACTATATTGAAGAGAGGGTTCGACCTCTTCTTATATAGGCTGAAGAGGGGAAGAAGGGAAGCTTGAAATAGTAACATGATTGCATGCATTAAACATAACTCAACTTCATTATTTAGTTCGAACTTAGAACTAGACTTGAGATTGGTTACAACTCAGCTTTACACTTTAGTTCGAACTTAGAACTAGACTTGAGATTGGTTACAACTCAGCTTTACACTTTAGTTCAAACTTAGAACTAGACTTGAGATTGGTTACAACTCATTGTTATATCCCTATAATTTATAGGATCAAATGTTGATTGTAATTTTGTTCCATTAGTGTTTTTGACTTGCAGATAATATTGCATGCTGCAGAAGAAAAGAAAATAAAAAATAAAAAAAAATAAAAAAAGAGAAGAAAAGAAAAAGAAACGAAAGAAAAAAGAAATAAAAAATGAGAAAAATAAAAAGAGGGCATAAAATAAAATGGATAAAGCCCCATGAAATAATAATGAATTGATCCATACAGTTTAAACATGGCCAAGTCTTTTAAATTTAAGTATTTAGGATTAGTGAATAATCTTGGCTAAACTGTCTAATCTTAGCCCAGTAATTAGCTTAGCTAGTGAATAAATTTGACCAAACAGTCTAATCTTGGTCAAATAGCACAAGGTAGAGTATTTTCTTAGACCAACAGTCTAAGTTGGGCTAAAGGTGACAATGAGTAGGTTAGGACATAGGTTAGTTAGTCTCTCTTCAATAAAATATGTAAGATGATCAATGCAAAATGCATGATCTTGATGATGAAATGTTTTTCTAACCCCATGGTGACAAAAGAAAGGGAGGTAGTGCACAAAACCCATAAAATGGTCATTAAGCCTCATTTTTTCCTCATATACTGAATTGCGCCCCGAAGATTAAAGATCAGGCCTAGATCTACGACTAAGCTTTTGTCACCCAAATCTCTGGCTCTGACGAGTTTTTGGACCCCCCCAACCATTCTACCTTTAACATAAAGGGGGGGGGGGTCCGAAAAAGTGATTAAAGTGTGCACTTAGATCTACATTCATCCCACCAGCACACAAATGGATGGTCCACTAGAGATTTTGGACCCCCCTGACCATTCTACTTTTAATGGTGGGGGGGTCTGACATGATGGTTAAAGAATGTGTTTGGAACAATGGATGATCTAGCTTTGTTCAGTTCAATGTTCAACAAGAGATCCCAGACCCCCTAACCTTTCTACCTTTAATGACGGGGGGGGGGTCCAGAATGAAGTAGTGTCCAGGCGGGCCCCATCCCTACGTGGCATCATCTCATTGCATATTACCTCCCCACTCCAAAAATTTACCGCTTACCATTTTTCCAACTCACCACCTTCATCTAGAGATGTCACACCCCAAAAACACCCCTTGCAAGTCTCATTTCATGACCCCGTCAGCATGTCCCCTCCAGCTAACCGTTACGAGTCATATATTTTTCATTTATTTCCCAATCACCATTCTGCACGTCGACCGGGTACACATGTTATAAGTCCTTCACCTTTCCACCTCATGATCTAAAGGAACCATTGGCCATTTATGACTGGCCACATACCCGTTGTTCACCTGACCTGTTCTTTTTTCTCCCAACGAATACCCGTTCACTAAATTCCAACCCCATTTTGGTCATTCTCATTCCACTCACACTCCCTACATATTAGAGACTCATTTTCCTTCGCCTCTGAAACATCGGATCTAGCCATAGTTTTCACCTACTAACGTGTGTTTAGGGTGCAGGTACTAGTGGAAATCAATGATGCCCACAAGTAAAAATTCAAATGTGGAGGAAAATCCATTTCTCCCACCTCTTGTCGATCTCCGCCAGATCCCATTAGTAGACAAAGACTATTTAATATAAGAAACCAGGTTTGAATTCGACTTCGCTGAGCTACAGTCATGGTTTAAAGACACCTTCATCGATCAGAGCGATGAAATTGGGCTCTAGGAGTCAAGTTTCCCTCTGTATCTTTTTCCCCAAGTCCATCATTTTCCCAAATTCTCCCTCAAATTCCAAGCGCACTACCTCCCTGATCAGAGATCCATAGTATCTTCGTCTGGAGAATTTTTTTTCCTTATTACACCTGAGGCCATCGATCAAATGATGCAAGTACCCAGAGCCGAAACCCGTTCTCCCCTCACCATTGAAATTTTGACAGAAATGTATCAGAACCTGTCTTTTCCCCAAACAACACAAATCTTTGAGCTTTTACTCCCACAAGATGCCCAATTTCCTAAGAAGAATCCTCCTTATCATTCCTCCATATTTTCCAAAAAGGGAAACCAGATTATCTCAACACTGTGTTGTTTGCTTAGTCACTTCTCAGATGAATGGGTGGATGAACCTATCCTAGGTTTCCTGTCCATTTTCTCTGCTGAAGAGAAACTTACCACCTAGTTTGATTACAATAGTCTTTTGGCCGAAAACCTACACGAGCAACTGGAAAATTTCCCTACAGAAGGCATGTTCTAGTATTCTTCAATACTGGCCTACATGTTTATGTTCTATCAAGCAGAAAAGTTTTCCTGTATCATGCAGAAAATGGACAAGGATGAAAAACCACAAGAAGTAACTTTATGGACGTCGTTGCTTAGAAGAAACTCCACTGATTTCAGTTTCAAACAGTTCATCGTGTTGTTTTATCACCCAGTGGTAAGTATGCTCAGTGGAAGACCAGAACTGATCATATCCGAGGAGATCCAAAGAGTTCTGGACATTTTGGATCTTGTAAAGACCGGGGACTGGTTCCTATATCAGAATCACACAGAGATCAGAGTGTATGGGTGTGAACTAGCCCCATACAAATTGACCAAGTATGTGCCTGTTCGAATATTTTCACTGGAGTATATTCGTCAGATGATAAACTCATATGACATTCATTTTGTGTCTCTGAAGAAAAAACAACAGATGAGGATTAAAGGGAAAATAGGACCATTTATCTGCAACAATTGAGTTGTTGGGGAAGAGGCAGATAAACTATTAAAGGAAATTAAATTCAATGCCAGTTTCATTTGGCATTATGATCTAAGTTGGATCATTACAGAGATGAGATCCAAAAACAAAATTTCACCTTATTCTCACACCCTCAAACCAGAAATTGAAAAGTATGTGAACCAAACAGATTGGGAGGCAAATACTCTGGTAGATACTGAACAACAGGAATCTCCTTCAGTATCTACTTCATAGACTACCACTCCATAGGTACCAAAGGAAAAATATGCCAAGAGAGGATGCCTCTCCTTCAGTCACTGAGGTATCGACAAAATATTTTCAGGTATACAACAAAAGACCCAAAACCACTCATGTTACTCACATGTTTGGTGAGGAAGAGCCCTACTCTGCCAAAGTGATCGAGGAAAAACATCAGGTGGTGTCCACTTCTTCTTCAAAGAAATAAACAGATGTAGTTGTGACCACCCAAACTCCACAAGGATCTATACCTATGAACATTTTCAAAAAATATGATATGATTAAAAAGAAGAACTAGATGTTGACCAACAGTACCTACACTCAGTTCTGGAAGCAAACCTCCACATCATAACAAAAACTGTTGTCATCTTTCGACACAGAGAAAGGAAGAATGCATCTGGAATTTTTGCAAGCATAGGTGCCTCAACCCAAAGAGATCACTAACTAAAAAAGGTCAACTATTGTTTTTGACACCAAACAATTCCATCCTGCTGACCAGATGGATTTGCATAGATAGACTGGAGAAATGGTTTTCTCCACATTGGAACATGCTTCCTCTACGGAAAAATAATTACAAGTATCTCTAAACAATGTTCAGACCCAATTGAAGATGGAAAAGATATCCTCTTTTTCAAAGGATAAAAGAATAAAATCCTTAGAGGAGTTGGTGCTCAAGATTGGGTATGATCCCTCGAATATAAAAGCAGCAAAGGAGATGTTAAATAAAAATAATGCTAACATTGCATCTCTAAGAAAGGAGCTGAAATTTCCACCAACAAAGGATTCACAAGATAAATAAATAGTTGAGACAAAAGATGAGAAAGAGAAATTGTTGAAGCTAATCATGCAACAGAACGCACAGATAAAGGAAATGGAGGCATAATTGGAAAGGTTATTGAAAGAGAAGGAAAAATCAACCCCTATGGAATTCATTCCATTGAGTGCAGTTCCCCTTACGGAATTTAGTACAATAGTTGTGGCAACAACCACTACAACAAAAATTCCATCAGCAACTCCATCGACAGCACTAGAAAAAATTGTGGAGCTAGAAAAATCCATGGAGGAGATGAATCTGCAAGGAACAAAGATCAATAAGATGAAAATGGAGGTTGAAAGTCTCCAGGAACTCAATTCTTCTTTCCAAACAATATAACACATTGAGAGACAAGTATCATAGAAGCTCAAGTAGGAAATACAACATCTTCAGAAACAAACAGTGGCAATTAAGACATTAATAGAGGCTAAGGAATATATCTGGACAGATATCTCCAACTCCATAAACGAAATTTGTCCCATGGTGCAAATCATGTTCGAGAAACATGATATGGTGTTGAAGAGTAGGAAAGCCATCGACAGGATAAGAGGAGAGTTGGGTGAAATTCCCTTAGCAGTTAATGAGATCATCAAGTTTCTGAATTCAAAAACCAAGGAAGAGCTTGAAAACCTGGAAGTTGAAGATAGAACAAAGACTATCCTCAAAGTCAAAAGAGTGTTGACCAAAAGAGGATTAATGTTGCAGTTGGAGGAGAAATCTTAGAACATGGACATTGGAGTTCAGAGGTTTTTTAACAAGCTTGAGGCCTTACAGAAAAAGGGCCTTCCTGTTTGATTTGTCCTAAATGATAAATTGATGACCTTATCTGATTATAAGAAAAATATTGCCATCGTGGCCAGGGACAGTTCCAAGTTCTCAGGGATACAGGGAAGCATCACAAGGAAAGCATTCTTGGAGACTTTGTAGCCTGACCTAAACATACAACACCAAATCAAGTACATTTTCCTCACCAAGCTGACTTTTGCTAATTATACCGAGATGGATGAAATCTACCGCCGACTATTTAAAGTTACCATCCCCGGTACATAAAGATGGGATGAGCTATGCGAATTGATTGAGTAAATATAAAGGTCTCATCCAAGTCAATGTCCAATGCAGTCAAAGTCATATGATTGAATCACCAATGGTATTCCCCAAAATTAGCATGAGAGATTCGATGCATCATCATCAATTCCTATATTTTTGTATCTTGTTATCTAGTTAGTTAAAATTAGCATCTGCCAAGTCTTGATCATTGATGATAGGGTCGCTTGTAATTTTGATTATAAATACTTCAAACTTTGAAGTACTAAGGGTTGATATTTACACCCGAGTAGGCTATAATTGTTTTAATTTTTATCAAGAGGATTTTCTAGTAATACAAAGAGATGTTTCACAGGATTCCTACGTGTTAGTTGTTGGTGAAGTTTCCTTTGTCTTCATAAAAAGTTTTATTTCTCGGTTACCATGTTGTTTTTCTAATCTAATATTTAAAAGAATTTAAAGTTGCAAAATTTACAATCACGTACTCTATTCCTAATATTTTAGATATTTAAATGTTTTCCTTCTGATGTTATAACAAAGAAATTCTTAATTGCTTTTTTGTTTTAACTGATATCTCACCCTTTTAGCAATCCACCATTTTATTTCTAAAGAATCCAGTGGTTACACTACCTTGCCCTATAAAACAAATCTTCTAAAACATTGTCCTTTGATCTCCATTTTTATAAAACAGACCCCATATCCCAATGGGAGTGTAAGTGACATTCAACCATTTTATTAAAAGTTACAAACAACTCAGTTTTATTCTTTTTAACTAGCTTAAGATCTGAAAATCCCAAAGAAATCTAAATCTTACAAACAGATCCCTCTTTGAAAATGGCAGGGCTATATCCCAGTTTCGAAGTGGTTGGTTAAGGTTACCTCTTGTAAATTTCTTATTCTCATTTACAACCGAAATTTACAGAGTGCTAACATAATTGGTTACTGTACTGGGGAATCTGAACAGATTTCCAATCATACAATTTCTTTTTTCTATACAAAGAAAATTTTATTTCTGAACAAGTCATAAAATCTGAATATATTAAGAGATAATGTTCAGAGGTTGTTAAAATTTGTATATAATTAATTTAAGTTTTTCTTAAAAGAAAAATAAAATAAAAATTAGAATTATGGCTCCCAAAATAATTTTTACTAGATCTCATCTAGATCCAGAACTTGCAACTGCAATAGACAATACCAAGAAATTACTCAAAAAGAAAAATGTTACGGAAGGTTTAGGAAGTCATAGTCCCTTTCACAAATCTCCTTCCCTCCTAGAGAAACTGGTTTCCCTTCAGGATCTTGGGTTTGATATCCCTTTTAAACAAAGCCTTTTTAGAACAAAATTAGATAGCTTTGTAAGTGAAACTGTGTTGGATCAAACCATCTTGCAACCTAAGACTTCTGAAATTATCTCACCCAGGGCAGGTTATGATCAACGTTTTCTCCAAGAATTTAATAAATTATAAGATTTGGTGGCAAATCTTGATCAAGCCTTAGACAAAGCTCATTTCCAGCAGTCGGTAAAAGTTTATGCCTTAACAATTACTGCAACCTCTGTGAAACCTCAAACAATTCACTCTGCACCCCCTATCCCTTCATCCTCCACTACATCTGCTACATCCCCTCCAATCATACATGTTACTGTTCAAGCTCATCCACCAACTATGGTAGAAAGATATGCTCCCTTGGTGTTGGTTGATCCGTTGCATGCCATGCCTCAATATTATCAAACTAGACTCCCTCAGTATGACAGTTTTGGTTCTATTAATGCACAATAACATGTTGACAAAATGAATGATTATTTTGGTCTGTAGGAAGTAGATGAAGCTGATGTACAAATGAGATTATTTGCACAAAGCCTGACTGGGGACGTTAAAAAGTGGTTTAAAGCCTTATGTCCTGCTTCAATAAAAGATCTCGCTTCTTTTCATAGAATTTTTCTGGACAGATGGGAGGTTAATAAAAATCCACTCTAAATATTATCAGAGTATGAGAACATCAAAAGGAATCAAGGAGAAATAGTGCAGGATTATTGCACCAAGTTCAATAACCTTTACAATTCCATCCCAGCTGACATAAAACCCCCTCAAGTTTTAACACTAATTAAGTTTCCAGATGGATTTAACATTTATATGTCATATCAGCTAAGGGAAAGAAATTCAGCTACTCTGGAAGACATGCAAAAAATAACAATAAGCGTGGAGGCTAACCTACTATCTAGAAGGGCTAGGCAGAGTACACATAGGAGGGTCACAATCAAAGAGGAACCTTCCACATCCTCTTTATATTCCAAATTGGACTCCTTAGCTAGGGCGATGGAGAGAATGATGGAGAGACTTACTATAGCTGAAAGAAATCCTCCTAGGAATAACCAAGCCACTCCTCCAATTGAAAACCCAAACTTCAGAAGAAATCCTCCCCAGATCCGGCAGAGAGATCTTAGGTGTCAAAGATAACAATGTTGGACAATTGAGAGGGTGGGGGGTGAATCAGTTGTTACCAAGATTAAACAATTATGCTTATTTTAAACTCTTTGTAGAGAACTGAATGATAATCACCATAATGCAGGGAAGTAAGTAATAAAATGTTCAACATCATTCACACATATGAAATATACAGAGACAAATATTTCCTAAGGAAACCCATAAAGGGTAAAAACCTCTTCTTCTTTATATGATAAGTAATCTGTACATTCTATACATTATCATACTTATGAGAACCAACTCATAATGAGGCTACAACCTCTGTTTTGCAAGTTGCAACTTGCTGAGAGCACCAACTCTCTATTTTATCTAGCAACTACTAGAAGGAAGCACCAACTCCCTACTTTCTCTAGCACCAACTAGAAGGAAGCACCAACTCCCAAAGTGTTCCAGCACCAACTATATGGAAGCACAAACTTCCAGTCACACATGCACCAACCTGTATAATAGAGAACAACAGTTCTCCCTTGCACCACCCTGCCACCCTGGTTTCTCTGGCTACAACCAGATGGAAGCTACAACTCCCTATGTTCAAGAACCCACTTGAACCTCTAAGGACAACAATCCTCCCTAGCACCTCCATTCCACCCTAAAATATAAATTTTGCTATATATAAATTTATCACAGTGATACAATACTTATCATTGGCTTACCAGGCTTATCACCGTTCTGCTATACTGCTCTACTCTCCTGTATCAATGTCTCTCTGTCTGCATCTTCTTGTGATTTCTGATCTTCTATTTTTTCTCTACAAGAGCACCTCAACCTTCCTTTAGTGTCTCACTGTCTTTCTACACACATGCCTTGCATTTTCTATGCTTCTGCCTTTTATTCTTTGTGCACCATGTCCATTCAATGCACCATTCCTCTTCTCTGTATTTTAGATACTACTCACTCCTCCTTCTACACTCCTGAATCCCTCTTAACAAAAACACCCATCTCTTCTTTATTATGCCTTCTTATAGTCTCTATGCACCTTATGCATGCCTTGTGCACAATGCTTCTGCATTCTCTTCATGTCGAGTGCTCTTCCTGTTCATCATTGCAACTCTTCAACATATTTGGTTGTTAATCCCATGTGTCCATCATCACTGGGTGTTATGCTGAAATTCCTTAGCATGTCCAACAGTCGAGACTCTTTGTCTTCTTTGTCACAGTTGAGCTCATCCTCTCTGTTGAAGTTACAGGCTTCAACACTCATCCATTTGTCAATTTCCTCTACGAACATTCTTCATTCCACTGGCATATTCCTTGAGACTCTTCAGCTCCTCTGGAAATCACACAAAATTCTCTTCGAGTCCTCTGGCAGAAACCATCAATCCTTTCTAGAAGTTACACTATGAACATCCAAAGACCGCTTCAGCAACTGAATCACCACTGATCAATTAACTGTGAAGAGAAACAATATCCCTTTGATCATATTCCTGAATAACCTCCACCGTTGGATCATAAATGATGGGTCTCGTGCTTATTTCACCATTTTGCAATTCATCCTTTCGGCATCCCTGTGGTGAGGCATCTCGACTCTCCAAGTCATGATCTCCAAAATGGAAATTATATTCTTTATACCTCCTCCCTTGAGCCTTCATCGATGTGACCATGGGTTATGACCAAGGGCCAATTATGAACACGTATTTTTCATTTCGCGTTTCAGGGATTCTGTGATGAGTTGTCTCGACTCTCCATGTCCCAAACTCCAAAATGGAGCTTGTCTCTTCAAGCTCTTCTCTACAGCTCTTCGATGATGTGACCACCAGTGGTGACCATAGCCTTATTCAAAAACACATTTTGGCATTTATGCATTTCAACATTCATGTTGCAAAGTGTTTCGACACTCCAACTCTTGGTATCCGAAACCAACACCAAAAGGTGTTTTTTGCGTTTCGGCATTTCAACATTCTGGCATTCCTTGTGATGAAGTGTTTTGACACTCCATATCTCGGTATCTGAAATCTACACAAAAATGTGTTTCGGTGTTTCAAATTTTGCAACTTCGGGACTCCTGTGATGAAGAGTCTCGACTCTTGATTCCTCCAACTCTCGATATCTGAAACTCCAATTGATGTGCCTATTTCATGATTTTCAGCATTTCGCATTTCGGCACTTCGGGACACCTCTGTTGAAGAGTCTCAACTCTTGACTCCTCCAACTCCCGGTATTCAAACCTTCAGTCGATGTGCCTATTTCAGGTTTTCGGAGTTTTACATTTCATGATTCTGGGACTCCTGATGATGAAGAGTCTTGACTCTTCCAACTCCCAGTATCCGAAAGTGTCCTCCTACTTTTGGGATTTTGGTGTTTCACATTTCGCTATTCTGGGACTCCTGATAATGAAGAGTCTCGACTCTTACAACTACCAGTATCCAAAACTATCCTCTTGCCTTTGGGATTTCATAACCCTGCTTCACCTTGCTCTTTAAAGAACCTGTAGGTTCTACTAGATCCAACATCGGTCAGACCTCGAGCTTATATCTAACATTCATCAGGAATTCTCAATGGGATCCAAATATCACTATCGCTTCTCCTCCCAGGATTACACTGTCCATGTTTTTCCATCACTGCATACTCTGATCTTGCCATCAATGACAAGCATACCTGCCTATAAACATGCCAACAAACAGAGGGGGCCAGATCAAGAGATCAGACCACCCCTCCAGGAGAATTACACTGATGATGGGGAGGAGGTACTCGAGGAATTTGATGACACTCATATAAACCTCATGGGTGTTCATGATGATGAATCCATTTTCCTCACCTGGGAAGAGCATGATTTTTTTCTTCTTTCAAAAACAGAGGTAGATGAGGAAGCAGATGAAACAAAATATGAGGCTTTTGAGAATTCTATTATGGAGGTACACAGGTAGTATAACCTGAGGAGCAAGAGAGAAAATGAAAACCCTCCAAAGAAGATTGTTGAAACAAAGAAGGGTAAGGAAACAAAGAAAATAGTCGAAACCAAGAAGACCTCAGAAAACCCTACCAAGAATCTCCTTGAGAGAAATAATGTTGAATCTTCTACACCAAGATCTCTAGAGATTCTACAAAGAGCAAATCAGACTGAAGTTTCATTAATCAGTCAAACAAGCCAACCAAGGGCATCTAGCTATAGATTTCCAATAGATAAACCAGAAGTACAGACCTTAAGAAAAGTTTCCACTGCATCCAGCCTTGAAGGGGAACTAGCTAAATTAAAAATTCCCATTCCCCTCTCCGAGTTAATGAACAAGAATGATTACAGGTCGCAAGCGATTAAAGCTTTAAGCATCAAACCTGAGATAGGCACTAAGGCTTTGAATGTTGGATCTACAAATCATTCATACATAGTAAATCTTGTTTATGATCGACCATAGATCCTGTTTGATACTGAAGTACATGGTTAGACTGATAATGGGGCCATCACACCTTTTTACATCAGCCTAAATATGCACGATTTGATATTACACAATGCTATGTTGGATTCGAGTGCCTCTCATAACCCGATGCCCAAGGAAGTGATGGAAAAGTTGGGACTGGAAGTCACCAGACCCTACAAGGATTTGGATTCTTTTGATTCCAGAAAGGTTAAATCTATAGGCCTAATCAAAGACTTATGCATCTCCCTATCCCAAATTCCAACAAAGAGTATGGTAATGGATATAGTAGTTGCAAACATTCCACCAAAGTACGATATGTTACTATCAAGGTCATGGGGAGCTAAGCTGAAACAAAATCTACAGCTAGACATTGTTGGACAACTGGGGGGGGGTGAATTAGTTGTTACCATGCTTAAACAATTATGCTTCTTTGAAAAAACAAAACTTTACAAGGCACTCAATGATGATGATAATCATGCAGGGAAATAAACATTGACACATTTAGCATCAGTCACATATATGAGAAACAAAGAGACAAATATTTCCCGAGGAAACCCATACAGGGTAAAAACCTCTTTTTCTTTATATGATAAGTATTATCTACATTCTTTACATTGTCATACATATGAGAACCAACTCATTGTGAGGCTACCACCTCTGTTTTTGCAAGCTGCAACTTGCTAAGAGCACCAACTCTTTGTTTTCTCTAGCACCCACTAGAAGGGAGCACCAACCCCCTAGTTTCTCTAGCACCAACTAGAAGGAAGAACCAACTCCCTAGTGTCTCTAGCACCAACTAGAAGGAAGCACCAACTCCCTATGTTCAAGCACCCACTTGAACCTTTGAGGACACCAGTCCTCCCTAGCACCTCCCAACCACCCTGAAATATTAATTCTTCATTACTAAAACTTATTACAGCAATATAAAATTATTCAATGGCTTACCAGCCTTGTCGTTGTTCTGTTACACTACTCTTCCATGTCTGCATCAGTGTCTTCTGCACACCCCTAGCACTTTTTGTTCTTCTTCCTTTTATGCTCTATGTGCCATATCCCTTCAATGCACCATTCCTCGACTATGAATTTCTTCGCTTGCGTTCTTCCTCCTTGTACACACCTAAAGTATCCTACACAGCGACAACAACACTAATCTCTTCTTTGTTCCACATTCTTATAGTCCAAGTGCTCCTTGTGCATGCAATATTTTCCATGCCTCTGCATGCTCACACCCCCACCAATATCCTCCACATCTTGAGTGATTTTTTTCTTGATCATCGCAACTCTTCAACTTCTTTGGTGGTTCCCACCACGTGTTCAGCATCACTGGGTGTTCTACTCAGATTCCTCAACCTCTATGGCAGTTGAGACTCGTCATCTTCTCTGGCACAATCAAGCTTATGCCTTATGTTTCAGTTACAGAATTCAATACTCACCCATCTATCAATCCCCCTAAGAATCATCTTGCTTCACTGGACGAAGCTTAGAGACTCTTCATCTCCTCTGGTGATCACACAGAGGTATCTTTGAATAATCTAGCAGAGACCATCAATGGTTTCTAGCAGTTACACTACGAGGCGCAAAAGTAGCCCTACGATCTTGTTCAACTTCACTTGCACCATTGGATTGAATTCATAGAAACTTGCATTTACTTCGCCATTTCCCACTTCGACATTTCAGGATCCCTGTGGTAATGATTTCATTATGCTCCATGTCCTGATCCCCGAAACTCTGAAATGGAGCTTATCTGAACTAGCTCCTTCCTTCATCTTCTGTCGATGTGACCAATGGATACAACCACAGAATGAGCCAAAACGTGTTTCGCATTTCGACATTTTGGGATTTCGGCACTCCCATGGTAGAGTCTCTTGACGCTCCATGTCCCGATATCCAAAGCTCCGAAATGGAGTTGGATCAATAGTCCACACTCTAGGTGATTCGACGATCCTAATGTCTTCATGATTTCGCATATCACGATTTTAGGGTTCACGACTTCGGGACTCCTATGGTAGGATTTCTTTGACATCTCCATCTCCCAATGAAACTTCAAAGTGATGTAAACCTGCTGACGTCACACGTGGATTGAAACGTGTCGAATAACTGCCACGTGTCACTCTGATTCGTGACTCACATGTGCCTGAATGTTGAATTAGCTTGACATTTTTCATTGCCTGGTTGTGCCACGTGTTCTTAGATGACATGGTTTGTTGACATGTCTTGTTTCGATATTTTGCATTTTGGCACTTCGGGACTCCTAATGTTGAGAGTCTCTGACTTCTCCATCTCCCGATTTTTGAAACTCTGAAATGGACTGGGATCAATGGTCTAGATCAAACCTTGATCTGATGGCTCAGATTAAGTCGTGATTTCACACATCGTGATTTTAGGATTCCTATGGTTAATATTCTTTGACATCTCCAACTCTCGATCCATGAAACTCTGAAATGGACTAGGTCCAGATCAAACCTTGATCTGACGACTCAGATTAAGTTGTAATTTCATATATCATGATTTCGAGAGGTTAGGGAACCACATTCCTTTGAATCTCTAGTCATCGAAATGACGATCTTTCCCCACGTGTCTTGCCTGAAGATGGACGGTCCTCCTTATTTCGGGATTTTGTGAGCCCGCTACTCCTTTCACTTTAAAGAACATGCAGGTTCTCCTTGATCCAACGATCACGGTTGTTGCTCTTCCCCAATTATCACTACGTTGTTGATCATCATTGTTGTACTCAATCCATCATAGCTATTGTACTTTCCATCAATGACAAGCATACACTGCTTGTAAAACATTCCAACAATCTCCCCCTTTGTCATTGATGGAAACTAAGGCACCCGAATTCTTTTCTCCCCCTTTGACATCAATGTCAAAGAAGAGACATGCTCCCCTTGAGCTATTATAGTAATTTTAGGAGGCATTAGATATTCAAACAATACAAAACTCCCCCTAACAATATGGACTCTTTTAGGTGTGACACAAAATGACACCCAACTTCTGTCTGAGATATTCAAAAGGTGTCTTGGCTAGGGGTTTAGTAAAGATCTCTACAATTTGTTCTGTAGTGGGAATGTAATGGACCTAAACAATCTGATTGGTGACCTACTCTCTCAGAAAATGATATTTTATGGGAATATGCTTGATCTTCGAGTGGAAGATGGGATTTTTAGACACACTGATGGAACTAGTGTTATCACAATGAATTGGGATCGGTGCAGTGTATTTTACCTCTAAGTCTACAAGTGTCTAAATCATCCATAATACATGAGTGCAACAGGTAGCAACAACAATGTATTTTTCCTCTGTGGTTGATAAAGAAACAAAACCTTGCTTTTTACTAAGCCATGCTACTAAAGAATCAACCAAGAAGAATGCTCCTCCACTGGTGCTTTTTCTCTCATCGAGACAATTTTCCCAATCTGCATCTGAGTAAGTAGTTAACTGAAAATTCTGATTTCTGGGATACCACAAACCATAAGTCATTATTTCTTTTAAATACCTGAATATTATTTTGAAAGCTTTCAAATGACTCTGTTTGGGTGCAGCCTGACATCGTCCTACCATTCCTATAGCATGCATTATGTCTGGGCAAGATGTTGTGATGTACAATAGGCTTCCTATCATTGATCGATATGAGCTTTGATCAACATCAGGTGAATCATCATTCTTGCTTAATTTACATTCAGTTACCATAGGTGTACCCACAGGTTTAGAATCTTCCATTTGAAACCTTTTCATCATTTCTCTTAGATATTTTTCTTGAGAAATGAGCATCCCTTCGGGCCTCTGAGTAATTTGTAGACCAAGAAAAAATGACAGTTCTCCTATCATAGACATTTCAAATTCAGACTCAATGGCAGAAGAAAACCATTGTACCAGTGAATTCTTATTACATCCAAAGATGATGTCATCTACATAGACCAGTATGATGATAAAATCATCATCCTCTATTTTAATATATAGATTGTTGTCAGTTGTTCCTCTCTTGAACCCTTTGTCCTTGAGATACGTATCTAGTCTGTGATACCAGGCTCAAGGGGCTTGTTTTAAACCATATAAACGTGTCTTGATCTTGCATACTAATTCAAGGTTATCAGACAATTTGAAACCCTCTGGTTGTTCCATATAGATTTCTTCACTTAAATCTCCATTGAGAAAGGCTCACTTGACATCCATTTGGTAGACTTTAAACCTTTTATG